>ML685850.1:4846550-5045954 GCA_007922175.1 Pelusios castaneus | reverse complement strand
GTGGACCATTTCTTGCAGAAGCAGATCGGATGCAGATCCACGTATTTGTATCCACGCAGGGCTCTACACATCAGTTCCCAACCTGACTTCTTAAGCAGAGAGGCTCAGATAAGCTTCAGATCAGCCTATGAATCTTGAGATGGTTACCTCAGCTATCCCAAAGCTCTACCCAACACAGCTGTGATGTTAGTCGCTGATGATAACTTACAGTTTCTTTACAAATATTTGCTGGAGAAAAAAAAAAGATTTAACGGGGCTAATGGCTTTTTAATGAACTTGGTGTTGGCTGCAGTGACGTTTGCTCATAGCTGTTGAGGAGAGCAGACAGAATGCTCCTTCGTCTCTGGCATTGAGATACAATAACGCCTTAAATATGCTCAGAAATTGGATGATGTATGTGTACCATTGACCTCTAGTGGACGGAATAAGAACTGCTGAACTGAGTCATGGACCTTACACGGTTTACAGTCGCAGAGGATTCCATAGTAGTAGGGGGGGTGTGGTACTGAAACAGGAAGGTGACAGCTCTGTTCTTGCAATTGCCATCAAACTCCATGGCCGCATACCATGAAATTGTTGGGTGGGTAGAGAGAGGTCACAATTAACCAACCACAAACTTCATCCATTTATAGTATAGCACAGCCAAAGAATCTCCATTGCAACACAGCCTTCAAAAAATCCCAAGTTTAAAACATGGAACTCACAATCTGAGGTTACATAAACAATTCTGACATAAGGCTTAACGCTCAGTTCAGGCACATGGACCTACATGCAAAAATCCTCAGTGATCAGCACCCAAATAATCCTAGCTCTACCCCTGCAATAAGGATGTGTCTGTTCTTCAATTAGATCTAGCAGCCTAGGGCCACCTTCTCAGCAGGTGTAAATCAGTGCAGCTCTATCTAAGGCTATGGCCCGTTACTTGTAATTTGGCTGTTTTGTTTTTCATACTGAGATTATGAAAGCTCAAACTTTTTATCCAACCGTATTCAGTCTGCAAAAGTGAAAAAGAATTACTTGAACTTTTAAAGGCTACCTGAATATCATTTATTTCATCCCAGGTTTCTTTATTTAAATATACCCAAACAGTAATTTTCTTCTTCCTGCTGAACAGAATAATTATAAGGCAAACAGAATTAGAGACAAGGCTATGTCTGACCAAAGTAAACGCTGTCAGGTCATTAAGAAGTTTGTGAGTTACAAGTTACATTAAAACAGTATCTAATGAACAGAGGTACTTATGAGCTCATTTTGGCCCTGATCCAACACCCTGCAAAGTACATGGGAAGACTCTTAGGCTATGTCTACATTGGCAGTTTAAGTTGACTTAATGAGGCTTAAGTCGATTTAAACAAAGCCGTGTCCACACTAGGCTTTCATTAAGTCGACTTAAGAAATTCCTTAAGTCGACAATGAACGCTTAAGTTGACTTACTCAGAACCGCCGGGTAGGTCGACCTAAGCCTTCTTTAGGTTGACCTAGGCCCAGTGTGGATGTTTAAATCCACTTTGTTAAGCTGATCTAAAGGCAGTTAGGTCGACTTAACAAAGTGGACTTAGTCCACGTCCACGGACACCATTTTGTTAAGTTGATTTAATAAGGTCGATTTTAAGTCGACTTAAAGTTGACCTAACTTTTTGTAGTGTAGACTTAGCCCTCCTGACTTAACGAGAAGTGGACTTTGTTCATAGGCTTGACTCTGCTAGTGTGAGATATTCTATCAGTACCTTTGGAACTACTCACACGAGTAGATGATTAAATCTTTCCAGGGTTGGACCCTAAGTACTGTACGGTTAGGGAAGTTACACTCAATTATTCAAATAAAGATTTGAAACCTCCTTTTGATGTATGTCTCCAACCCTAACTATGAAGGTGTTATGTTGTTTCTGTAATTTATACGACCTATTATGTTTATCTAGGCAAGCTCTCACACAGTGACAACTAAAACACTCCACTGACATGAAAAATGTCTCTTGTGCCATTTAGCATCAAGACTGCGGAGAAAAATCTGGCTCCACATATAAAGAAATAAAACAAATATCAAGCAGGAGTCATGGAGAGATAGAATGCAGCTGTTCCAAAGCCGCTCATGTCGTGTCAAGAGAGGCTATAAGCAGAAAAATGCCACAATACTCCACGTGGCCTCCCCTTCCTCTTTCCCACACATCTAGAGCTGTACGAAGCCTCCACGGTGTTAATTGGGTTAGTGTCAATGAAAGGTGTCTCGCTGACGGCCCTGGGGACTGACATTCTCCACTAAGGGCCTGGTCTACAATCAAAAGTTGTATAACTGTACCAGTACAGTTCGCATGAACACAGTCTACCCAGAAAGGGAGGGAAATAAGCTATACCAGAGTAAGGCACCTTTACACCAGTAAAGTGTAAAGCACTACAGGATGTGTGTGCATAATTGTTCCTTCAAATCCAAACCCCCACGCCCCTATGGAAAATAGCGATACCAACACAGAACCAATGTGTAGATCTGGCTGTCTAAAATGGCACACCTGCGCAGCAGTATTTTCCCACGCTGCTCCCTAAGGTCCCAACCTTGGCCTGGAGGTGTTTTCCTTGAGTGGCAGAGGAGAAGAGAGCTTTTCTCATAGTCCCCTTGGAAAGATCAAGGATGGAGGTGAATCTGGTTGCTAGTTCATGGTGGGCTTGTGATGTGAACCCCTGCATGATTGACACAGCAGCCCGTCTGCCAAACTCTTGGGAAGCACCTAATGTACGCAGGCGAGAACACCTGGCTTCCCAAACTAGCTCAGAGTGAGTTCATGAGAAAGGGATTTCTACAGCAAAGGGGCTGCATGGCTAAAATATCACCATCAGTCTGGAGTCAAGAGCAGGGCTGGATCAATGCAGGGGCTGAAGCCCTGGGCCCCAGCCTAATGGCCCCTGCATGATTCCTCCACCCCAGCACCCTGCTCAGCCCAGCAGGGCCCTGGGACCAGAGGCCGGGCTCCACAGCACTCTTGGCCCACTCCTGGGCCAGCTGGTCTGCCCCTGGAGACAAGGCAGGGCAGGCCGGTGTTTGTTTGCTCCACTCTGGAGGCGGGGCCAGCTGGCACACGGTACGGTCTCCAGCAGGAGACCAGCTGGACCAGGGCCGGCAGACAGCAGTCTCTGGCCCCAGGGCCGCCCCAGCGCCAGCCTGCCTGCAGGCTGCCATGGTGGGAGGTTGGGGCCCCAGGCAGGGGGGGCCCATAGTGGTGGGATGTCCAGGGCTCCTTAATCCCTGGTCAAGAGGGACTCAAACAGAATAGTTGAGATTTTCAACAATGGGTGCTGAGCACCCAGCAAAGTCTGTTGATTCTTATATGAGATGAAGGCTCTCAGCACCTCTCAGGATTTGGTCCTTAGGATGTGAGGCAAGGTGCATTTCTTTGTCTAGGTTCATCTCTCGCTGAAAGATTGGGAACCGTGGGCATTTAACCTACCGGCTGGGCATTCCTCATCTCTGTCCTTTAAAACTGCGCCACTGCAGGGTATCATGGTCCCTAAATACAGCTACAGCTGAACGCTCTCATTCAGAACCACGCCCCCCATTGGTCACATTGGTAAGCGATTAATTCAGGGTGACTCTTCGTGGGAGTAACTGCTACCAAGTGTGATTATGGGGTTCCCAAGGTAGAGTGCAGTCAAAGACCGGACGGCTCACAATATGCATTCACACTTGCTGGGCTACACCGTGAGCCCCTGTTAGGGTGGCCCAAGTTAGTTGCAGATGGGCAGTTGAGAACGCCCCTGGAAGGATAACGTTGCTTTGCTTTCACCATCTCTTGCTGCCTGATTTGCTGGGAGTGCAGCTACGTATCTGCATGACCAAACACGGCTACTGCATCCGAGGAGTGGCCCTTGCTCTCAAGAGAAGATGATCGAGAGAAGACATTCCCCGACGGCGCTGAAACGTGGACAGGTTAATGAATCCGGACTGCAGCCTTCCCATGCAATGCACATGAACGGCATAGTACAAAGGAACCATGCCAGAGATTTCAACGTTACCGAAAGAAACAAGCTCTCCCGGGAAAGTAGGACAACGGGATGGCAGCTCTCACTGCTAAGAAGGCCAAGAAAGGAACTGCAAATGACTAACTGTGTTGAAGTCTGTCTCCTTTGTGCCCTGCTCCCATTGACACAGTAATGTCATTATCACCCCAGATGAAGGGAGAGTGAGGATTTCCCACGGACGAGGTGCGTGAGCCACAAAACAACCCACCAATAATAACCTACCAGCTTGGAGACAGGTGTCTGCCACCTGCACGTTACGCACGTCCCTCACTAGTGCTTTGAGGACATGCCAGCCTCTTGGCTCGCAAAACAGCCTTTGGGTGTAGCCAGGGAGCCAGATCGCTGCCCAGCTGGCACCTTTCCTCCCCAAGGCAGTTCCCCTTGGGGTCACAAATCTCTCAGTCACAAGCCTTCTGGGGCAGTTCTCTGGCCTGCGTTGTACAGGAGGTCAGAGTAGATGACCATAATGGTCCCCTGGAATCTACAAATCTATAGCCTGTAACATTTTACTGGTCTGTTTAGATGATCACTTCTGTTTAACAAGGTCTAAGCTTGGCCAGCCCTGGAGCAGACTCCCCTCCATTTCACCACCACAGCAACCAGCACAGCAGACTGAAATAGTCTGAGCTATCCTACTGCGGTGCAGGGAAGACCCAGTGGGAAAGCCTCCAACCACAGCAGCCCAAAGTCATTCCAGACTGGGAATTAAGACAGGGTCCAGAGGGCAAACAACCTGTTAGTGACTGACCTGTCTCAGTGCTGTATCCCATCTGCAGCACACAGTAGAAGCAAATGACAGGGAGAGAAAAAGAAAGTTTTCCATTCAGTGAAATCCTCGCTTTGGTGTTAGTCATTTTGGTAGGCTGCATCCTGCTGTGTAGATAAACCTAAGCCAAAAATCAATATTTAACCAGCTCTTCAGTACCCTCTCTGAGCCCCTCCCCACCCCAACGGCATTTGGTTTCCAAGAGGCGTTAAATGAAAACCTGGATTAACAGCTTTATGCCAATACAAAAAGGAGCACAAGGGAACCTTTCCCGAAATGAATGCTGATCTAACTTTTCGTTTCGGAGTATTTCAATGTGGATGCTTTTCATCCGCTTAATAAAAGCTGAAAAAGAGTTCCTTTGTCTGGATGGATTATAATGAAGTGGGCTTCCCAGCAAATCCTCTTGCAAAAAGTGCAGACTCCAAATTAACTAGAGCCATCTTTTCTATCACAACACCCTACCAGCCCAATATCTAATCAATACAATCACCCTTCTAGCTGCCTGTGAATATACCGCATGCCCATTGCTGCAGCAGGAGTGCCTCACATTCTAAAAGTGGAGAGGAAATATCTTGCGGTTAAGATACTAGGCTGGGACTTGGGTGATCCCGTTCAGCGTCCAGCTCCATCACAGAATCACTGTGGGCCAGTCACTGAATCTCTGTGTCTCAATTTCCTCTCTGTGAACAAAGGATACGATTTCTTACTGCCACCCTGTGGTTTATTTAGCTTTCAAACTCTTTGCCACTATGTATTTGTGCTGAGTATAGCACAGTTCAGTGCCAGTTGGAGCTTCTAAGGTGCTTCAGTAATAATAATGTTGATTAGATTATTCTTATTTAGTAAGACCTGCTGGAGCTGAATTGGTTTGCCAAGTCTGTAATTTGCCTTTAAAAATGCTTTCAGATAAGAAGCTGAACAGTGAACTGTGCCCAGATTAAAAAGACCCCACTAGCTTCGATTTAGTAGCTTAATTGTTAATGTTGCATTAACAAATAACTTTGGAAGACATACCTAGCTTCCATACCATTATCTCTGCTAAAAGGGATCAACCTGCCATCTCAGGAATTCAAAAATGAACAGGAATCAGGTTTACAAACAAACAAAAGGAAGTATTTCTTCACATAACACCTAATCAATCTGTGGAACTCCTTGCTAGAGAATGCTGTGAAGGCCAAAACAGAAACAGGGTTCAAAAAAAGAACTAGAGAAGTTCATGGTGGATACCTTCATCAATGGCTATTAGCCAGGATGGGCAGGGATGCAAAGCCATGCTCTGAAGTGTCCCTAGCCTCTGTTTGGCAGAAGCTGAGAATGGGTGAGAAGGGATGGATCACTTGATGACTACTTGTTCTGTTCGTTTCCTCTGAAACACCTCTGGCCACTGTCAGAAAACAGGATACTGGGGTAGATGGATCATTGATCTGCCCCACTATGTAAAATTCAAATTAACGGCCTGAAAAATTTAATGAATTTGCATCAAAAGCATGGGATCCCTGTTTGATTTTTATAAGAATACGGGTCATCACGGGTATCTGAATGTCAAAGACCTGCTCCACTTTAATAACAGTTATAATCAATAGAGAGGTCTCTGGGCCCTCATTAGCTAGATATTTTTAAATGGAATATTCTATTATTACCAATAAAAGAAAAAAACATGCTGGCCACATTGCTAAAAAATGTATAGAAACACAATATTTAGTGCTTCCCCCGTTGGCTCTGCAATAGTAATTAAATAGCTGACATTAGTACTAGAGAGGACCTGTGCATGGAGGAACAATGTCTCATTCTGGCATGATGAGGTATTGTAGAAATGAAATTCCAAAGGGGGAGCCGTGTTAGTCTATTGCAGAAAAACAACAGAGTCCTGTGGCACTTTTAAAGACTAACATTTAATATATATATATAAAATAAATCTGTTAGTCTTTAAAAGTGCCACAGGACTCTGTTGTAGAAATGAAGTAAGCAATGTTGAATGAAAAGGCCAGGACAATTTCAGCTCCATTTGAAACACAGAAGGGGAGAAACAAGGGGGAGATGGATTACTACATGGCAGAGGATAGATTTAGTCAAGAACAAGAATCTAGAGCAGAATTAACGAATGCTGGAGAGGAAATACAGTTAAAAGTCACGTGAAGTAATTTACGCTGACCCAGCCAAAATGTTGTTAAAAGCCACCATGAAAATTAAGATTCCTCTTCCCATCTACGGTTAGCAGAATCAGTTAGTGAGGCCAGAGATTGGCCAGCAGAAAACTGTTGGGCTTGTTTCTGTGTGCACGCATGATGGATAACCTTCCCAGTAGGCAGAACACAGACATACCAGAGTTATCAGGTACCCGTACGCATGGGACATGGGGAAGAGAAATGACAGCCTCTAGCTCTAACACATGTACCTCGCCTTCAGATAAAGAAAAAGCCCTGCTGCTGTTTCAGTGGAAATGGCACGGATGTGTAAAGAGGCACATTCGCAATGGCAACGTGGCAGAGGGAACACGCGCACGCCCACTCTCTGTTACAGGAGCGCGAAACCGACAGAGTCAAGCTGCTCTATCTCCCATATTTTGTGGCAGCTCTTTCCTTGCTGTCGGCAGAGTTGGGGCATTCAGGCCTCGTTTCTTTAATGCTCTCAGGTTTTCGTACAGAACGCGACACCTTGACAGGTCTCCACTGGATCCACCCAACGTCAATAACACAAGGCTGACA
The DNA here is from genome assembly GCA_007922175.1 of Pelusios castaneus. Lineage (NCBI taxonomy): Eukaryota > Metazoa > Chordata > Testudines > Pelomedusidae > Pelusios > Pelusios castaneus. The sequence continues at coordinate 5,038,472 of ML685850.1, read as the reverse complement.
CGTACAATGCCTGCATCTACTGAAGTGACTGCTATGTAACTTGGCTCCCCTGAGTTCCAGTGTTGGTATCTTCCACTCGCTGCAGGTCATTCCAGCTGTGCTCATCAGTCCTTATTATGGCCAGAGTCGAATCAGACCAGCCTCCTAAACCGTCACTGCTTCAGCTTAGTTAGCATAGGCCTGCCCACCGAAATCAACGCAAAGACTCATACAGACATCAACAGGCATTGAACCTGGTTCTAAACTGAGGGTAGGTGGGGAATAGTTGACTAAGGAAAACAAAACACACCAGATCCAACGTACCTTCTCTGAACATTGGAGGAGTTTGGCTTGATGAACTTGGGGGCTTGGGCCTTTTTCTTCTCTGGATTGAAGTGGGGTTTGAGAGAGACTAAGCTGGAGTCTATTCTTTCACCAGCTGAATTCCAATCAGTTATATCCATGCCAGCCCCCATGGAGAGGTAATGGATTGCAGAGCAGTCACAAAAGACATCAGCAGAAAGCATCACGTGGCCTGTAGAACCTCTCTCACTAGTGCAGCTACACACGAAGGAAAAAGTTTCACAGCGTTTAAGGCCAGAAGGGACTGTAGAATCATCCAAGTCTGACCTCCTGCATATCACAGACCTCCAAATCTCACCATTACCTCTGCATTGAGCCCAATAAACCTACAGACTCTTCCAGAAAGTTTTAATTTGAAGATATCAAGAAATGGTGACTCTACCACACCCGCTGGCAGTCTGTTCCAAACATTAGCAACCCTCACTTTTAAAAACCTAATTTGAATTCGTCTGTCTTCAGCTTCCAGCCACTGGTTTTTGTTATGCCTTTCTCCACTGATTAAAGAGCCTGTCTGTATCTGGAATTTCTCCCCATCAAGGTACTTATACATAATAATCAAGTCACTTCTCAATCTTCCAGCTAAATAGATTCAGCTGTTTAAGTATCTCACTGCAAGGCATTTTTTTCTGGCTCTCCAGTATTTTTCGTGGCTTATCTCTGTACCCTCTCCAGTTTTTTCAACATCCTTTTTAAGATGCGAGTATCAGAACCAGGAGCAATATTCCAGTGTTGGTCTTACCAATGCTGTGCAACAGGAGATTTAAAATCACCTCCCTGCTGCTGGCTTCCTAAATCCAGCAGGACTCTTGGATCCCAGGCTGAGGCCGCGGGACCAGTGGTTGGAAGATGTGTGATTTTTTGCTTGTGACGCAAGCAAGCTTGATCGGGAACTATTAAGGCACTACCATGGAAACCCCACAACAGCATTTTTACAGAGCCACTTTTCAGAGCACAGCCACACTTCAGAGAGTAAGACCATTAAAAAAAAAATGCCTTGGGAAACCAATTATGACCCTTCCATAGTTCGTTGCCCGAAGTCTAACTGCAGTTTTTTTGAGGTTGGAAGAAAGTTCTGAAAGGCAATGGAACCTAAGTAAATGAGCACAGGGGTAGAAAGGACCATAAGGGTCATCTAATGTAGTGTTTGTCAGCCTTTTAGATCCCAGGGACCAGTTTCAGGGAAAATCCAGGGACCAGTGCAGGTCATTGAGAAACACTGATCTAGCTAACCCTCTGCCCACAAGCAGGATTTGTGGTGTCCAAAGCAAACAAACTGGGAGAAAGCCTGACTCCATTGAACCCAGTGGAAAGAAGCTATCCCTGCTGTATTTTCAACCTACCAGCACATGCACTCAAACCTGTCGTCAGCTTCAGTCATCTGTTCTCCCCACCAAGGGCTAGATGGCATTCCTTGTACAGCCATTACACCCAGTAGCTTCCAAGAGCATTGATCCTTCATTCCCCACGCACCTGCAGCTCCCTCTGAAGCCAGTAGGCGCTCTGGATGTGCAAAGAATGTAGGATGGAAGATCTAGTATTGTTTTCTGATGCACGGAGCCGACAATCAAAACTACCCACCCAGCAACGAGGCTTTTCCAGCTAGACAAATACACTGTTGCATCAATGTCCATTTCCGGAAGTGAATCGCAAGGCAAACAGAGCAAAGCTGTTTGGAACAGGGCTTTCTGAAAGGCCCCAGCCATGTCACCCAGCTGTAGTTAGCAAAAATTAAACAAAAAACTAACACGAAAGGTCACGCTTATTTGGTCTTTGGCTTTTACTAGCAAAAGCAGGCAAGAGGGCGGGATTCCATAAAACAGCAGCCAACGGAGAACCTGTTCATGTCAAAGGCTTATTGCCATGAAACCGCCGTATGGAACAGCCAAGCAGTGTCTTCCAGTTAGTATTAAAACACGGAACAATTTAATATCAAGCGAATTTTAATTCACTGACTAGGATCTCAGAGCAAGCTACATGGATGACAAGATCTTCACAACACCCCAGTGCACAGCAGTATTATTTCCACTCTCATCTTATAGATAGGGAAACTGAGGCACAGAGCTATCTGTGACCCTATATGACAGAGAGCGTGAATGGCACTCCTGATGTCCCAGTCCCATGTTTAGCCACAAAACTGTGATGTCCCCCTGGATTGTTGTTATCAAAAAAAGTCATTAACTAAAAATCTTGCCCCTAGGCTGGACTGCTCATTAAGGGGATGCCTACATTTACAAGTTAGGTCGACGTAAGGAGGCTTAAGTCTGGGAGCTGACCTTGTCTGTGAAGACAGAGGCAAAAAAAACCCATTGAATACTTCATCTTTTTCCACATTGTCTGTCAGTAGCTTGCCTCCCCCATTGAGTAGGGGAACCACATTTTCCCTGAACTCCTTCTTGTTACCCTTCACGTGCCTTGCTAGTTGCAACTCCAATTGTGCTTTGGCGTTCTTGATTTCACCCCTGCATGATTGAACAACATTTTTTAATACTCTTTCCCCCTCTCCACCCCCAGTCATCTCTCCAAGCTTCCGCTCCTTGTAAGTTTCCTTGTAGTGTTTAAGGTCACAGAAATTTTCTCTCTAAAGTCAAGCTGGTCATCTGCCATCTTTGCTATTCTTTCTATATACCAGGATGGTGTGTTCCTGTGCCCTCAGTAAGGTTTCTCTAAAACACAGCCATCTCTCGGACTCCCTTCTGCCCCACAGGGTAGCCTCGCAGGGGATCCTGCCCATTAGCTCCCTGGGGGAGTCAGTCTGCTTTTCTGAAACCTAGGGTCCATATTCTGCTGTTCTCCTTTGTGCTTTATGGATGGATCCTGAACTTGACTGTCTCATGGTCACTGCTGCCTTGGTGGCCACCCATTTCTGCTTCCCCTACTAATTCATCCCTGTTGTGCATTCCAAGCCCTTGATAAACAACTAATCAATAGAAAGGTCCTTATTATTCATCCCCAACAGACTCCACTGAACAGTCAAGCTCTCATCAGGTCTCACACTCTGTGCTGAACAAAGGCTCTATCTAATTCTCTTTAGGAAGAAGCTCCCTAGCCAGGGTTCTCCTAGTGCTATATGTACAGCACCCTGCGCAGTGAGACACTTCTGTGATCCAAATGATAAAGCTCTTCCTCACACATGAGCTGCAAGATCCAGCTTTTGGTTATCAGGGTTGGACACGTTTTTTGGAGAAAAAGTATCAAGTTGTGGACTTTCCAGGGCTGTGCACCAATGTTTCTAGATCAGGGCCCATTCTAAACGTCACTGAAGCCAGGGGAGAGATTCTCAGCAACTTCCAGGGGCTTCAGCTAAAGCCCTTATGACACCAAGAAAACATCCTTTCTGCCGCAAGGGGCCAGACTCATTTTAAAACCTTGAAGCCAGGACTCCTGAAGATGATTTTAGAACCAGATGCTTATGTTACACATTCTCAAGGAAGGGCAAGTAATCCAGCCAACTGCTCATTGCTGTCCCACACCAGGCCAGCCTTAAACTGTTTCCATAAAAAAGGGCCAGCGACATCAGAAGACTGAGTCCTGAAAGCTGGGTATCAAAATCATACAGGGGCAAACTCATTTGACATTGCAGCAAGAACGGCCCTTCCCACCGTGCGGCGTATGCCCTGTGGGCACTGAATTACAAGTCTCCTGAATGAAAGGAGAGGGAAACGTCACAGGGGCATTGAAGGAGTTTCAAGACAGCCATTACTGCAAAGCCGGTCTACCGCCCACAGCATGTCAGATGAGATGTGCAGCTAGCCTCCTATTTTATGGCAGGGAGACCCTGCTCTGTGTTAACAATTGAAAGGATGCAACATCCGCACAGTCCTTGGGATGCATCCTTTTCTGGGGTGAACTGGGGCAGCTCTAATGACTTCAGGAAGGCCTGGGTCTAGTTGCATCAGAGGAAGATCTGCGCTCTGGAGAGTGAAGAGATCATCTTAGGCAGCAACTTAACTTTGTGCTTATTTCAAAGCACTCAAAGAAACAAGTAGAAATTGTGATGTTTTAAATCTAGAAGGTCTGTGGTTATATAGGCTCTAAAATCAAAGCTCTGCTTCAGCACCACTACAAAGGTGCTGGGGCACTGGCCTCTGGTCTCAACTGCCAGCTTATGAGGGTACAGGCCCAATTCTGATCTCATTTGGGTGCCTGGGTACATGAGGAGCAGCCCCACTGAAACACCATGGATGAGATTAGAACTGAATCCCAGGGGGGTTTGACTGCTGTCCATGTGCCCGATTCTCATCTCATTTACACCAGCATACCCAACGCAACTCCACTTAAATCTGTGGCGTTACATGGGGGCATCAATTCACCCATTTTTTGCTTTAATCCAACTCAAAGCCCGGCCACAGATCCCTACCTGGAAGTGAGGGAAGGAGAGCCATTGCAAGTGGCCAAGACCCAAACAACTTTTATCCCTCTCTTGAGCAGACCCGAGCTTTCCGGCTGGCAGCCTGTCCTTCCAGAGAAAAGGGAAATTACTTAGAGGCTCTCCTTGAAAGGGAGGGGTGAAAGGACCAGCAACAGCAGATGTTAGCCTCCCACATTCAGATGCTTAGCTCTAAGTGTTATCTGGTAACGCAGGGCGGGTCGGATGCCTGCTCTGTTCCCTCCATGTCCAATCTGTCAGGAGGCAGGGTGGGACCTATGGGGAAAGTGGCATCATTTCCACCCACCATGGCAAGGTCCTCAGAAAGCAGGAAGCTGCAGCCCGTGGGAAACAGTTTCTTGTGCCTCACTTCCAGGATCTCCAACCCCAAGCAACCAAAAATCATTCATGAGGTCGACCCCTCCCAAGACTGACTTTGTGGTGTTTGCAATGGCTTGCTGGTGACAGAGCCTTTAAGGTCCACGTTTTCTGACTTTTCCCCACAGCCACAAGGCCTAGAAACTTTTTTTTAAAAAAAAAAATCAAAAGCAGACAGTCTCACCAATTTACATGACCCTTCGGCCCAGCAGAAAACTATCGCGTGATTCACTGTCAAAGCGTCTGACGAAGTGGGATTTTCTCCCACGAAAGCTCATGCGGTAAATAAATCTGATAGTCTTTAAAAGAGCCACAGGACTCTCTTGTTTTTCTGCAATAGACTAACACGGCCACCCCCTGGAACTTGTCAAACCATGAGCGCTCACAACACTGCAGTCCTTGGCAGTTTTCATCTCAAGGTCTCCGGTAGTCGCACTTTATTTCCTGTGTGGTAGAAATGAGAAAGTGAAACCAAAAAACACAAGACCACCAGTGAGGAAAGATTTGCCTTGTCCCATAGTCAGAGACCTATGAATGCTCTCACAGGTCGCCAGTGTGTGTGCATGAGCAGAACAACAAACAGGGTCCTGGGGCACTTTTAAAGACTAACAGATTTATTTATCACATGAGCTTTTGTGGGAGAAAATCCCACTTCGTCAGACACTTTGAAAGATGCTTCAAAGCGTCTGACGAAGTGGGATTTTCTCCCATGAAAGCTCATGCGATAAATAAATCTGTTAGTCTTTAAAAGTGCCCCAGGACCCTGTTTGTTTTTCTCATAATAGACTAACATGGCTCCCCCTTTGGAACATGAGCAGAACAGTAAAGGGAATGGTACGGAGAAAGAGAAAATGGGAGAAGGGAGAGGTGTGGGGCTGAAATGCTGCCAAAGATTGTGACTGAGCATCTGGCAATATCTAGCCTGGTTGCGTTTGTCTTAAAACAAAACATTCCTGTTCGCCTTTCAGAGCCATGACGTCTAGTGCTTAATGGGGTCTGGAAAAACTGAAGGTGGGTATTCTGTTCTAGTCTGGGAGCAGCAGCTTTTGTCTGAAACACCCCCAAATCTCCTCATCACATATTGAAACAACTTCTCCCAAGTGACAATTGGCTGAGGAATGAATCTATGCTAACAGACGGAGTTCCAGGCCCCACTCAGTTTTCTCCTACCTATGGTGAGAAAAAAAATAAAGACCCCTGTGTGCAAAGGGGGCGGATCCTAAAGCCCAGCCCTGAACGTCTACACTGCAATTAAACAGCCCCTTAGCCAGAGCCTGAGTCAGCGGATTCGGGTCAGCGGTGGGTGCTCATCTGCAGTGTAAACATACACCTAGCCCTTGCCCAGGAGACTCTGGATGTGCTAGGCATCTGTTTTGGCCATAGCTGGCCTAGAGAGCCAAACCCATTGAGAAGAAATGGATCAGTGAGCACACACTGAACCAGAGTAAACACGGCCTCACCCAAATCATTTTAACGGCAGCCCTCCCGGGTGTCTATCCCACAATGCCCACCTCAGCTCCCAGCAGCAGTGCATTCTGGAAAGCCAGTTGCAGAAGGAGGAGGAGTTCAATGTGTCAGCAGCCACCCTGGGACTAAGCTGGTTCAGAATGAACCCTAATCATCTAACCCATCTGTGGAAAGGCTGGCCGCTCTAAACGCTAATAGATCCCTTGGAGTGCTTTGGTGCATGAACACAAAGCATTCTTGCAGGGCCTCTATTGTCCCTAGTGTAGACAAGGCACCTGCTGGCTAGCAAATGCTAAACTAGTAATGAAACACCTTAAATATACTAAATGTGGGGGAAAAAGGGGGCAAAAAAGTCATGTACATGAGCAAAAAATCGCTGTTGATCATACAGTAAGGTAAGTGATTCTATACGACGTTATTGCAGAACAGCGGTCAGTCAGGTAGGCTAGAAGACTAAAGGGTCTATCATGGCCAAAGGAGCCAGAGATACATGGAGCAGGGTGGAGGAGGTAATATTTCTCGGCAGACATGGCTTGATTTTCAGAGACATTGAGTATATGCTTCCCTCGTGGCAGCCCCTTGGAGCAGATCAGCACCTCTTAAAGGCAGCCAGACTTTCCAGTAATGGAGGGGTGAAAATCATACACTAATCCATACGTTTAGTGCAGGGAAGTGCAGACTGGGTAATCACATGTGCAAACAGCCAACAAGCAGGGATTCTAGGAGTGCTCAGCATTACTTCTGTCCCACTACGTGCAACATGATGTGTGGGGTGCAAGGAACAGAGTCTCCAAAGGGAAAGGCCCAGAGTGTGAACACGAGAAGCCTGTTCCTGCTGCCCTGAAGAGCAAATGGGGCGGGTAATGAGGGGATGCTGAGAAAAGGACTAGCGAGACCAGTGCTTGGTATCAGCCTCGCTCTGCTCCCACTGAAATCAATGAGATCACAGCTAAGCCAATGGGGAGAGCTTTTGGGAAACCCTCTCTGAACACACAAGGAACACATGCTGCCCTTGATCTTTGTGGGAACCCCTTCCTGCTATCAGCTGGAGATCTGAAGTGGATCAAGGGGATTATCTGGCCTCCATCCATTCTTATGCTAATTAACACCTTGCTTTACGATGCCAGGGGATTACTTGTGGAGTAAACCAGGCCCAGAGCCCCTAATAATAATGCAAGATGGATCTTGCAGATGCTTTCAGTACGACTCCTCCAGGGTTTAATTTCTTGAGAGGCTAATTTCAAAGATGCATGACTAGTGTTAACATAGTGGCTAGGAGCTCTAGTCACAGACCAGGGGCCCATTGAGGGGTTAAAGTAAGGGGGAACGCACCAGAACGCAGTTCCGGGGCCCGCAGATACATGAAGGGGGCCCAGGCAATACGGGAAGGGGGCCCGGAGATTAGGAGGGTTCCGGGGCCCATCAAATTATACTTTAACCACTGGGCCCACTGTGTTGGGTGCAGTACAATCATGGAACAAAGAAAGGGCCCTGTTCAAAATTGCTTCTAGTCCAAGTAGAAGACAAGAGACGGATACAGAGAGACAGGAGATGGCGAGGAAACGCTGAGACAACATCCGTTGGCGTGACGGGCAATGGTCACCAAACACCAAGTTGTCGCGTTTCTTGCGGGCATTATTTACAGCAAAGGAAATGTTAAGGATGGGTCTGAAGGAGACAGCAAAGTGGCCTAGGGGATGTTTATGGGAATACCTCGAGTATAAGGTCAGAAAAAAGACCTGGCTGTAAAGTGCTGTAGGGATCTTAGCTGCGATATCTTGTTAATGCCGTCTAACCTCTGGAATGTGTGTTATGATTTTATTTCCTACACAGCCACTTGTTTCCAGTACACCTACTTGCTGTTGCTTGACTCTCTCGGCTTTGGCAAACACTCCTCTACTTGGATTTCACCAGACATGTATTTAAGTGCTGTGTGGTTAGTGGGGCTGTGATGTGAGGAGGAGATGGGAAGCTAGGGCTTTTTTGGAAGCAGCAAATCTGTGAATATTGCAAGCGACCGGTGGACCAGGGGTGGGATGCTCCAGGGAGACGGTCGGGGTTGGCGTGAGCCTATCGCTAACCTGGAGTGAGCGGGACCTGCACAGGGCTAGAGAAGACCAAGTATGGTCTGGAGTTGAGAGCTGACCCCTCACAGGCAGGTGCCTCACAAGCCTAGGTATTCCAGGAAGCAGCACAGAAGGGGACAGCGCAGGGAAGATAAGAGCACAGGGGAAGCTGTGGAGTGAAGCTGAGGTGAAGGTACCACAAAGGAGGGGGAGGGCTGGACTAAACAACCCACCAGCACAAGGCAGATGAAGTTACAGAAACTAGGGAGAGGGGCAGGGTGGACCAGTGAGAAGTCAGAGTTAAGAAACTTGAGTTCCCATCTAACCTCTGCCACAGAATCCCTGTGTGGCCTTAGGCAAGTCCCTTGACCTATCTGTGCCTCAGTTTCCCCAGCAGGGATACTGCATGGTGCTCCCCTTGGTACAGCCCTGTGAGCATCCCAGAGGAAAAGTGCCCAGCATTACTGAATCCCCAGGGACTCAGAGTTAGCGTGAAATGGTATTGGCATAAACCAGACCTGGGTAAAGGGAATAAACATTGTCTAGTCCAGTGTCGAACGACAGGTTAAAGAAGACTAGATTCCCTGTTACCATCCAGCCCCTTTGCGCCCTTCTGTGCCACACATTGCTCAGATGCAGCAGAGAATCTGGCTCAAAGCCTCAAACACAGGGGGTGAGATGGGCGAACCAGCTGGCTGTGTTACCAAGGAGCCCTATACCACCCTGGACCCCTCTAGGCAAAGCTTCCATCGGTATCATTGAGGCAACACAACTTGGTGGGCTCTGCTTCCCAGCTATGGGCTAGGAGAGAGACAGCGGATGCTGCAGGCCTGCGCACGGTACACAAAGAGAGACCATAAACACCGGCAGAGCCCTTGGCAGTAGAATTTCCTCTCCCTTGATCTAGGCTGAAGCACATCCGTGGTGTGCATTCCAGCTACGCTCAAGGCTTGCTTTCCTGGTTCCAGAGCTGTGACGTTTGGCTCCAAATCCGGACACAACCAAGTTCAGGGGAATTCGGAGCTGATCCTGCAAGATGCTAAGCGCATTCCATTCCACACCGGGAACAGAAGTGGGCCAGTCCCATTGGTGTCTCAATCTCTGACTGCCAGGAACTGGGACTGGGACTAGGATGGATCACTTGAGAGTTGTCCCTATTTAATTCATGCCTTCTAAAGGCTCTGACATTGGCCACTGGGCTAGACAGACCACTCATCTGACGCCAGGGCTGCTCTTACATTCAAAATGATCCGCTGGGAATGCAAGGCGGTGTCTATTAAAGCAGTGAGCTGAGAAGAGTAGTGGGAGGACATGGGCCAGAAACTCTGCTGATGTGAATTGGTGTCGCTTCACAGAGGGTCCAAGCCAGCCATCTCATCTCCTGTTCTACAGTGGGATGTGCACACAGAATTAGGCTTTTCTGGCCCACACCTCTGGCATCTGCAGAGTAAGGTGACCACCTTTAACTCCAGCCTTCCCAACATTCTCAGGAGTAGAGGGAAAGAAAAAAACAAACAAACCCCAAGGTGTGTTTACAAGCCATGCCCATTTTCAGATCAACCCGCCTCCGCCTCCCTCGCAGAGGCTTTAACAACTCTGTATTGTGAACCCAACCTAGATTTATAATTAACTCGGCATGAGGAATTTCAAGGGCAGTGGTACGGCTCCTACCTACCGCCCTGCAACATACGACTGCCAAGGGAAAACATGCTCCTTCTTTATTTCCCTCCCAACCTGGGAGTGGTCTGTCCGGAGAATAAGCCAGTTCCTCTGGGGCTTAAAAATCCTGCTGCCATAAATATTAGACCTCATTATTTATCCGGGGTTTGCATTTCTGTTATCAGGGAGAAGGGGTCATGCACTGCAAATAGAAGGCATGACTCTGGAACCGAAGAAAGTATTTTCTAAGCCTCATACAATACCTTTCAAGCTGAAGGACTTTACAAAGCATAACGTATATTTTCAGCTATTAACTTGCAATTCCATTGCTCCGTACGGCTACAAATACTCAGACCTCCCCAGCAACAGCTCCAAGGTCAGACCCTACAATTCCACACGGCCATAGGCTCAGTCCCTTATCACTTGAGCTGAGTGGGAATTTCCAGAAGCCTCCTAGGCACTGTGGCACACGGCAGTGGTGCACCTACTGCCCCACACATCACTCTTGGGATAAGTACATAGTACTGGACCCTGGTCTGAAAAAGCAGCCAGCCCGGGAGGGAAAAGCGGCAGCTGTTCTAAGAGCACACAGGCACCCTGCACAACAGATCAGGCAGAAGATGAAAACAAGAACCGCATACCGAACCTTTCCAACTCCTTCCACACACACAAGTGACCAGAACAGCCATAAAGACGGGGTGCGGATTTCCTCTCTGTCCATCGCAGTGTGGCCAGGCTCTTCCTCGTTGTCCCAATCCACTGAGTTGACTGACAGAAGCTCTTTTCTTATGTACGCAGGATGTGGCCCCAGGGAGCAGATTGGCTGCTCTCTGCTGTTTCCATCCTTCCTGGGAACAGTGCTCTCTAACAAAGGAGGGCCATTCGTTTCACCTAACTCACAGCTGCCTGTAACAGGCTAAAAGAGAAAATAAGTTGTCACATAAGTAAGCTAGCTGGGTAGGTACCTCGGTGATCAAGAGGTTTTCTCCTCTCATTCGCTCCCAGCCCCTTCCTCTGGTAAGGCTGCAAGAGACTGTCTCTGCCTGCTCTGCGCCGGAGGGTACTCTACAAAAATACCTGCTGTAAACGAGTCACCTGTTGCCTTAGCACAGGCTCAGAGCTAAACCTTTGTTCCCTCCGATTGGCTAATGCCAGGGAACTGCTCCCTCCAAGTACTTAAGTTTCATTAACTCTTTCCTTGCAGGATGCAAGCTTGGAAAAAAAGTCAGTGTGGATTTATGCTGGCCCCTCTCTAACACCACTGAAAAATACCTCCTGGGAGTTAACACCAAGATTTTATTGAGTGATTCCAGGTGCCTACATTTTGGGGGACTCACTTTGAGATCCCTTACAGGAGCTTGATTTTAAGTGCTCAGCACACATCCCCAGGGGCGGGGGGGAAATCAGGCACCTAAATTCTCTACCCACTTTTGGAAAACAGTCCCCAAACCCCACACAATCTATTGCCCATATATAAACCCTATATGAATTTTGGGTCACTAATCAATGGAGAATATAAAAATATCGTTATTTAGTTTCATGGAAAATTGGTGTTTATGCTAAGAAGAAAATCAATTAAGGCACTTTACAAAAAATCAGCAGATTTTTAATCCTAATGGGCCCCCAATTTTCAAACTTGAACATCAAAAGTTTGCCACCACCTACTGTAAGTTCTGCTTTTGAGGCAGACTAAGCATACATGACTTTAAAACTGCCTAATTTTGTTTTCGAAAAACAACACAACCCTCAGATCCACAAATGAAGCCAAGTTTGATGTTTGAGGACTAGCATATTTTCCTCAGACTCAAATCACTGAAAACCACTCCATCAGTTTAGCTCAACCTTAACTATACAGAAAAAAAATACCACCCTTCCGACATAGACCAGGTATGGAACATTTCAAACCAGTAAGGAATTTTGAGAAACCTTCAGTTTCGAGCAAACACAGGGTCATCAGCCCTTCCTCTAGGAAACCACCGAGAATGAAAGATATCACCTATTTGCACGAAGTGCCAGGCTTTCTACACCAATCACTAGAAGGTTTGCTGTAGCTTGAAGTGACTGGGTAGCAAAACCACACAAACAAAAGAGCCCCTACCCCGGAACTGATCATCTTGGATTGTTGCTGGCTAAGAATGTTTAAAACACAGGCCTGGAACGCACTGAGATGGTCAAAGATGGAGAGAAAAGAGAGAGCACGGCTCTGAAAGAACACGGTAGCTTCCACAGCACCACACCAGAACCATTTACAATGACAAACACTGATCACAGAAATAACAGAGGGCTGGAAGGGTCTCAAGAAATCTGGTCCTGTCTCAATACAGGGAGCTGGACTAAGTAAACCTAAACCACTGCTGATAATGTGTTTGTCCAACCTGTTCTTAAACATAACCCCCACATTCCATAACCTCCCTTGGAAGTCTGTTCTAGAAATTAATTACCCTTATAATTAGAAATGTTCTCCGAATAGCTAACCTAGATCTCTGCTGCAGATTAAGCTGATTACTACTTATCCTATTTTCAGTGAAGATGGACAACAATTGACCACGCTCCTCTTTTAAGAGACTTACCAGCTCCTCCTCAGTCTTCTCTTCTTAAGACTAAACATGCCCGGTGAAACTTTTCCTCATAGTGAGGTTTTCTAAACTTTTTACCGCTCTCCTCTGGCCTCTCTCCCATTTGTCCACATCTTTCCTAAAGCATGGTACTGAGAACTGAACACAGTCCTCCAGCGTAGGACTCACCAGTGCCGAGGAGAACAGGACGATTCTCTCCTGTGTCTGCCACATGATATTTCAGTTAATACAACTCAGAATGATGTTAGCCTGTTTTGCAACTGCACCACGTTCATAGAATCCTAGAATATGAGGCTTGGCTGGGACCCGAGGAAGTCATCTATTACAACCCTCTGCTCAAAGCAGGGCCAACCCCAACTAAACCACCCCAGCCAAGGCTCTGTCAAGACATATCTTAAAAAACAAAACAAAAAACTAAGGATGGAGGTTCCACCACCTCCCTATGTAACCAATTTCAAGTGTTTCACCACATTCCTAGTGAAAAAGTTTTTCCTCATATCCAACCTAGATTCTCCCACTGCAGCTTGGGACCATTGTCCCTCATTCTGTCATCTACCACCACTGAGAACAGCCTCCACCCTCCCTGGAACCCAACTTTAGTTAGTTGTGTGACATGCTGCACCCCACATACACCCTTGTGTGTGATCTGTGTATCATTCATGTTCACTCTTACAGTGTAACTGTGTATGTATGTGGCACTTTTAAAGACCAACACATTTATTTAATGCATGAGCTTTCATGGGAGAAAATCCCACTTCATCAGATGCTTGAAGATGGGTTGTCTGACGAACTGGGATTTTCTCCCACGAAAGCTCATACATTAAATAAATTTGTTAGTTTTTAAAAGTGCCGCAGGACTCCTTGTTTGTTTTGCTGAACTAGACTAAAATGGCTACCCCTCTGGAATTTGTGTATGTTATGTCTAATACCAAAGTATGTCTTGTCTAGTGTTTTTGGAATGCTTGTGACATACTGAACTTTACAGTTAGGTAACATGTTTCCTGCAAGAACACACATATACACAGGTGTGAAACTCTTATGTCATAACCCCATAATTGTCGCTCTCATATTGCTTGAATGGATGCAGACAAACACAGAGCTGTGGTGCCACACCCCGCAGAAGCATGCACGTGCCTTGTCTCAAGAGAGAGAGATCACACCCATCGCTGAATGTGGATGATCATGTTACCCCCGGAGGTGCCAAGGAAACTTGTTAAAAGAAAGAGGCACTTTTGTCTGAGGGTCTCCCCTGGAATCGTGACCCCAAGCAACATCAAGGACTGGCACCTACCCCCATGGAGGGAGAGTCCAGCTGCAAGACATATCACAACCAATCTGTGCGGTACGGTGGAACACAGAATGGAAGAGTGAGCTTAGCTTAGAACAAGGGTTTTCTTCTATTTGATTGTAACTAACTCCTTCACTTAATCTTTTTGATTTATATCACTCTGACTTAGAATCACTTAAAATCTCACTGTAATCAGTAAACTTTGTTTTCTCTAAAGCAGTGCATGTGAATTGGGTGCGTGGAAAGATCTCACTGGGAGTGACAAAGCTGGTGCATATTGATTTCTTTGATAAATTGATGGACGAATGTAAATGAGCTTGCAGGGTGCAGTGGGCAGCACAGAATCCTGCAAGACGGTAGCCCCTGGGGCTGTTTGCTGAGGGGACTGTCCCATGAGCGGCTCATAGTAATGTCCTCTACTGGGTGAGGGACAGGAGGAGGCTGGGTGTGAGCTGAGAATGGAGTGGAAAGTCACACAGCAAAGCAGGGTACCTCAGGGCCCATGAGTGGAGAATTGGGGTGACAGCTGCCCACCAGTCCAGACTGCAGAAGGGGAACATCACAAATTGAAAGCCACTATCAAATCCCCTCACACTTCTCTTCTGCAGGTTACACAAGGCCAGTTTCCTCAGTTTCTCCTCACAAGTTGTTGCTTCAACCCCTAACCACTTTAATTGCCCTCCTCTGGACTATCTCCATTTTGTCCACATCCTTTCTGCAGTGCGGGGGCTCTGAACGACCCAAGGTGAGAATTACTGAAGCACTGTAGCTCTCCAGGACCTAGTAGGCCTCTTATGCTGGGCTCAGGTGTGGCATTGGAGCAAGTGATGCTAGTTCTACACCAGTTGAGGACTTCCCAATGCTTTGAGCAACACAAGAGGGCTGGAGCAGGCTAGACAATTTGGCCTGCTCTATTGTGCCCTCAGGTATGGCTGCTTTGCAGTGGTGAGTGAAGGGACTCCTGTGGTGGGTCAAATAAAGATGGGAGGTCTTGATTTACATGGATTAGTTGGAAACATGCAGCGCTCTCTGTCTTTGGGGTCCAAGGCACCCATTACTATCGTATCTAAGCACTAAACACAGCTAATTAAACAATAAACACATCCTCAAAGGCTCTCTGCCTCTCCTCAGTTCCAGAACGCTATTCCCCTTTCTCTCTCTTCTTGCTCTCCTATCCCTCATTGTCTCCTTTCCACAACCCCATCATGCACTATCTCCTGGAAGGATTTTGGTACTGCGGGAGGCTTAGTAAAATGGGATCTTGCAATCTGATCATAGGAGCGTCAGGTTTGGGCTGACAGCAGTCTCCTTTGGCAAGGCCAGGTACCTTCTGCTGTCGCGAATATATTGTCAGAATAGCCTCTGGGGCAGTGGTGTGCAACCCATGATCCGGGGACCAATAGCGGACCTTGGGGGCTTTCAACCTGGCTCTCAGCTCCCCTCCTGCTGGCTGCAGAAGGACCCAGGTGGAGCATGTTTCCACAGGGCTAAAAGACAGATGCAGGCTCCTTGCTGCAGCCAAAGGGAGAGGAGATTAATGCTCACAGCCTCCTGGCTGTAGCAGGGAGCACAGAGAAGTGCTCTTCCTAGGTCCATAGGTGCTGGGGTCCCTGCTGGAGCCAGATGGAGGGGAGGGGAGATAAAGTGCGCAGAGCTACAGGATGTGTGCTGTTTCCTTACTGCATCCAGGGAGACGGGAGATCAATAAGCAAGGAGGCAAACTGCCTATTGAGGGTGGGGAGGGGTGGTGGGGACAATTGGGAGAGGCTAGTGGCCCCTCAAGGCTGTAAAAATGATATCTGTGACCCTCAAGTCAAAAAGGTTGGGAACCACGGCTCTGGGGGCTTCCTGGCTCCTAGGAATATATTGACTCATTCATTTTGGACCTTGAAGAGGAACAAATCTAGAGAACCGCTCCTACACAAGAACAGCAAATGTAGCGTGCTCTTAAACACGTCTCCTATCAGCACGGACACTACAAATCAAGGAAATAATCAGTTAAAGCAACGTTAACATTAGCGCTATTGTAGTAATAATAAGCAATGGGGAGTAAGTTTCACATTGGTAACTGGCGGGTAAGTTTAAGGAAATCTAAGGTTACGGGGTGAAAATTAGTCTACAAGTACCTTCCCGGGGGAAAATATTTAATAATGGGCTCTTCAGTCTAGCAGAGAAAGTCAGAATCCAACCCAGCGGCTGTAAGTTGGATCTAGACAAATTCAGACTGAAAATAAGGCAGAGATTTTTGACAGTGAGGGTAGTTAAACTTTAGAACAATTTACTAAGGGTTGTGGCGGATTCTTTTAAAATCAAGATTGGATGTTTTTTCTGGAAGATCTGCTCTACGAATTATTTGGGGGAAAACATTCTGTGGCCTGTGTTATAGAAGAGGTCAGACTAGATGATCACAGTGGTGCCTTCTGACCTTGGAATTAATTTAGCCCTTGGCATTTAGGAGCACAAGACTATAAAAGAAACGATTATTCCATATATTGCTGGAATATGTGGAAACTCCAAAATCTCGATCACAAGAAGAATGCTTATTGTATGCGCATGCTGTTGCCTTGCACTGTCAAATAGCTCACACTCCACATCATGAGCAGTTGCATTTCAGTGTGAAAGAAACCCATCCTGAAAAGCATAGAATGCCAGCACCAGCATGAAGATGCTCAACATGAAGTGGAAAGATCACTACTCTAATGTTTCAGTCCTCACGGAGACCAACATCTTCAGTGTTGAGACCCTGGTTATCCAGCACCAGCTGAGGTTCATGCCTGATGCATGCTTACCAAAACAATTGCTGTACAGCCAACTCAAAGGAGAAAGGAAATGGGGAGGCCCAAAGAAATGCTTCAAAAAGATGCCCTCAAGACCACCGTCAAGAGATGTAGCATCAACACCACATGCTGGGAGACAGGGTTAACTGGTGAACACTTCTCAGAGAAGGAACAACCACTTTTGAGGAAAATCATAGAATCATAGAATAAAAGGGATGGAAGGGACCTCATGAGGTCATCTAATCCAACACCCCTGTTAAAAAGCAGGACCACTCCCCCTAAATCACCCCAGCCAGGGTTTTGTCTAACCGGGCCTTAAAAATCTCCAAAGATGGAGATTCTACCACCTCCCTAGGTAGCCCATTCCAATGCTTCACCACCCTCCTAGTGAGAAAGTTTTTCCTAATATCCAACCTTGACCTCCCCAGCTGTAATTTGAAACCATTGCTCCTTGTTCTGTCCTCTTACCATCGAGAACAGCCTAGCTCCCTCCTCTTTGGAGCAACCCTTCAAGTAGTTGAAGGTTGCTATCAAATCTCCCCTCAGTCTTCTCTTCTGCAGACTAAATAAGCCTAGTTCCTTCAGTCTCTCCTCATAAGTCATGTTCCCCAGCCCCCTAATGATTTTTGTTGCCCTCCGCTGAACTCTTTCTAATTTGTCCACATCCTTTCTGTAGTGGGGAGCCCAAAACTGGACACAGTACTCCAGATGCGGCCTGACCAGTGCCGAATACAGGGGAATTATCATATCCCTCGATCGCCTTGCCCTAGTCTCAGAAAAATAGAAGAAAAGGAAGGACAGAGTTATGCAGCAATCATGGCCCAGTCCTTCCTTCCAACACCACCTACAATGTCTGCCAATGAGTCTGCAGCTCAAGGGTCAGACTCCTCAGTCAAAGGATCCACACAAAATAAAGGGCCATGAAAGAGGTCATCCTTGACTCTGAGGGATTGCCACCACCCGTCATTCTCCTACAGGTTCCTTACCTATTCGAGCCTGTGGGGTATTGTGCAGTTTTTTGAACGTTTGTGAAGCTCTGAGATCCTCAGATAAAAAGGCATGGAAGTGCAGCATATCCATTCTTTCAATGAACATGATTTCAAAGTTGTAATGTGATTGAGGCTTCAAGGTGAAAGCATCTAATGTATAGCAGCTACCCAAAGTTACAGCTGCCTTAGAAAGACATTCAGTCTCTCCTCCGGAGTTCCATCTTGTCGTAGTGCTCCCCATCCATAAATAAATCATAGTGGAAGATGCTTCAGAGAACACAAAAGGCGGTTTGGGAAAACCCTTTCCACCAGGCTGTTTGCCCACATGGTTGAAAGACAGATTTTTTTTTTTTGGAAAACTGAGTGGAAGGACTCAGTGTTCCCAGCACAAGTTTCTAAGCAAGTGTAACCTTCAGGTGGGCTAAAATTAATTAAATTGCCCTTCTCCAGTGCCTCACAGAAATACACCCCAACCCCTGTGGAGAAAAGCAGCTGGAGACCCAGGATCCAGTCTGTACAGGACTCACGGCGAAGCTTGCTCAGAGCTACACTCACACATTAAAATACTACTAAAAACAAACATAACAATTAACTTTATTAACTACTAACTAAATGAACCTTATCCTAAGAAAACAAACTACAATTAACCAAGAACAATCCCTTGCATGAAAGATACCCAAGAGTCCCAAAGTCTGTGTGGAGTTCACCCAACTCTCAGCTACAGTCTCTGTTCCAGTGTGGAAGCTCGAGTGGCAAGAAATAGCTGTCCTCTTCTTTCTTTGCTGGGATCCTCTGTAGCATTACATGCAGGCTTTCTCTTCTCCTCTGCAACCAGCCCTCAGTCCCATATGCATGTCTGCAAGGTCTGGTGCAAATGACTCCTTTACATGGAGAAAACATCTTGTTCACTCCTGGCTCAGCTCCTCTCCAGAACACTGAGCACATGGTCTCCTTCCAAGGCAGCTCCTGCCTGCTGTCTGCTCAGGCTGCTGCTCTTCAGTCATCTGACTGACATTACATCACACAAGCAGGGTACACTGTGGAGCATGCTCAAATTGCTACCACTCCCTGCTTCTGGAAGTTTCCAGTTGTGGGTCACTAATCTGCCCAACAACAGTAACCCACCCTCAGCAGGTCTCTCAGAGATAGCCTTTTCAGGCATATGGGTTACACAAGGCTTTGATCAGTTGATTTATATACCCTTTCCCCATACTTCACTGACTGTGCTCATTCAGACTGCACTTCGCATTCATAAGAAATCTCATTGGACTGGATAGGATTATTTTTTAGGTCAAACAGTTCCAGCCACAGTGAGTTAAGATGAAAAGCCAATCGCCCCCACTTTCCACCTCACTCTTTTCCTGGGAGGTCAGTTTGCACTACTGGTAACATATTCCCAGTTTCAGACCTGCAGCTAGGTTTGGGAAGAGGATTTTCACCTAAGCAATTACAAGGTAAAGCATTAGCACTTGGGGAACAGCAAAGCTGGCCAGCAAACAGTGACACTTCCTCGGCATTCATAAAGCTGCTTTCATGTTGCTATGAAATATAAATGGACACTCTCTGCAGTGAAGGGGTTTTAATTATACAAGTTCATTGTTTTTAAACACAACTTGGCAGAATTCTTCCCCCCAAGATGCGGTCAGGGCCTCCCCTCACCTCACAGGGACCCTGTTTATCTGACATTTGGTTGGGAAGAGAACAAGCTGCAGTTCCTGCCATATCTGTTTCTAGAAGCCCTAAAATGAGGGAGGCTTTTGCCTCATCCCCAACCCACTAGGCCATCCAGCTAAGACCTGGTTTACATTTAAACTGAACTAAATGCGTTGCTCTGGGCTGTGAAAAATACCAGATAAAACAGTCACTTTTCCTAGCTCCGTATCTGCCCTGTATAAACGGAAGCATTCAACAGGTGCCCCTTGAGATTAAAAAATTTGTAAAAGCCATTTACAGCATCACGACCCAGGCATATACAGGGAGAGGGGTGAGTGTCAGTATGATTAGTTAGCCTGTGAATTATTTAATAGTGCAGAACAGATTTAAGTGAAGCAGTTAGCAGCTTCGCGTGGAAGGAAAAAGAGCACCTGCATCTTAAAAACAGAAAAGCCCCTTTCTCTGTTCAAGGAATACCCAGGACTGGCCGGTCCAGGAGAGAGACACAACAGCTTTGGGTCAGAGTAATTGGAAGCTGGATGAAATGTTTCAGCTGAAACTTTTTCAGAAGAGCCAAAACTGGGAAGAGTTTTCAAATTTAGAAACAAAACAAAACAAAAAACAAACCCCACACACTTGAAAATTAAAAGTAGGTCTTTTTTGTAAAGCAAATATTTGATGGTTTTCTTACAAAACCACTTGGGGGGAAAAAAACGTAGGAAAGAACCCAAACTACTTTGTTTCCTAAAAACCAAACCAAAAAAAACCCCAAGCATTTT
Source organism: Pelusios castaneus (assembly GCA_007922175.1). Classification (NCBI taxonomy): domain Eukaryota; kingdom Metazoa; phylum Chordata; order Testudines; family Pelomedusidae; genus Pelusios; species Pelusios castaneus. Next base: position 5,018,132 of record ML685850.1, on the reverse strand, counting down.
GCAGGCGGTTCTAAGAGGAGTACTTCACACATCCAAAGGGCCTCTTCCTCCAAGGATATCAAATCACTTTACAAACAAACAATGAATAAGGATTACAGCTGCCCATCTGGATAAGCATTATTTTCTGTATTTTACAGACTGGTTCCTAGCCCCGTTGAAGCAAATAGGAATTGTGTCCTAATTTCATGGGGGCCAGGATTTTACCAGAGAACCTATGGGCTAGTTTACGTAGGGAAGTCACGGGAAAGCTATTGCAAAGTAGCTATAGGGTGTGAATTTAAAGTGCAGTAGTGCATCTGTACTAACACCACGTGCAGACACGTACAGCTTTTTGCTCAGGAGGTTAATGCACTTCCGAAGGCATTCAGAGCAGAACGAGTGACCACAAGAGGAGCTAATGTCTAGTGCAGAATAACTATTCAGCATTTGCTATTTTGAGCTTTTTCCTCATGCAGAAAAGCTCCAAGGCAGACGGAGGTTAAGTGCTTGCTCAAGAACACTCGGCAAGTCTGCAGTACAGATGAGAATCCAAGTGTCCCAGTTCCCAGCCTTGTAACCTACTCACCACATTCTTTTTTAAAAGCTCTGGGGAATAAATGTTCAGCATAGAACTTCTTGGAAGCAGCAGAGGCTCCTTCCTCCCCCCCACTTTATCAAAGATCCTTTGCTTTAAGTGAACAATGTTTTTCAAAGCTATTAGAATCAGGAAGACCCCAACGATTCATTGAAAGAAATGGCCCCCGGCCTGAAGATCTGACTCGCTCAATAGATGAGAGGGAGGCCCGTAAATCACACCTCTTCACTGCCCTGCCGGCCAGCAATCATCAGCAGGAGTCTAGTGTAGATCCAGCCTCAGGATATTCATGCTTCTAGAGAGGTAAAGCGTTACATTTGGTCTTAGGCGTGGCTGACACAATTTTTGTACTGCGATGCTATAATTGTTTTGGTTAGAGATGTGATTTTTAACTGGAATAGCTCTAAACCCCTTCCACATCAGTATAAAGATGTCTTATAATAATATAGCTTATTTCCCTTCCCATACAAGGGTAAGCACTTTTGTCCAAAGTATCAGCACATTCAGGCTAAGAGCTTATACTGCTCTAAGTACATCAATATAGCAGCGTATCAGTACAGCTTTGTGTTCAGGCAAGCCCTTAGATTCTACTCCCAGAACAAAGAAAAGAGACCCAATGACCCCAGTGTCATTTACCCTAAAGTCACGTTATGCTGCTTAAGTTGTAGAAAGGGGCCCTAGGTCTTGTCTTCCCACCAAAGTCATCCTGATGTCATTCTACGAGTGGTTCAGCCCCCAAGCGGCCATATTATCCTGCTATAAAAGATTTTATACTGGGAAAGTTTATTCCCATACAGGAAGGGTAATATGCTATGCAAAATGTGAAGATGCCTTTTTATTATGTAACTGCTATTCCATTAGGGGTTACTCTAGTACCGCTGTTGAAATAAATCAGAAACATCCCAGTGGTCAGTGGTCTTCAACCTGGGCGATACCGCCCACTTGTGGGCATTTTGTGATTTTTGGTGGGTGCTACAAAAATGAAGGAAGGAGATAATGGCCATCTCATCCGGCTGTAATTTATAAAAAGCTTGTATGAATAATGAATGAATTTTGTTTGAATGAAATTTGTTTGATATCCTCTTTAAAATATCTGAGTTTAAAATTTAAATAAATTGAAAATTAAAATTATAATTAACGATTAACAGTATGACAATGTAACAATTAATTTAACGAGTGGCAATTTATAAAAAGTAATTTATGTAGGTGGGTAAATGTGAAAATATTGAAAAACTGAGCGCTGATCCAAAAAAGGTTGAAGACTACTGCCTTAGCTGAAGTACTTTTATCAGAGGCTCCGAAACTTTTCGGCATCACGCCTCCTTTCTGATTTTTGAGAAACCCTCATGTCTCTCCACCTCTCCTTTACCATCATCCAACCGCCTTTTAAGAAAAATTCAATTCGTATTTGTACAATTACAAATAGCCACAAATAGGTTTTCTTGACACAACAATTTTTCGCTATGGAAATTTCACAGCCCCCAATTTGGGAACCACTGACTTATACCCATACAAATGGTGTGTGTAGACCAGACCCACGGCCGTCCCTGTGGTGGTGGTGGGGGGTGAACGGGGCGATTGCCCTGGGCCCTGTGGGTACGCAGGTCCCGCGCTGTCCCGCTCCCAGCAGGGCAGTGCGGGGCCCAAGGTCCTCCCACGGTCGCCCCGCTGCGTTTGGCAGCCAGCCGAAGGCAGTGGGGCAGGGCGGGGCAGGAGGGCTATGCCCGGCCCCTGGCCAGCCCTCCCCACTCCCAGGGCAGAGCAGGCAGGCCCAAGGGCAGAGCACGTGGGGTCCGGCCTCTGGGCTGGCCTGCCCCACAGGGCCAGCTCCCTCCCCTGCAGCCGGCTCCAACTCCTCCTCCCCCGGCAGGCGGGGCCCCGCTTTGTCCAGTTGGCCCCGGGCCCTGCTTTCTCAACGGGACAGTGCTGACCAGACCTTAGACCCCTGAGTGTCCAACAATAAGGTGAAAAAAGAATCATATATCCACTGCAGTTTTTAGCAACCAGTGGCGGGTGCACAGTCTATTTTCAGAACTCTGCTAATCATAACTTTTCATCAGTGATGGGGAAAGAAACATGACTCATTTTTCCCTTCCATTAATTAGCAAAAAGATCCAGCCCCGCTATGCGATCAGAGTTTTTACTTCTTAGTTATCAACCATGGGAAACGCCTCCATGCACATTCCACTAGGGCAGAGAAAACCAGTCTGGATTAAATTAAAATTGCCAAGATTTTCATCTCAAAAGATCTGGAGGGAAAAAAAAAAGTTTAGGCAGCCTTTTTTTTGGTTCTATTTTTTCCCATGCCATATTTTCCTGCTCCCTGCCATTGGCTGGAACTGGAAGTATCAAACTACCACAAAAGGGGCTGTCCTGGTGACATTCTTGACTCTGTAGCAAGGGGCATGGCTCACTGGTGAATTCTCTGTATCTTAAAGTCCTTAAATCATGATTTAAGGAGGTAAATAACACAGTCATAGGTTGGTGGCCTATTGCTGGAGTGGGTGGGTGAGGTTTTGAGGCCTGCATTTTGCAGGAGGTCAGACTAGATAGATGATCACACTGGTCCCTTCTGACCTTAAAGTCTATGAGCCTAGGCCTCAAACAGGTAGTACCACGTATCTCGTGAGAAAGGCTGATCTCATCAGACCTCCTGTGCAATTTCCAGACCAGAGAGACTTGGACAAGTATCCAACCTTGGGATACTTATCTGGAAGGAATGGAGCAGGTCACTTTGGGTCTGACTGGAGGAGAACAGATGGATAGTTCTCTATGCTATGAAGCAATAATAAAAAAAAAAGTTACTGCAATTTTATTTACTGTCTTTAATACAAACCATACTCCAGACCACCTTTCAGAATAAGGGCTCATTCCTGTAAAGCTTCCAGTGGACTTTAACCCAACTGCTGACCGTAGAAGACTTGCAGAACTGGATCCTTAAGTGATACATGATAGCAGCAGGAGAGAAACTGAATGGCTTGGAGCTGTGCTGGGGGTGCAATGGAGGCGAGGGAAGAGGTTGTTTTCAGATGCAATTTGAGAAAGAGATGAAGAAGACAGAAAAACTATTCCAAACAAAAGTGGCTGCAGAACAAAAGACTTTTAACCCACGGTACAAAGGCTGAGATTGTGTGGAAAGGTACCGAAACAGGAGTGAATATATGGACATTTGCCTCCTGACACCCACAAACTGAGACGCCACTTCTGCAAACACATACCTGAGTTAAACAAACAAGGGGTCCGGTAGCACTTTTAAAGACTAACAAATTTATTTATCGCATAAGAAAATCCCACTTCATCCGACGCTTGAAGATGGAGAAGTACAGATGAATGGGAGGAAAATAGAGGCAGAGAAGTGTAAGTCTTTGGCTCTCCTATAACTAACTTACACTTCCCCACATTTATTTTCCTCCCATTCGTCTGTACTTCTCCATCTTCAAGCATCTGACAAAGTGGGATTTTCTCCCACGAAAGCTCATGCGATAAATAAACTTGTTAGTCTTTAAAAGTGCCACTAGACTCCTTGTTTGTTTTGCTGAACTGGACTAACACAGCGACCCCTTTGGAACACACCGGAATTCATAGAATCTTAGGGCTGGAAGGGACCTCATGAGGTCATCTAGTCCAACCCCCTGCTAAAAGCAGGACCACTCCCCCTAAATCATCCCAGCCAGGGTTTTGTCTAACCGGACCTTAAATATCTCCAAAGATGGAGATTCTACCACCTCCCTAGGCAACCCATTCCAATGCTTCACCACCCTCCTAGTGAGAAAGTTTTTCCTAATATCCAACCTCGATCTCCCCACCTGCAACTTGAAACCATTGCTCCTTGTTCTGTCCTCTGTTACTACCGAGAACAGCCTAGCTCCCTCCTCTTTGGAGCAACCCTTCAAGTAGTTGAAGGTTGCTATCAAATCTCCCCTCAGTCCTCTCTTCTGCAGACTAAATAAGCCTAGTTCCTTCAGTCTCTCCTTGTGCGTCATGTGCCCCAGCCCCCTAATCATTTTTGTTGCCCTCTGCTGGACTCTTTCTAATTTGTCCACATCCTTTCTGTAGCGGGGAGGCCAAAACTGGAGATAGTATTCCAGATGCGGCCTCACCAGTGCCAAACAGAGGGGAAATAATCACATCTGTCGATCTGCTGGCAACACTCCTACTGACGCAGCCCAATATGCCATTGGCCTTTTTGGCAACAAGAACACACTGTTGGCTCATATTGATCTTCCCGTCCACCATAACCTCCAGGTCCTTTTCTACAGCGCTGCTACTTAGCCGATCGGTCCCCAGCCTGTAGCAGTTCATGGGATTTTTCTGTCCTAAGTGCAGGAATTTGCACTTGTCCTTGTTGAACCTCATGAGATTTCTTTTGGCCCAGTGTTCCAATTTGTCCAGGTCTCCTGAATCCTGTCCCTGCCCTCCAGTGTGTCTACCATTCCCTGTAAGCTTTGTGTCATCTGCAAACTTACTGAGCACGCAGTCTATCTCATCATCCAGATCATTAATGAAGATGTTGAACAGAACCAGCCTCAGGACCAGCCCTTGGGGCACTCCACTTATTACTGGTTGCCAACTAGACATTGAGCCATCGACTCCTACCCGCTGAGCCTGATGATCTAGCCAGTTTTCTATCCCCCTTACGATACATTCATCCAACCCATACTTCCTTAACTTGCCGACGAGAATGCTGTGGGAAACTGTATCAAAAGCCTTGCTAAAGTCAAAGTATATTATGTCAACTGCTCTTCCTGCATCCACAAATCCAGTCATCTCATCATAGAAGGCAATCAAGTTGGTCAGGCACGATTTGTCCTTGGTGAATCCATGCTGATGTTCCTGATCACTCTATTTTCCTCCAACTGTTTCAGGATGGATTCACACTTATAAGCTCAACACATATGGGCCATCACAGTGAACTCAGTGCGACCGCTCATACGCATGAGTATTTGTAAGCTCATGATTTAAGTGTGAATGACTTTGCTCCATCCACATGATCCATAAATTAAAGAATCTGCACATTAGCAAAGGACTCTGGCCGTCATGTTTCATCTGTCTATGTTAAAAGCTATATGCATGGAGTCCTTTATGTTTCTCTTCTAAACATAGAACAAAAAGTCCAGAAGGTTATTCTGGTGACAGAGCACAGACAGAATTGCTCATAGAATACATTAAAAAGGAACATATTCCCACATGGCCAACCATGGGAAGAAATTTGCAAACAGTTCTTCCTCTTCCTTCAGCCTCCCATGCACCCGATGTCCTTTCCCCCCTTCACACCATTCCCCGATTAGCAGGGCTCTCCCTGGCACCAGGGATCCATGCCCAAAGCATGTCCCATATTCTTCAGTCATGTCAGGAACTGCAGCTTCCTACCCCCGGAGGTTACAGTCCACAAACCTCTTAACAGATAAAATGCCCTCGGGAAGTTGTCTGAACAAAGAGGTGAATCCCTGCCCTTCTTAGGAGGCTTGCCTGGCTCCTGAGCCCCATCTTTCTGCCCTTTTTATCCCAGACCCTCCTCTGTCCTTCCTCTGATGGAGAAAATCCTGACTATGGCTCTGAGCCCCTGCTCCTAAGCCCAGCCACTAGGCCTGACTGCCTGGTTCATGAACATGTCTGGCACCATGCCTATAGCGATGAAGAACCTATAAGCCTGGCTGGATTTACCTTGTGTGGACATAGTGCCAGACACATTCATGAGCCCTATTGGGACAGTACAGCATGCATGCTGGAACACCCCTACTCTGATCCCAGGAGGTTTAAGCAAAGTGAATGGACGTCACTGGATGCTTTGCCTTTATATGTCCATACACTTCCTTTCTGACAAAGGAAATAATCATGCGGAACATCTATCCACTTGCATGAACCTTTCCCCCCATAAGTGAGTCTAGTTTGGTTCTTCAAAACCCTATATAATTTGCCACTCAGTGCCTAAAGCCAGACCTTAATTCAGTTTCTAAATAATGTAATAATCTGATAAAGAATAGCGTTTAATTTTTTTTGGCATCCAAAAATCAAAGGCTTAAGAACTTTGGACCTATGGTTCATCTAGCCCCGCATCCTGTTTCCTGACAGTGGCCAATGCCAGGTGCTGTAAAGAGAATGAACAGAACAGGTAATCTTCAAGTGATCCACCCCATCGCCCATTTCCAGCTTCTGGGAAACAGCAATCCCTGCCTATGCTGGCTAATAGCCACTGAGGGACCTATCCTGCATGAATGTATCTAGTTCTTTTTTTGAACCCTGTTACAGACTTGGCCTTCACAACACTCTCTGGCAAGGAGTTCAACAGGCTCACTGTGCCTTGTGTGAAGAAATACTTCCTTTTATTCACTTTAAACCTGCTACCAACTAATTTCATTTGATCCCTACTTCTTGTGTTATATGAAGGAGTAAACACCACTTTATTTACTTTCTCCACGTCAGTCATGATTTTATAGACCTTTGTCATACTCCGCCTTAGTCATCTTGTCTCCAAAATGAGATGTCCCTGTCTTATTAATTGCTCCTCATAGGGAAGCTTTTCTGTAACCTTCTCTCCCTCCCATTATTTGTTGTTCTTTTTGTACTTTTTCCAGTTCCAATATTTATTTTTTGAGGTGTGACCAGATCTGCATGTAGTATTCAAGATGTGGGCGTACCATGGATTGAAGTAGAGGCAATATATTTTTTGGTCTTATTCTCTATTCCTTTCCTAATGATTTCCAATATTCTGCTACTTCTCCGAAAACATCTACTCTGTGAGCAGTTGCAGTCAAAAAAGCTATCCAAAATGACTCCAAGATCTTTCTTGTGTGATATTAGCTAATTTAGATCCCATCATTTTATATGTATAGGTGGGATTGTGTTTTCAAATCTGCATTATTTTGCATTTATCAATACTGAATTTAATCTGCCCTTATGTTGTCCAGACATCCAGTTTTGTGAGATCTCTTTGTAACTCTTCAGTCTACTCTGGACTTCACTATTTTGTGTAGCGACATATCTGGAAAAAGGGATAAACAGTGAGGTGGCAAAATTTTCAGATCATTTATGAACGTTGAACAGCGCTGGTCCCACAAGAGACCCTTGGGAGATACCACTATTTACTCTCTCAAGTCCATTTCTTCCTGCCCTTTGTTTCCTATCTTTTAACCAGTTACTGATCCAGGAGAGGGCCTTCCTTTTTATCCCACGACAGCTTATTTTGCTTAAACACTTTTGGTGAAGAACCTTATTAAAGGCTTTCTGAAAGTCTAAATATGCTATGTTCTCTAAATCACCTTTGTCCACATACTTGTTGATCCCCCTCAAAGAATTCTTGGTGAGGCATGATTTCCCTTTGCAAAAGCTATGTTGAGTCGAGCAACAAATCACATTCATCTGTGTGTCTGATTGTTCTGTTCTTTCCAGTTTGCTAAGTAATGAAATCAGCCTTTCCAGCCTGTCATTCCCAGGATCACCTCTGGAGCCTTTTTTTAAAGATTGCATCACATTAGCTATCATCCAGTCATCTGGCACAGAAACAAATGTAAATGATGGTCACATACCACAGTTAATAGTATCTTCAGAAATCTTGGGCGAATACCATCTGGTTTTGATGACATTGTTTAATTTATCAATTCATTCCAAAACCTCCTCTTAAACTGCCTCAATCTGGGATAGTTCAGATTTGTCACCTAAAATGAATGGTTTACTTTTGGGAATCTCCCTGACCACCTCCGCCTTAAAGACTGATGTAGGCTTCTCTTCCTTGAGTGCTCATTTAGCATCTTGATCATCCAATGGCCCACTAGTTGGGGGCCACTGGCAGGCTTTCTGCTTCTGCTGTACTTTTTATATATATATATATATTATATATATATATATACTTTACACTGTTACACTGAGTCTTTGGCTACTGGTTCTTTAAGTTCTTTTTTGGCATTCCTAATTATAATTTTATCGTGTACTCACCCGAGTTTATGCTCCTTTCTATTTTCCTGATTAGGCTTTAAATTCTGGTTTTTAAAGGATGCCTTTTTGCCTCTAACTGCTTATTTTACTTTGTTGTGTAGCCATGATGGCACACTTTTGGTCCTTTTATTATGTTTAATTTGGGATATACTTTTAAATTGAGCTTCTATCTTCAAGTTTCCATGCAGCTTCATGGATTTCACTTTTGGCACCGTTCCTCTTAATATCTGTTTAACTAAGTTCCTTGTTTTGGTGTAGCTCCTGTTTTTGAAATTAAATGCTATCGTGGCGGGCTTCTTTGGTGTCGCTCCTCCCAGGGATGTTAAATTTTCTTATGCTATGGTTACTATTACCAGTTGATTCACCTATCGTCATCTCTTGGACGGGATCCTGTGCTTCATTTACGATTAAATCAAGAATTGCCTGTCCTCTTGTGGGCTGCAAGACTAGTTGTTCCAAGAATCAGTCATTTAAGGTTAAGAAATTTTACCTCTGTATTCCACCCTGAGGCAACGTGTACCCAAGTCAAAATGGCAATAGTTGAAATCCACCGTTATTGAGTTTATTTGTATCGTCTCTCTAGTCTCCCTTAGTATTTTACCGTCACTATCACCATCCTGGTCATGTGGTTGGTAGTACATAGCCTCCTTGCTATATTCTTGTTATTCAGGTATGGAATACTATCTATCCATAAAGATTTGATGTACAGTTTGGGTCATTTATGATTTTTTCCTTCAACATTATGCCTTTTCACATTAGTGCTACTGTCCCACCAGTATGACCTACTCCAGCGGTTCCCAATCTTTTTTCTGCCATGGCACACCTTGATACCTTTAACTGTTTTGGGGCACACCATCATATACTTTCCAAATGAACTCATGAATATTCATGAGCCAATGAACCGATCCAGAACTCTAAGTAGGTTTTCAAAAAATTCCTTGGGACACCTGCTCAGGCCTGACGGCACACTGATTGGGAAACACTGACCTAGTCTGTCCTTCCAGTATATTTTGTACCTTGTTATTATGATGTCTCAGTGATTATCCTCCTTCCACTAAGTTTCTGTGATGGTTATTATAATCAATATCCTCATTTAATACAGCGCACTCCGGTTTACCCTCTTAACATTTAGGTTTCTAGCATCGGTACAGAAGCACTTCAGAAAGTTGTCAGTTATTAGCTGTCGGCCATTATGTGTTGTGATGGAACACAGTAACAACCTCTACAGAACAGTCAACTTATAAAACAAAAAAAGCTACAGCGTGGCTATATCCGAGTACCATTAGAATTAAAGTCCTTGAGATTTCAATATCTGCACAGAAGAGAAAATGCTCAACTTCCAGTGACCACAGAAGAGTTCTGTCCAAAGCTCTTCTCACCCCATTGAGGAGAGTGGGGGTTTTTGAGTCTTCATCTGGCACTTAATTTCTGCTTTGGGATCTGCTAATTCTGACAAGAAGTCAAAATACCTCAGCCTTGTGCCAGGTTGCATATTGTGGTGGCTACATTAAAGGAATCTTTAAGGTATCAAAATATGATGACTAAAACAAAGAGTTCCTTTAGGAATCTGCTGTAGCAATTTCCATCTGCATTTGGGTCAAACCGAGATCCAATTCAGCAAGAAGAAATTAGCTGTTTGAGAGCACTGGGAAAGGTTACCAAGAGTTCAGCTAATGCGAGCGGAAACAGCAGCATTCTGAATTTACTAGGGTTACTCCAGACACGTGCCTTTAATGGATTGTGTTCACGTTAGCTCTTTCTTGCAATCCAAGTTGCATGAATTGCTATGCAAGCACCAAGCAATGTTTTCAAATAAACCCATTGGCCTGTTTATCTACGGCACTAGATTGGAAAAAAAGTGTATTAAGCTGTGAAGGGTAGCTTCCTTGGGCATACATGGTATCATGAACTCTGTACTAACTCTGCAAGGGCACTGCAGGATGAATTGGGGGCAGGGGGTGTCAGACCCCAAGTGAAGTAGGAGCCTGAGGCAGGCAGAGTGGGTGGAAGGAGGGGAACAGGAGTCCCACATCGGGGTGTGGAGCACAGATCCACTACCTATTTTTCTAGCAGCCCACCTCCTTGCACCCCGCCTGGGGCTGTCGTGTTCTCCTAGGATTACTGGCAGGGGGCTCTGTCCTTCTCCTGGGTGCCCCTCCCTCTTTTGGGTCACTCAGCCACTCTCCCTGAGAGCAGGGCCGGGGCAGGGAGCAAAGGGAGATGGGACGGAGCTGGCTGAAGACAGCCACTCAGGGTCGCTGATCTGTGCAAAATGGCGGCTGCCCATGAAAGCCTGGCTGGGGAGGTGGCCACAGCTACCTCCTGCCTGGACCAGCTGCTTGGGGCAGGGGCTGAGTGAGCTGGAAACATGTTGCAGGGCAAAGGGGACCCCAGCTTGCTTGGTTCCTGTTTCTGGCAGCTGGACCCAGGCAGGAGGCAGCCGGGATGCTTTAGTGGGAGCTGGTCCTGCTTTGAGCAGGGAGTTGGACTAGAAGATCTGAGGTCCCTTCCAATCCTGTGGTGCTGTACGTTGCAGTGACTCAGAGCAGCTGGCAACATGAGAAGTGTTTAGTCCTTCCCACTCTGCTCCCAGCCTGCCAGGGACAGGGGCCAAGCACGGCTGGAGAAGGACACAGCTCCTCTGCCTTCCCCCATGGCAGTCCAAAGAGAAGCAGGAGGTGGAGAGGCTGAGTGGGGTGGGCCCTTGGGTGGAGTGGGCCAGTCTGGGAGCTTGGGCCTCTTCTGAGTGTGGGCCTGGGGGCCATAACACCAATGGCTTCACTGTAAATCCAGCCCTGCCTACAGGAAAAACTTCAGCATCTTTGACTCGTTCTTCACAGGAGGACTTCTTGCTGCGGTCCATCAACACATAAGATGGAGATCTTCTGCCAGCTGTTCCCTGCCCTCCCCACCTTCCCAAGTTACTCAAAAGCCTTGTGCCAGGTTACATGTTGTGCTGGCTACATTAAAGGAATCTTTAAGGTATCAAAATACGACTAAGACAAAAAGAGTTCCTTTATGAATTTGCTGTAGCAATTTCAATCTGCATTTGGGTCAAACCGAGATCCAATTCAATTCTTCATCAGCCCTGTTGTAGCAGCCAGACTGTGCGGGACAGCAGCAAGAAGAGGTAGGCAGCTGGTCTCAATACAAAAGTAACTAGTCTGTGAGATGAGAGGAAAAACATTCACTTTCAAGTTAACTTGCAAAGAAGAAAAGTAGGTTTGTGCCATTGTCAGGCTTTTTGTGATGTTTTATCAAGAAGGTCTAAATGAAAAAGATTTTGGAAAAAACAAGGAAGTTAGAAATATCAGGTTGCGACTTCCCAGGTTCTGCTGGAGAATCGGTAGCTAGTAGGACAGACAGCTGGAGATACCACAGAGTGAAACTTACTCCTCTGCCCTGCTACAGAAGAGGTATGGGAGGTGATGACCCCTGTGAAAAGGAAGAATATCTATGGGCAAAGGGATAATTGCAGCTTTATGAAAAGCCTCACAAGGGGGGCATCTATAGAAAAGATAAGGGCTAAACTGTGCCACTGTAACTATTCCATATGGCAATCAGCTCTACCTTCCTGAGCATCTTTATACAGGTGTAACCGTGTCCATACGAGGGACTGTACTATAACATTCTTACTTTCCAAATCAACATAGGTCTGACTGTCTAACTGGTGACATGAGCCTTAACAGAGTTCACTCTTGGGCCTGTTGAACCCTGGTCTCCAGGGGAAAATCCAACTGCAGCTATAAGTTTGGCCGTTGAGGATGGAAAGAATGTAGGTACTTGGAGCCTGGGGAAATTCTGTCCTAGGAAGCGGTGGCTCTGAAAGAAATTGGGTGGTGGTGGCTGACCAGCTGAACATGAGCTCCCAGCATGATGCTGTGGCCGACAGAGCTAAAGCAATGGTGGATTGCATACTGGGGAATCTTAAATCGGAGTACAGGAATTTCCCCTCAGATTTGGATGCTGTGTGGATGCCGCTGGATACACTGTGCCCAGTTCTGGTGTCCACAATTGAAGAAAGAGATTAAGTTGGATGGGGTCACAGAAGAGTCATGGGAATGATTACAAGACTAAAAAATACGCCTTAGGGTGATAGAGTCAAGGAACTCAGTCCATTGATCTTAGATAGAGAAGGCTAAAGGTGACTCAACCACAGTCTAACAATTAATAATGGGCTCCTCAATACAGCAGAGAAAAGTTTAATAGGATCCAATGGCTCGAAGTCGAAGCTAGACAAATTCAGACGGGTAATAAGGGATCCATTTTTGACAGCGAGGGTAACTGACCATTGGAACCATTTACCAAGGGTTGAGGTAGATTCTTGTGATGAAGTAGGGAGACTCAATGTGTCATAGGCAGTGCCTCAGTTTCCCTTGCTTTCTGCTCATGTACTCTGGTGATGGGACCTGGGTTTGTGATTATTACTGGGACCAAGTGGGCCCTCCCCAGTCACACTTAGGGTCCTGAAAAGATCTGTCTAACCCCTGCCCAACCAGTTATATAGGTTGGGTCAGGTCAAGACCAAGGGGTAATGTTCACCTACCCTGGGAAAAAGACAAAGGACTAGGGGAGGGGTCTGGCAGGGCTGGGGAGAGAAGGGCAGTGCAATGGCGTGGATCTAAGGGAACGGGGCCTCAGGGCATGGGTCTGTGCACTCCTCGGTGGGTCGCTGCTGTAACATCTAGCCAAGCTTTTTGGTGTTGTGATACTGAGAGCTAAGAAACCCTTCTGACTGCCGCACCAGCCGAGAGTACCTTCTGGCCAGAAATGGGGGTGCTAGGCCTTTGGGCTGTGGAGGAACTCCCCAGGACCCTTCCAGGGAAGGGGGCTAGCACAGGGCGAGTTGCAGGCCGAGCAGGGTTTGGACCCTCTAAGGCTGGATTTGAGAGCTGGCTGCACTGGAGTGTAGAGACCTGGGCAGGGCCGTCCTTAGGGGGGCGAATGGGGCGATCACCCCGGGCCCTGCGGTAACGTGGGCCCTGCGCTATCCCGCTCCCAGCAGGGCAGTATGGGGCTCACGCTGCAGCCCCCCACGGCCGCGCTTCCCCCTGCTCCTCGCTGCCTTCAGGAAGCCGAAGGCAGCAGGTCGGGTCAGGAGCACTTCCCCTGGCCCCTAAGCCGGCTCTGCTCCCCGCCCCCAGGGCGGAGCAGGCAGGCCCAGGGGCGGGGCAGGGGCGGGGTCCCGGCCTCTGGGCCGGCCACGGCCACCTGGGGTCCTGGCTGCAGCTGGGGCGGCAGTACCTCGGCCGCGGATGGTTCACTGCTGCCTGGAGCCTCGGCTTGCTGCCGCCCTGGGTCACAGTCTTGGCCTTGGCTCGCCACCTCCCCTGGTGGGTGGCTGCGGCTTTCGGGGCTGGCTCCCCGGGGGAGCAACCGGGGTCCCTGGGTGAGGGAGCAGGCCTCCCTCCCCCGCACTGCCCACCAGCATGAGGGGCTGGGGGTCCCACCTAGGCCGATTGGCCCTGGGCCCCGCTCCCCACTAGGGATGGCCCTGGACCTGGGGCAGACTCCATCATGGCAAAAGTCCTGATTAGTGGTGAGCAGAGGGGCCCCCGGGTGCAATTCTTGGGGTGCTCCATCACAATTCTCCATCACTGACTTTAAAAAAAAAAAAAAAATCAGGATTGGCTATTTTAAGACCTCTGCTCTCAGAATTACTTTGGGTAGTTCTATGGCCTGTGTTATACAGAACGCCACTGTGGTTCCTTCCGGACTTAATCTATGAACGGGGAAGGCTATATTCTGTTGACTAAAAATTCCTGTGTTGCTTCCACCAGACAGTATCTAGCCACTTCTAGCCTATAATTGTAATTTAGTGTTGCTATAATTGCTAACGTGGCTGGCACACTACAATTTAGAGGGGGTTGTGCAATAATATCTCTACTATGCATGTGTGGTCTGCAGTTATGTAAAGCACCTTGATCCTTCCACAGTTCTCCACTAATGAGGCAGGTGCCATACGTTTCTTCTCAGCCTCCCTTCAAAAGTCACACAGGATCCTTGCCATGAAACTTTAGAACAGGAAGCCCTTATGTCCAAGCAAGACTGAGCACTGCAGGTTACACAATTCATCACTTATAAATTATAAGTGTTAAGTCTGTTGACATAGACAAATTAGGATTTGAGATTCAGGGCTGTCCTATATTACCTGGGTCAACTGAAAGTTTGCAAGAAAGAGGGAAATAAGGGCAATGAAATGAAAACTAAGACATTAAATGTGAGCAAATTAAAAAAAACAAACAAACGAACCATCTCCTGCAGGTCAGCCCTCACAAAGAATTCACCTCTAGGTACATCTGATTCTATGGCCCAACACACAGAATGGCTCTGGCTACTACCTGGACTGGATGACAGCTATTCAGCTCCAATACAGATCACCAATATTAATGAATGAATCCTCCTAGGGCCCCAATAAAGCAGGAAGATATCTTTATTTTATAGTAGGGAAGCTGAGGCAAATCTCAAAGCTAACAGGAGTTTTTCCCGTTGACTTTGGCAGGCTTCGGATGAGGCTCAGAGTGACTGGCTCAAGGCCAGAGAGGGAGTCAGTGTAAAGAGGAGGATAAGAATTTGTCCTCAATGCACTAAACCACTGAATTCAGAAATACCCTGGAGACCATGTTCTCTCCTCACCTTTCCATCCCGGCTCTACATCTCCTCTGCAGCAACTTTAGTGCTTGGTTACAGGAAAAGAGTAGCAGCGATGAAGAGGACATGACTGAAGTGAATTTGCTTTCAAGCAATTGGTCTGGCTACTTGGTTTCATCCCCCTACTTCATACCTGGGCAGCCTGTGTTTCTTCTCCCTGGGTGTGGGGCTTTATGATCAACTACACCAAATCGCCTTCTGCAGCCCCTGTTCTGATTTCTCCAGGCTGCCTTGAAATTTGATTCCATCCTCTTGGATATTTGCAACCCCCTGCAGGTTTTATCACCCACTGATCCGATCAGAATTGTGTTCATCCCCACAGAAAGGAAGTGCAGCTGCAGAGAGAGTTTTTGTTGACCAATAAAAGGCTCAAAACCCTAAAACGAGTCAGGTTAAAAGCATCTTTTTATTGACAGAAGCAGCTCTATGGCTCTCTAGTGACCATGATAGGTCACAGACTGACATCTAGTGCACTGGAATAAACTCTTCCAACCCAGCTGGGCATTTTACCCTAATTTAAAAAAACAAAAACAAAAAAACCCCAAAAAACCCACAAAAAAAACCCAGTTTCTCTCTGTAATTCAGGAAAATACACAGCTGTGAAAGTGGTACTCACAAGAATTGATCTGAGGGCACCCGATGGCTGGAGCATGCACAGGGAATAAAGGGGGTGGGGAAGTAATCTATAAACAGGTGCACCTGAAGGACAGGTGCACCTGAAGGCTGAGGGGAGATTTGATAGCAACCTTCAACTACTTGAAGGGTTGCTCCAAAGAGGAGGGAGCTAGGCTGTTCTCGAGGGTAACAGAGGACAGAACAAGGAGCAATGGTTTCAAGTTGCAGCTGGGGAGGTCAAGGTTGGATATTAGGAAAAACTTTCTCACTAGGAGGGCGGTGAAGCATTGGAATGGGTTACCTAGGGAGGTGGTAGAATCTCCATCTTTGGAGATATTTAAGGTCCGGTTAGACAAACCCCTGGCTGGGCTGATTTAGTGGGAGAGGTCCTGCTTTTTAGCAGGGGGTTGGACTAGATGACCTCGTGAGGTCCCTTCCAGCCCTATGATTCTGTGACATCTTTGATGTGATGGATTTTTGGGTATGGTTGTAGGACTTTAAGCTACCAGCTGGCATCTTAGCAGGGGGAATCAAGAGCCGCCACTTTCCAGTGTTGCTAGCGGAAAGGCAGATAGGGCTACACCTCAGCCCCATTAAAAACAAAACAACAGATCAGGCCCACAAAGCAGTGAGAAACAAGACATTCTCCCCTGTGGGAATAAATGGAGGCCTTTGAACTGCCCCAAGCGGCTCAAACAATGGCCTGTTTAAGGCTGGGTCTGTCATTGACCTAACAGACTCAACAAGAGCCCATTAAAGGAAGCAACAGGCGTTAAAGGAATTTAGGCTGGAAAGGTTGGGGCTGTGGAGGAGGGAGGGTGAGGAGAGATGGAAAATTTCCACAGCAGCACAGTAACAGTAGATTACATAATAGCATATTGCCTCATCCTCTTCTGGGGCTGGCATCTGTGGAGGAGTAATTACATCTCCACTGCACATTTAAAGTAAAATATTATCTCATTAGCTTGAAAGTCCTGTAATTAGCTCTTTCCCAACCATGTGCCAGGGTCCTTTTTTGCCCACAAGGAAAATATTTTGAATGCTTTTGAAGTGACAGACAGCTCTAGGAAAACAGGAGGGGATGGGAAATGCTACCATACTAAGAACCGCTCCTGAATGGACAGGACTGTACAGTGAAAACACTATGTTAAACATTTTCATTATACACGTAAGTGCATTCAAGGGTTGGAGATGATCAGATTAAGGTCAACATTTGCCAGCAATGGGGCCCAATTTTCAGAGCATCCCCAGACTCCCATTTGCTCCTGGGTGCCTGATGTGAGGCTCCCAAATCCCTATTTCAGCTGCTTAAATAAATGATCTGATTTTCAGAGGTGCTGTCCCCTGGTCTCACTTTGACAGTGAAGGGATTTTTGGCTTGCTCAGCACTTCTGGGCTATCATTGAGTCACTTGTCTAAATATGGATTTAGGCACCTAACTTTAGTTTGAATATTTCGCCACAAAAGCCTTTACAAATGGTACTAATGCTTTTTAAGTGGACATAGATGGTATGATCAATTTAACTTGAGTGATTTTTTTGATGACACTTGGACAGTCCAGTGATGGATGCATTTTAAAATAGATCCATTAGAATCATTTCACCTGCTTTAAGGGAAGCTTTTTTTTTTAATGTGGAATGTGACAGCTATCTACCATTTAGGATGGGAAGTGAAGAATACTGTGCTCAGATGTGGCCTCAAGCGAAGGCTATGGGATGAAGAGAATGCAGCTCTCAACAAGAATCTGGCCAGCCTGACACCCTCCTTTGCATCAGAAAGTGCCATGAGATCTTAAAATGAGCCAAAGTGGTCAGGAGGTCTCTTCTGGCAGTGTCAAGCACCCACCAACTCTCTGCTGGCTCACATGGACTCAACAGTGAATCAGATGAAAGAGCATCACCCAGGGAAGTGTTACCACCACTTCCTGGGGTGCCTCACTGTTCCTTATAGACTCAGACTTTAAGGCCAGAAGTGGCCATTGTGATAATCTAGTCTGAGCTGTTGCATATCACAGGTCACAGTACCTCACTCACCCACTAGACGCCCCCCATCTTCTGGGGATGCCAGTAAATCAGCTAATCATGATTTAAAGCCTTCAAGTTACAGAGAAGCCGCCATTTACACCTGCAAGTGACTTGTTCCCCATGCTGCAGAAGGCAAAATAAAATAAAATAAATGGTCTCTGCCAATCTGACTGAGACGAAATTTGTTCCTGACCCCAAATACAGCAGTCAGTTAGACCTGGAGCATGTGAGCAAAACCCACTAGCCAGTCATCTGGGAAAGACTTCTCTGTAGTAACTCGGAGCCCCCCTCATCTAGCGTCCCATCACCATTCATTAGAGATATTTGCTGCTGGCCCTCGCAGATCAGCTACATGCCATTGTAGCAAACCTCACCATCCCATTCCCTCAAACTTCTCAAGCTCAGTTTAGAAGCCAGTTAGGTTTGTTGCCCCCATTACCCCCCTTGGGAAGCTGTTCTAGTCCTTCACTCCTCTGATGGTTATAAACCTTTGTCCAATTGCCAGCCTAAAACTTATTGATGGCCCATTTATATCCATTTGTTTTAGTGTCTGCACTGGTCCTTAATTTAACAACTCCTCTCCCTTCCTGTAATGTATATATATATATAGAGAGAGAGAGAGAGCAAGCATATCTCCTCTGTTTGGTTAGGCTAAACAAGCCAAGCTCCTTAACTCACCTCTTATAAGGTAGGTTTTCTATTTCTCAGATGGTCCTGGAGCCCTTCTCTTCACATTTGAATTCATCCTTTTTACAATGGAAGAGAAGAATCACCCACACAATTCCCGATGAGGGTTCACCAGTGCCTTGTACAGTGGTGTTATAAAGACAGGGCACTTCCTCTCTCTACTGGAAATACCTCATCTGATGCATCCTCAGAAGTCTCACATTCCAAATATCAAAGCCAGTTTCACTTGCATGAGCTGAACGCCTTTCTAACCTCAGAGTGTGACCTGGAATAAAAGGCTTTGCTGGGGACATGCATTTTCTGACATTTGCACATAGCAAGGACCCCCGTGGCAGAAGGTGTGCCAGACTTTTCAGCTTGATGTTAGGCTGATTCAGCAGGCAGAGAACAAGCTTTACTGTAAACATTAAGGGCCAACTTTGCTTGTGTGTGCAATCCCCAGGAAAGATGCTGTGGAGAGTCCTGTGGGCTGGAGCCGGCTGCTTCTCCCTTGAACAGGAACAGGGCAGCCGGTGATCAGACTAGACAGTGGTTCTCAAACTTTTTGTATTGACCACTTTCACAAAACAAGCCTCTGAGTGCAAGCCTCTTGTGGGCACCTTCTCTGGACACTGTGGGTTCCACACTAGAGACGAGGGGAATTCACTACATGGCACCCTAATGGGGAAGCACCCATCCTTCGTTGCTACTCTAACCCCACTGCCCCCAAAACATCTCTCCCAGACTCCATATGGGTTCTGCAAACACACTAATTAGTGACTGAAAGGGTGCTCATGAATCTTCAGCTCCTGCCACTTCACTTAAACCAAATATAAACACACACATTCAAGAAGAGCACGCAGGCGGCTACAATTTGGGAAGCTAGCTCAGCCCTGTCTGCGTCTCCGAGCTGCTGCAAGTAATTTTTCATGCATCTGTCTCGTACATAGTCTTTCCTATTCCCAAAGCACCAGAACCACTTTGTGAGAGACTTTTAACCTCTCCCAAGCTGGCATTTCAGACGTGCGTGTGGGTGGTGAAGCCAGCACAGCTTAAGACGCTGACAGCCTCTCAGTGCAGTGAACGTGCTGAAAGATGGACTACAGATCACTGAACTTCCCCCATCAAGTGTCTCTTTCTCTTACTTAAATGTTCTGGAACAGGGGCTCCACAGACGTCCAGAGAGGGCAGGGAGTAATTGGGTTGTGGCAAATATTTCCTGAAACATGCTCTTCTATTCATGGCATACAAAGAGAAGATAAATTAAAACCCAGTACCCGTTCTGGAAGGGTACAACATAACACTGCTTTAACTCGAATATACAAGAAAAACAGAGACAGACAAAACAGGCTGCTCTCTGAGGCAGCGAGGCACAACTCAAGCTATCTTGCTCTAGGCAGACTCTTTGCAGGCTGGATTACTGGAGAATCTAATTTCATGCTTCCCTACAGAGCCCCCGTAGCCTGTAAGCAGGACCAAGAACCCCCTTAAAAACTACAAGCTATTACTTTAACCATGCCAATTTTCAATACACCACAAAACTTCCATCTTCTCAGAAAAGTCGTAGGCCAGGGACAAAGGATGCTCAACTGCAGGGTTTACGGCAAGCGAATGCAAACTTTTAGTCCTCAAGACACACATACAGGCAGACGTGGGCTTTGGGCATTTCCTTTTAAAACAAAAGACAGAAAGCAACTCTTTGGCTCAGGGGTTTGGAAAAGGGATAGAAGGTCTTTCAAACTCAAGTGAAGTCAATAATGTGCAACGGTTGCTACAAAGCAATAGCTGTTCATGAAATGAGTTTGGGCAGGTCTCAATCCAGTTCCTGTGTTAACACCATCACCACTGCCACTCACCAACACTTTTGCCCACTTGGCCGAGTTTGGACACAACTATCTTCTCCCCCACACAAGTGGTCTGGCGAGTCACGATGGCATTGCTGATGTTACCTGTACTGTATCTATTCTGTGACTGGAGAACTTCCCCCTGCAGGGCTGACAGCCCAGCACTTTTCACAAGCTAGCTGGCACCTCCAAGAAACAAATGCTGCAGAAGGTGGTGTTTGATTAGGGAGGAGACAGTACTGCAGCCCCGTGTGATGCTATGGGGGGCAGAAATAAGGGAGGTGCTGCCAGTCTCCATTCAGGGCAACCACTTTTAGGTTTCTGGCTCCCCAGCCATCAACTCTTGGGTGGAGATATCCCTCTCCTTCCTGCCCGGGGTTTTTCTAGGCTGCCTACATTGAATCCCCCAAAATGCTTACTGCCTCTGCAGGTCTGCTTGGCCTTCTCAGAGACGGTGTAGAATTTCCAGTAATTACAAAGCATCACAGTCCCAGTCCTTTCTAAGCAAGCACATTTATTCTCAAGCAGAAAGCATTGCCGAGAAGACAAAAGAACCTACACACATGCTAACTGGCATCCAAAGGGATCACCCTAGCTCCACCACGGCCACTAGCCAGTGAACAGATCTTCAAACCCCACCAAGGAGTTTATCAGTGGTCACGAGTTAATAACCACCTTGGCTCAGAATAAAGCATCCCCATGAATCTGAGAGTAACTCTGATCCAATTTGCGCCTTCTAGAATTGTTCTCATTTAACAAGTAATCCGCAGAATAGGTCCCCTCCTCCCTGAAAAGCTCCGAAGGCTGTATTCTTGCAAACCCAGAGGAGTTGACGTTTGAGTGTATCTCCCCCGAGAGTCCTGGGAAACCCACTGAACTTCAAAGGACTCTTGGGAACAATGTGAGCTTTTCTGAAGCTCACAACATTTCCCCAGTGTTCACATTAGCCATTGTTTGCCAAGTTACATGCAATTCCACAATACTACCAGTATTAAAGAGGCAGTGTATAATGAATTCCTAAAACACTTCACTGTAATTCAGAAAACAGTAATTCAATATGGCTTGCCCAGGGTAGCCAAATTTTAATTCAGCTAGTTACCTTCAACTTCCTGTAGCTAAAATACTCTTCAATTTCAACTGGATACAATATGCACCATTTCCTGTTGTGTGCTGTTAAACAGTCACTTTCCACTGCAGAAGTGGCTGCATTTCAACAGCTGTTAAAATGATTCCAAGCTTCTATGTAAAGCTTTATGTAAACCTCACAAAGTGCTCTGTGATACAAATGGAGGACATAACTCAGAAAATGCAAGATGCATACTACCCAAATTAGTCTCTGAGCCTCGGAACGGCATCTCGTAGGTTATTTTGTGTTTATGTAATGATTAAAGGCTATTTTCTCACTCTGACTATAGAAGCTTTGTTTTTTATTTCCACCCCCTGCCGTCTTCTCTTATAAAGAGGCTTGAGAACAGTATGGACTAAAGAGTTGTAAAATAAAAAAACCCCAAATAGCAGATTTCTTCTTACAGGGTAGTATCTCTGGAGCAGGCTACAGATCAGATTCAGGGTTGAAAGGTTTATTGTTCCCCCTTTTAAACGGCTGGTGACTTAAAGCTAGTTTTTGATATTCTGGAATGTTTTGTCCAAGAAGTGAATCGATAAGTTTGTAATGATTAATGCTATCCTGCGTCTGTCCTCAAAATAGGTCCTCTGGTGAAGAAGAGCCATTGTTTAATTTAAGAAGCCTTTGATTTTACCTCACCTTGCATTACCACTTCCAGATTTGATTAAAAAAAGATGCAAAAACCCACCACCTCTGGCTAGTGCCAGATGACAGATTGTTCAGGGATCTCGGCCTTGCGGGGTTATTTTACAGCAACATCAGTGGTTGCAGCCTAGTGATCTCTGCTGAGGTAAACAGCAAAGCTTACTGAGCTAAATTAATTCATCATAACAAATCTGTGGTCACCTAGGACTTTATGGGGACACAAGGCCGCATGTCTTGGCTATTTGGAACTTCAGGTGACAGTCAGGATAGTGGGTCTGGCTCCAAAAAACCCAGACCATTGCCACTTAAGAATTTCCATCATTGATAGCAGTATAGAGCCTGTGACACATGGCTGAGCACTACTAATTCCATTCACAGGAGGACACATGTTTACATTAGCTAGCTCATTGAGAAGCAAGCCTGGGGAGTATTGCAGAGAAAGCACAGATCCAGGTGAACTCAGCAAAAGCTGCAGATGATGAAAAAAAGAGCAGCTCTCATCTTCATGAGAATGGTCTGGCTATTCCTTTATCCCAGCCAGGCATTTCTGAAGTGCATCAGTGGTGTCTTGGATTCCAATGTTCTATAGGGGCCATGAACCTAGAGTCTATAAAGAGGAGAGGGATCCAGAATTGGATGGAAAGCCAGTGTGGAGGATGGCGCACAAGAACATCATCCTCGGTTCAACGTGTTTTATTTATAGTTAGGCTGCAATATAGCCTCTCTGCTCAAACTAGCTGTCCTTGCCATCTGTAGCATTTCCATTACACACCATGAGGACCTTTGGAAAGAGAGGGAGCGGAGGAAAGATTTTCAAGTTGCTGAGTGAAAATCAACCTGATCACTACCTTTCCCATATGCATCAGCTGAGGAATCACCATGGTTAACTTCTCACCCCAGTACACTTTGTCTTATATGGGCACAGATATGGCATCTTTTCCCTCTACCATAGGGGGGCCTCCAAATTTTGCAATCCTCAGCATCACGTTGGCAACTTGCCGGCTTCCTAAGCATTTATCTTAAGTGTCCTATTAATGAACATTAATAAGTCAAATAAACTCCTTCGACACATCAGCTGGCGCCTGCCCTCCCCTGAGAGCACTGGAGAAGTCACTGGCTGTTTGCACACCCCAGCAACACACACCCGATCTTGGTCAGCTTTGTTTTCACATAACGAGAGCACATCCGGAGACCGTACACTATGATTCCAAACACTTGGACCTGGGAGATATAGTTAAGCCAACCAAAGCCCCAATAGAGGGACCGCTAGGTCGAAGGAAGAGCTCTTTAGTCAGTCAAGAGTGTTTACTACAGTGACGGAAAACCCCCTTCTTTCACCGGAGGTGGAGGCTACAGCGATGTAGCCGAGAGCTGGAGCTCTGCCACTGTTCCATCACTAGCTTAAACACACCCACAGATCACTGTTTCTCAACCTGGGGGCCAGAAGTGGCCTAGGGGTCCCCTCCGGCTGGCTGCAGAATGGAGCCACTGTCTAAAGACCCAGGCAAAGTGCATTTCTGCCTGTCTAAAAGGCGGAGCAGGCCCTAGCTGCAGGCAAAGGGATGGGAGATCAGCTCTCCCTCTCCCTGGCTGTAGCAGAGAGCGTGGCAAAGTGCTCTGCCTAGGTCGTTAGGCACTGGGTCCCTGCTAAAGCCAGAGGGAAGGGAGATCAGCACTCTCTTCCTCCGGCTCCAGTAGAGAGCAAAGCGCTTTGTCTGGGTTCCTAGGTGCTGGGGTCCCCTGCTAGAGGCACTGATCTTCTGTCCCCTGGCTGCAGAAGGGAACCACTGCCTAGGGACCCAGGTGGAGCACACAGGGCTACAGGACACCTGCAGTTTCTCTGCTGCGGCCAGGGAGATGGGAGATGAGTGAGGAGGCAGCCTCTTTGCTGGAGTGGGGGGCTGCTGGCACAGACTGGTGGCCCTTCAGGGTTGTAAAATGTTATCTGCGACCCTTCAGCCAAACACGTTGGGATCCACGACCTTGGACTGTTCTCCAGAGCGGCTTGGATCCTGTGCAGGAAAAAGGGGCTTTCGCAGCAGCTGCCTGATTTAAGATTTTGGAAGGAAATTCACCTGCACAGCAAGTGGATGGGGCCACCTTCAAGTTCCTGCACATTCCCACCCCTTCCTCCACCTCCGTTTAATCTCCTCCTCATCTGCGTATAGGCCTCAAACATTGCCTGTCCGCTCCCAGAGGCAGAGATTGTTCCTCTTTCTCTGTTTGGCACCACCAGCAATCACAACCACCACAGTGAGATGGGCCACGTCCTTTGGAGAAGTGGCTCTAAACCCCAAAGTGCCTTCAGCCTCCTCACTGGGCAAGCCCTGAATCCCAGAGATGATGTCTCTGCACTGTCCATCTTTAGCAGGCTGTCAGCTCCCCCAAAGGAGAGCATTTGGGCACGGGGAAAGTAATACAGTTTGAGCCACTGCACTCACTTTACACGCGACTCAACAGCAAAGTTTTCAATTACTCAGAACATTTCTGAGACCTGGGAGAACATAGCCACACCCACACCTGAGGCTTCCGGCCTGAAAAAGGCTTCAAGCTGCCCCCGAGAAAGAATTAACAGACCATTTGCATGTAGATCTCAAAACTCTTAATCAACGGAGGGGTCAGCCTTATTTTACAGATGGGAGGCAGGAAAGGGAAACAATTTAGGGTTCATAGCAGCACAGGAAACATTAGTACTCACCTCTCCTGAATCTGTCCAGCACCCAATCTACCGGCTCTACTGAATTCAGTACCTAACACCCAAGGACACAGCAATGGTGCATATTAGTTAGACAGCACTGGGAATAAGGGAGAATATTTTTTTCACAAATGTAACTGGTCCCAGGACAATCTGGCTCTCAGAGCTAGGGCCAAAGGAGATAGCTTGCTTGCCAACATTAAGGGTTGACAGAATCAGTTTTCTCCCCTTTTCTTCTGGGGATTGTGCTGTGCCTCATTTGCCTCAAAGGCAAACTCCAGAGTTTTTACCCTGTATAAAAACCCAAGCATCCACTGACTTACCAGCACAGCCAGGATGTCCGCAGTCTGATCTAATGGCAGAACAAGCATGGGAGGGGGGAGAGAAGGGGACAGGTCACCATCAGAGTCTGAGACTGGCCAGAGTCAAGTATCAAGAGACAGGCAGGGTCAAAGTAACAGGACATCAGCACCAAGTAGCACAGAGCAGCAGCCCTAGCCTAGGAAATCACTTACCTAGACAACTTCCTGCTCCTGTGCTTGGTTTAAATAGAAGCTGGGGACCAATCAGGACCCTCAGCATTTCACCAATCAGAGCCCAGGATTGATGTCTTCGGTCAAGAGTTCAGTTTCCCTTCCTGCAGCTCTTTGTAAGTCAGTGGTTGGTAGATGAACATACCCTCACCGCCTAGGGCTCAGGGTTTGAGACTGGCAGGAGCAAACCGAAAATGAAAGTGCATCTCCTTGCCATTTCCTTGTAAGAGCCACTGAATTCTTGAAGAAATATTCGCCTGGCTACTTGCTTTGGTAAATTCCTCTGGCTCGGCTGTGCCCCAGAGTCCACTCCAGATGAGTGAAGATAGCAAATTATTGGGGCCAGATTAGATGTGCAGGACTGTAGGAATGGACGTGGTCCTGCTGAGTGCTGTGCACCTTCACAGGTTCAGAAAAGGAGCCCAAACCAGCTTGTTTGGCTTGCTGTGGCAGGGATCTCCAGAGGGGATCACGGGAGTTAGGCGATTTTAAATGGTGTCATATCCCAGCTGCATTCTTTAGTGCTCAGATAACAGTCACACTGTAAGCTCTTTGGGGCAGGAACAGCTTTCTTCTTCTGTGTCTGTACAGCGCTTAGCACAGGGGAGTCTTGGCCCTGATGAGGCTCAGCTTAGTGGGACCCCTCTAGGCTCCTAGCATAGTGGGGTCTTGCTCCTAGGGGGCTCCTAGGTGCGGCCACACTACACCCAATTCATAATCATCAGCACTCACATACAAAGCAGGGGTGTTGACATAGGTGCACAAGCCCGATCCGGCACCACGATGCGTTTCTTGGCCTGGACCTGCGCTGCACCTGAAGTGGCCTGAAGGTGCAGGAGGCCTAAGGGAGGAGCTGAGAAGAGAGCAGTGTTTAATAAAGCAGTAAGAGGTCTTGAATTCTCTCTTAGCTAAAGAGACGCATCTTCTGCAGTCTGACATGACCTCAGAATTAGCCTCTTCTTGCCAATGACCAATTTATTGCTGGCCCCAGACTCGGATCGAAAGGCAGAGAACTGGTTTGACCTCCCCACGATGCAGGGTGGACTACGCTGGAGACACTGCAAAAAGTGCATAAGGTAACTCACTGGTCCAGCCAGCTCCCTTGGGGCAGAGAAAGGGTGAAGCCACAGTTGTGACTAACCATAACCCTCTCCCCTGCCCCCTTTATAGCAAGGCCCTCCTTGCACAGGGGCAGCACGGGAGCCTCCATAGCCTCATGCTGTTAGGCTGAGTAGCTTTTTCCATCATGGAACCATTTACATGTACCATGCACGTGTGCGCCTGACATCCAAAGCCTAGAACTGAACGAAAGGGGGATGAGCCAGGGGTTAGGGTTCTAAGTGGACACCTGGAATCAAGTCCCCGCTCTGCCACATACTTCCTGCGTGTCCTTGGGCAAGTCACACTATGCCACAGTTTCCCCACTTGTACAATGGGGAGACTAGCAACGTCCCACCTCACGGAGGGTTGTGTTAATAAATGCATTACGAACAGTTATCAGATATCGTGATATGGCTGTAAAAATCGCTAATGTGGTCCTTGGATGCATCAGGCAAGGTATTTCCACTACAGATAAGGTGGAGGTAGTGCTGTTATATAAGGTGCTGGTGAGACCTCATCTGGAATACTGTGTGCAGTTCTGGTCCCCCAGGTTTAAGAAAGATGAATTCAAACTGGAACAGGTGCAGAGAAGGGTTACTAGGATGATCCATGAAATGGAAAACCTGCCTTATAAGAGGAGATTTAAAGAGCTTGGCTTGTTTAGCTTAAACAAAAGAAGGTTGAGGGGAGATATGATTGCTCTGTATAAGTACATCAGAGAGATAAATACCAGGGAGAGAGAGGAATTATTTAAGTTCAGCCCTAATGTGGACACAAGAACAAATGGAAATAAACTGGCCATCAGGAAGTTTAGACTTGAAATTAGACTCAGGTTTCTAACCACCAGAGAAATGAAGTTTTGGAATAGCCTTCCCAGGGGACCAGAGGAGCAAAAAATCTAGCTGGTTTTCAAATGGAGCTTGGTAAATTCATGGAGGTGATGGTATAACGGGACAGCCTAATTTGACAACTGACTGATCTTTGGCTCCTGATGGTAGATATGCTGATGGGACGATTGATGGGGTGGGTTCTGGGTTATTACAGAGAATTCTTTCTTGGGTGTCTGACTGTTGAGTCTCACTCCCATTCTCAAGATTTAACTGATCACCATATTGGGGTTGGGAAGGAACTTTCCCCCAGGGGAGACTGGCAAAGTCTCAGGGCGGGGGGTGCCTTTCTTTGTAGCATGGGGCGTGACTCACTTGCTGATGGATTCTCTGTATCTTAAAATCTTTAAATCATGATTGGAGGACTTTAATAAGTCAGTCATAGGTTAGAGGTTTATTGTAGGAGTGAGTGGGTGAGGTTTTGTGGCCCGCATTATGCAGGTCAGACTAGATGATCATATTGGTCTCTCAGATCTTAGGCTCTGTGGCTATGTCTACACTTGCAAGTTAGTTCGAATTAAGGAAGCTTAATTTGAACTAACTTAAGCCTTGGCCACACTAGGCTTTCATTAGTTTGAATTAAGGGCTTCCTTAATTCGAACTAATACATTCGATTTCTTAGTTCGAATTAATGGTTAATTCAATCCGTTAATTCAAACTAAGTCAAATGTGGCCATGTTAGTTCAAACTAACTGCTTATTTTGAACTAATCGGCAGATTGACCTTCCTGCAACTGACTAATTCGAACTAAGCAAGTGCCCTGAATGGCCATGGCTAGTTCGAACTAGCATTCTAGTGGGGCCATGCTAGTGCGAATTAAGTTAATTCAAACTAACTAAAATTAGTTCGAATTAGTGAGTTCGAATTAACTAATTTGAACTAGCTTTTGTAAGTGTAGACATAGCCTATGAGTCTATTATTGTAATAAGCTTCCAATTGGTACAATGAGAGGAAACGGGGGTGGGGGGAAATGATGGCACGATAATCTGCTCACTAACAGCCAAAGCATTTATAAGATCTCTGAAGTGAGAAAGCATGTGTGACTCTCAGCAAAAATTAAATTCCTGGTCTGCGCAGTTTGCTGGCCTAATTTTCTCCTGTTGATTTAACACCGCTTGGCACAGTTGATGCCTAAACTTCCAGCAAAATCCTGAGTTAATCTATAATGAATTAATTCTCAGCAACAGTTTCAGAACCTAACAGGGCTCTCTCCCCCACTGAAAGTGAGGTTTCGGTGACTCATAAACTTTCTGGACATGTTAATGTTGTAAGTCTTATGTCTGACTGTCAAGAACGAGCAGATCACAGCTATTAATAGCTAGTCCGTCTACAGCACTTTATATCTTCTAAGCGCCGCACAACATTGGTTTGTCCTCGTCATTGTGTGAAGGGCTGTAGCGGGGATGATTAGCCTCCATTGTACAGAGAAGATAAATGGCTTGTCCAAAGCCACGAATCAACTGAGTGAGAGCAATGAGATGAGAATTCAGGGCTTTCTAAAACTCCAGCCTAGGACCGTTTCTCGAGATAAAGCTTCCTAAACACTACAGGAAGACTCCCATTGAAGTCAACAGCCATTGGATAGAGCCGTTTCTGATTTTCGTCAGGAGTGAGGCTATTCAGTTAGAGGCACTGTGGCTCTAATGGACAAGGCACAGCATTAGGACTCTGGAGACCCGTGTTTTATCCCTAAATGTGGCACAGGCATGTTGGATACATTGCTTCTGCTTCATTAGCCCAACTGTAAAAGGGGACCCACAATATTTACTTCCTTTCTCAACTCCTTATGGAAAGGGCAACACAAGAGCTAGCTATTATTCACCTTTCAGATCTTCTACCTCCACAGCATAACTTCCCTGCAGTCCAGAGAGCTCACCGGGGAAGAATTTGGCTGCAGGACATTTTGTACTTATCTGCACCGGTCATTCTAATAATATGCCAAAGGGCAGTAATTATACTTGACTTTTGACTCAGATCCGTCAGTGCGCGCTGGCTCGTTACCATCACACGGGACAAATATAAAAAATATGGCCCGTCAATTTTTCACTGGATTTTTTTAGTCAAATGCACATTGACCATGTTGTCAATATTTCTCTTGCATCCCCAACCCACATGCAGGTGGTTTGCCTGCTTAAAGCCTGACACAAAATGCTTGGAAATCCATGGGAGTCTTTGGATCACGGCTTCAGCAAGCCAGCTCTTGGGGACAGTGCCTGGCTTACTGCAGGTGCAGCTAGAATTAAACTAAGTAACAGTAAATACCTGCTAAAAAGTTCCCTGCTCACTTCTTGTGGGCATCGTGGAAGGAGTGAGGGTTTAACTATTCCCAGCTCCTTTGTGCTTGCTTGGGACAGAGGAAGGATGGTTGAGTAGTTGGGGTGCTTGCCCAGGCAGTCCTAGGTTCAATTCCCTACTGTGCCCCAGAGTTCTTTAGGGGAAGGCACTTTGTTGCTCTGTGCCTCAACTTCCCATCTGTAAAATGGGGATAATGCCCAGGGGTGGTGCGAGAAGCAATGCACTCCAGCTGGTGAGGTGTTCTGATACTACAACAGGACTAGGGTTACCAGACGTCAGGCAAAAGGAGGACATGTCCTCCCTTTTACCTTCGTGTCCTCCGTCCGGCAGTTAATGTGCCCCCTAAGAATATTTCTGTTGTTCAACTTGTTCTCCATTTTTTTCAGGCTGCCATGCATTCATTAATCATTACCCCTTTTCCATGACATAATGTGGTAATGACAGTTATATTAATACTACATTTTCTCCATGTTCTCCTTTCCGTACTTCCCCGTCCTCCCTTCCATGCTTTGGTATCTGGTAATCCTAACCAGGAGTGGGGGAAAGCCGACAGGAGTGGAGGAACAGATAGACTTATCCCTTAGGGGAGGATCTGTTAATAGGGACTCTCTATAACCCGTACAGGGGAGAGGATAACAGTTGATAAAAGCCAAGTAGAACTGAAGAGAAGCAATCAAAGGAAAAAGAGTCCCATTTAATGACATCACATGAAGGCAGACAACCAAATATGGACAAATTTTATAAGTCCTTGTATACAAATGCCACAAGTCTAAAATAGTAAGGTTAGCCCTGGGGAAATTCTGCACCAAAAAATAAAAATTCTGTACACAATATTCTAAAATTCTGCGTATTTTATTTGTCAAAATAACACAGTAGAATCATGCCAGTTTTGATTATTGTACTTCAAAACACCTCTCAGCAAGTGTGTCTGTAACGATTCAGACAACTAAAAAAGAGCCCGGAAATGTTTTTTGACAAACGGATTCCTGATTAGGCATATTAATTCAGAACTGTGAATAACAATTCATTTAAACCTACAGTAGAGAAACGTGCTTCCTGCATCCCTCAGAAGCAGTGTAAAGGCTTGGGGAGACAGGGGTAACAGGAACTGAGGAAGAGGGTAGTAATTGCTCGGAAGGAGCCTGGGTGGGAGAAATATGGAAGTTCTTTTTTTGGGGGGGGGGAAGGGACCTCCCTCATGCAGACCCTGGCTGACCACTAACCTCTCCCACTAAGTCAGGTAAATTTGCCCCCCGTCACCATATGTGCCTGCACCCCCCAATCTCCATGTGGCTCTGCACCTCTACTCTCATTCCACCCTGGCTCAATGCTGTCACCCCTTAGCTCCTGTGCCGCCATGCCAGTCTGTCCCCCCACTAGCTCTTCTAAACCCCAGTCTATACAACCCCTGGGAACCCATTTGTGCCCCACTTTGTCCTTCCTCCATATCCTATGTCTCTTCACCTGATCCTATGGGCAACACTGCCTGTTCTGCAAAAACAACGAGAGTCCTGTGGCACCTTATAGACTAACAGATTTCTTCGGGCATAAGGTTTCATGGGCTATAAGTCAATACTGCCTGTTCTGTATCCACGGTTGGCTGCTTCAGCCCTGAAACGCTGCCTTCTGTTCTGGCACCACAGCAGCCCATGGTGGTTGAAAGGAGTAACTGCAGCGCTTTTCTGGCAGAATCTATTTTCTGCAGAGAAAAAATATCTGCGAGGGCCACGAATTCTGCATGTGTGCAGTGGTGTAGAATTCACTCAGGAATATAAATGGGGAAACTTTAGAGTTTGATATTAAATGAGGATATTGATCATAATAGGAATCCTAGATCCTTGCTGGAATAATGATAATTAATGGGATAAAATATCACACCAGGAGAAGGAGCAATATATGTGAAAGAAAGCAGAATGAAATATAGTAAGGTTTTCAATTGACTCCAAGCATATCATAGAATCTCGATGGATAGAAATTCCATGCTTGAATAAAAAGAGTATAGCATTAGGAATGTATACTGCCATCCACCAACCAGGATAATGATGGTGATTATAAAATGCTCGGGGAGATTAGAGAGACCACAAAACAGAAAACCCAATAATAATTATGGGGGGATTTCAACTACCCCCATCTTGATTGGGTACATGTCATTCTGCATGGGCTGCAGAGATAAAATTTCTAGCTATCATTAATGATTGCTTCTTGGAGCCCACAAGAGGAGAGGCCATTCTTGATTCAGGCCTACGTGGAGCAAAGGATCTGGTCCAAGAGATGAATATAGCTGAACTGCTTGGTAACAGTGACCATTAAATGTAACCTATGTGTAGAGGGGAAATGTCAAAAGAAACCCATCACAGTTGCATTTAACTTCAGAAAGGGGAGCTACACAAAACTGAGGACTCTAGGTAAATGGAAATGAAAAGGAATAGTCACAAGAATGAAATGACTGCAAGCTGAAACTATTTAAAATCACCCTAACAGAGACTCAAACTATATGCATGACCCCCCCTGATAAAATAAAATTAAAACCCCCCAAACAAACAGTAAGGACCAAAAGAGAGAAAATACTATTATGTGCTATCATGGCTAAACAGAGTAAAAGATCCAAAGGGAGCCGTGTTCGTCTAGTTCAGCAAAACAAACAAGGAGTCCTGTGGCCCTTTTAAAGATGAACCAATTTAAGTCAAGTCCAAAAAGGCATCCTTTAAAAATTGAAAGTCAAATTCTATGGAGCAAAACAGAAAGGAGCATAAATTCTGGCAAGTCAAATCGTAAGTATAATTAGATCTGCCAAAATAGAATCTGAAGAGCAACCAGCAAAAGATACAAAATTAACAGCAAGGTTTTTTTTCTAAATATATCAAAAGCAGGAGGCCTGTCAGACAAACCATCAGTGGGGCCACAGGATGATCAAGATGCTAAAGGGGCACACAAGGAAGACAAGGCCATTGCAGAAGAACCTAAATGAATTCTTTGCATCAGTCTTACTGCAGAGGACGTGAGGGAGGTTTCCACACCTGAGCCATTCTTTTTAGGTGACAAATCTAAGGAACTGTCCCAGATGGAATGTCATTAGAGGAGCTTTGGGAACAAACTGAGAAATTGAACAGTCATCTGTCTAGGACCAGATGGTATTCACTCAGGAGTTCCGAGGAACTCAAATACGAGACTGCAAAATTACTATCTGTGGTATGTAACCTATTGCTTAAGTCAACCTCTGTCCCAGGTGACTGGAGGATAGCTAATGGAAAGCAGATTTTTAAAAGGCTCCCAAGGCATTTCTAGCAACTACAGGCCGGTAAACTTAACCTCAGTACCAGGCAAATTGGTTGAAACTCAACACTAGAATTATCAGACACCTAGAAGAATATGTTGGGGAAGAGTCAGCATGGCTTTTGTAAAGGGAAATCATGCCTCACCAACCCATTAGAATTCTTTGAGGATGTCAACAAGCTTCTGGACAACAGTGATATAGTGTACTTAGATGTCCAGAAAGCCTCTGACAAGGTCCCTCGGCAAAGGCTCTTAAGCAAAGTAAGAGGTCATGGGATGAAAGGGAAGGTGCTCTCATGGTTAAAAGATAGGAAACAAAGGGTAGGAATAAATGGTCAGCTTTCACAATAGAGAGTGGAAAATAACAGGGTCCCCCCAAAGATCTCTATTAGGACCAATGCTATTCAACATATTCATAGGTAATCTGGAAAAGGGGTTAAGCAGTAAGGTGGCAAAATTTGCAGACATATAGAATTACTCAAGACAGTTAAGACCAAAACAGCTGAAGTGCTACAAAGAAATTTCAGAAACCTGTGCCACTGGGCACAAAATGGCAGATGGAATTCAGTGTTGATAAATGCAAAGTAATACACATTGGAAAACCTAATCCCAACTATACACATAAAATGATGGGGTCTGCCTTAGCTGCTGCTACACAAGAAAGAGATCTTGGAGGCATTGAGGATAGTTCTCTGAAGAGATGTGCTCAGTGTGCAGTGGGAGTAAAAAAACCTAACAGAATGTTGGGAACAATTAGGAAAGAGATAGATAATAAAACAGAAAACATCGTATTGCCTCTTCTTAAATTCATGGTACACCCACATCTTGAATACTGCATGCAGATTTGATTGTTCCATCTCAAAAAAGATATATTAAAATTGGAAAAGGTACAGAGAAAATAACAAAATGATTAAGGTATGGAACAGCTTCAATATAAGGAGAGATTAAAAAGGCTGGGACTGTTCAATTTAGAAAAGAGAAAGCTAAGGTGGGATTCAATAGTGATCTATAACATCATGAGTAATATTGAGAAAGTGGATAGGGAAGTGTTATTTACCTTTTTACCTAATATAAGAATCGGGGGTCATCCAATGAAATCAAATCGTCAGCAGGTTTAAAGATAACGTAAGGAAATATTTCTTCACACAACACATGGACAATCTGTGCGACTTGTTGTCAGGGGATGTTGTGAAGACCAAAAGTATAACTGGGTTCAAAAGAGAATTAGATATGTTCATGGAGGATAAGTCTAACAAGATGGTCATGGATGCAACCCCATGTTCTGGCAGTCAGAGGTTTAGGGATACCTGGAAGTGGGACTGGACAACAGGGGATGGATCATTTGAAGTTACCCTGTTTTGATCATTCCACTGAAGCACCTGGCCATGGTCAGAAGACAGGACACAGACTAGATGGACCATTGGTCTGACCCAGTATGGCCGTTCCTGAACCCTCTATTTCATCTCATTGGCTGATGGTGTTACTGTACCACAGACCATAAGAAAGAAGTCTCTGCTGATGCTACATCTTATTTTACATAACAAAAAACTGTCACAAGGGTCCACAAAATCATCCAGCCCTTTCTAAAGTTCCATCATGTGACTCACTCTCCTGCGGGAGCAAACTCCACAGGTGAAACAGAAGAGGTATGCAATAGGGAGAGTCAATGTGGAACCAGTGAAAAACAATGCTAAGTTTCAGTGAGCAACCTTTTCCTCTCACATCATTTTCCACTGGAAAAAAAATGACCTATCAGCTGCACCCCTGACACTGATCCTGGATTCCTCGATGGGCAAGAATCCTGCTATTGTACTGGTGGACAGGCACAGGGGAAAGGTTCCCGGCTCCTGGTTCTAGGAGCGTGATAAGATAGCACAGAACACAAGGACATATTCAGGTGAAGGACACCTGGCCACCCTAAATGGCAGCCAGACACAGAAGCCAAAACCCGGACTTGTCCAGCTAAAAACCAGATGGGTGGGAACCCTTCTGTTGGCATAGGCAGAGGCTTCCGTGCAAACCCCGTGTGCCCAAGGAGGAGAGATGATCCTGTGGGGAAGAGGCAACGCTGACTCAGGTTGCAGGGGGAAGGGTCAGCATTGGATCAGAAAATGACTGCACCCTCTTGGCCTCAGGTCCAGTTTGAGCCTCAAAATTAAGCCTAAGCAGACCTCTTGACAAGAAAGACATGACATCGAAGACATTCCCTGCTTCACAGAGCTCACACGCTCAGTGTCCACCAGGAAGAGGTGAATGAAGAGACAAATGGGGTGGGGTTGGGGTGGATGAGCAGAGAGAAAAGCAAAGCCCCCCCTCCACATTGGCCTAACCCATTGCCCAATGGGAGGGCTATGTAGGCATCATGGCAGAGGAAAGATTTGAAGGAGGGATTTCATAGGTCTCCTTGTTCTTCTCTCTTAGTCAAGCTATTTCTGTCTCACCCATCACCATGATGTCTGGGTATCCCTACGTTACCTTTTGAGCCCCCCGTTAAGGAATTCCTTTCCCTCTTTGCTCCATGTATAGACTTGCAGCATTAAGGCCCAGTCCGACAAGTTGTGGAGTTGCATCAATGGCAACTCATAGGATCAGACCCATAAAGCTGCCACTTCTGTGTGGCATCAAGTCCTTCCATCTCAAGGCGCAAACTCGCTAAGAAATCAGTTAGTCTCCCCTTGCTTTCAAATCCCAGGACTTCAAACCTCATTAGAAATGCAGCCTGATGGGCATGAAACTGAAGTCCCATTCCCTGTGCAAGTGAGGAGTACTAATGAATGCAGATGGGGGAAGACAAGGAAGATAAAACCCAAATGATTTCTGATATCCCGCCTCGTGCGGTGCAACAATTCCATTTGGCTGCTTTCCAGAATTCGCTCCTGCATCCTCTCAAAGCCACAGCTAGCCAGACAAACAGCCTAATGACCTTCAAAAGGCACATCTGACTGGGTGACACTGGGAGCTAGAATGGTCCAGGCATTTGTCTAGCCTGAAACTGGCAAGGAAATTGGGGGGCAAAAATCAATGGCGTGTATTCTTCGCTCCCTACTGCTCACCTTCCATCTTGTGCTTATAGGTGCAGAATTCTGTCCGTGAGCTGGGCAGCACTCAGGCCCACGTTCCTACTCTGCCTTCCCCCACCAGCCACGATAAAGGCTCAGAGAGGATGCCCCAGAAAAGTCTGATGGAATCAGATGTTGGATCTTCTCCCAACTCTGGTAGGTCCAGCCCTTTGGAGGACAGCATAAGGTTGTTTGTCCATCACGCCCCAACTCCATCAGAGCCCCAATGCACCAGGTTCAATCCACACACAGAGGAAAGGACAGCTACTGCTCTAAGGAACTTGCAGTCTAAATAGGCAAGACAGTCAAAGGAAGGGTGATGGGAGCTGGTCGGAAAGTTTTTGTCCCAGGAGTCATCAGAAAATGCCATTTCAACAAAACCAAAAATATTCAGGATGTCTTATCCCTTTAAAGATCTCGTGTCAGGGGACAGGGGGGGTGTCTTACCCCAGGGAAAACTGTCATTTTGGGAATGAAAAAAGTGTTGCTTTTTCATTTCAAAATTTTATATAGTTTGAAAATGAAGTATCAAAATGAAAATGAAGTGTTTTGACTGACCAGAAAACCATTATTTTCCCCAGAATTTTGTCCTGAAAAAAAAAATGGGGGGCTTTATCCCAATTTGCTTCAATGTTTTTCATTTTTTCAGACCAGTTCCAGATATGATCCTCATTTTACAGAGGGGAAAGTGGCAGAGAGAGATTAAGACTAGAAAAAAATATATTTAATTTCTTAACTACACGTGTGAAAATCCTTGTGGAGACAATATATTAAAAATATTTGCCTTTTCTTAGCATGGTCATGGACTAAAGCCCAGATCCTCAAAGATATTTAGTGTTCCAACTGCCATGGAAATCAACTATCCAATGTCCTACAGGAAGCTGGTGGGAGAGCTAGGAATGGAAGATCTGAATCCAAAATCCCAGCCCCCTCTGTTAACCACAAGGCTACCTTTCCTCCCATACTTACACATTCATAGTTCATGACTCAAGCCCCCCCAACTCTTGAACTGCTGCCAGCCCTGCCTTCCGCAATTTGTTCACTTCCTCCACACCCTTTGTTGCTCTTTGTTCCACTGGTCCTGCCCTCCTTGAGCTAATCCATGGCCCTGCTCTACTGTCCCATGGGGTCTCAGGTCAGCAGTGAGGTCAGGATAGTAGGAATCTGAGGAGCTGGATAGATGTCCACAGATCCATCCTACACTCCCCGGGATAGTTAACCCCAAGGTGTAAGTGGGAAGCAGCTGCACAAAGGACCCAAGAAATCTAATGAAGGAACAAGGGAGACGCTCATGAAATAAACTGGTAACTCACACAAGTGGGAATCTCTGCACGTATGTCTCCCCCCTGGTTAGTTTTCCTTTGATGAGCACCATGTCCTTATTCAAATATTCCTTCCTTCTCCCCCATCCCTCACCACATCATCCTCTGCAAAGTGGGATTTTCTCCCATGAAAGCTCATGCAATAAATAAATCTGTTAGTCTTCAAAAGTGCCACAGGACTCTGTTGTAGTTCCACAATAGACTCCGCAAGGAAGCAAATGGCGTCTGTATTGCTGAAACTGGTCAGACAGTGTCTGGGATGTGTCTGAACTGCACACTTGGGCCAGTTCAGATTAGAAACTCTTCGGGGAAGAGATTGTTGTCCAGCACCCAGCACACACAACGTGGCCCTTCCCTAGAGGAGGTCACATCCACTCATGGTCTGATCTTGCATTTCTTGGGCATCCAAACTCACATTCCACTTGAAAATTGCTGAGGGTCTCTGTGGACCACTTAATGATCTTTCCAAATGGCCCACATCATGTGGGAGAGGAGTGGGGAAATGGGGTGAGGCCAGGAAGGGGGAAATGGCTGCTGCCACACCGCAGAACTTGTTCCACAATCTTTCCATGGACCGCTTGAATGGCGTTCATGGACCACTGGTGGTCCACAGACCACCGTTTGAGAACCTCTGTTCTATGGCACTGGCCCTTGGTCAGGATGGGGCAGGCAAAGCATACAGGCTTGAGGAAACAGTTCAAGGCCCAAATGGCTGCACAGGCCAGGGGTTGATCACCCCAGGGCTGCTGTGGGAAGAGGGTAGAGGGTTGCAGGTCTACCCAACTCCAGTGCGCCCCAGCCCAGGGCCCTAATATTGGCAGGGTGTCCCGCCACTGGGTCAGTGGGGTTCCAGCCGAAATGTGGTGACGTGGCTGCAGGCTCAAAACACAACCAGACTGTGGTCTGGTTTCCCAGGGCTCCTTCCTTCCCCCCCTTCCATGGAGTATCTGGCTCTCAGCATCACCCTCAGTCTTTTCAGGGTGTTCTGCTCGAAGCAGATTCCACAGCCCCTTGCTGTCATTGACCAATGGCAGGCCTAGCAACTCCTTGAGGTCACTGGCCAATGGCAGCTCCTCCAGGGTGTAGGGCCCAGATAGCACCTCTAGCTTGCAGGGCCCAGGTCCTTGGGGCTCCAGCTGGTAGGCAGGCCAGGCAGCTTCTCCATAGGGCAGCAGGAGGCTCAGGTCCTGGTACCAAGAGACAGACATTCTTCTCCTCTAGCAGCTTCCCCCCAGCTGAGGTGGAGGGCCCGCCCTTTTATGCTTTCAGTTCCTGCCTTGGTCCCGCCCCTTTGCAGCCAATGCAGTGGGTGTGGCACCTCCAAGCCCGCCCTCTGGGGGTGGAGAGGCAGTTCCTCCCTGTCAGTCTCCAAGGGAGGCCATGCCCCCTCGCTACAACCAGCTACTCAAAAAAATAGCAGCAGCAGGGTCCAAAGGGTTCAGGGAAATGTAGACTGGCACTTATCCACAAACCTGGCTTTGCCTAGGGATCTAGGTGACTCAGATGAAAGCCATTCCTGCTATGTACAATGTTTCTAACAAGCAACTGCATGGGATGTAAACACTAGTTCTAAAAACCACTCTTACTTGGCCTGGCTCTCCAGAGAGGTGGGTTAAAATCTCTGAGGGGCAGCCTTCCAAGAAGCTGAAACTGTCTGGAAGCAGTGTGACAGGATGTTTCCAGGCGCTGCTGAGCCAGAGAGTTACACACCAGTGAAAAATCAAATGCAGAGGATTTGAGCATGAGTCACTAATGCTCCCTGTCTATGACCTCCCTGCACTCATTCATAGCTATTTTCAGCTTAAACTGGCTTCAGGTCAAGATTTGTTTTTCTCACCATTTAAAAAGACACCCATCAGCGCAGGAGCAGGCCAGTAAGGGCAAAGGGAGGGGTAGCATTTTGTTGGGTTTTTGGAACGGGAAAAGCAAGGCACTTGCCAAGGAACAGCTATTTCAGAGGAGACTCAACAGGGCTTTTCACTTACAGGTCATTGGGTCAAATCCCACCCAGCTGCTAGTGACCTAAAGTGATTATCATTTGGTGATGCAACATGTGAAATGTGGGTGGTGTTTGTTGTTCAATGTGGCTAACAACATTGCAGCAATTTTGACAGCGGGACCCAGGCATCAGAGGGACGACACACTATCGCTTTTTCATTCAACTTGAAATCAAACTGTGGAACTCACTGCCAGGGAATCTCACGGAGGCCAAGAATTTAGCAAGCTGGAAAGAGGAATGGACGTTTACACGGATAACGGGGCTCTCCGGAGTTATAATCATTAACGCTAGCAAGTGTATTGGGAGGCGAACCCTGATGTTTCAGCGTTTAAACCCATCTCTGACTATTGGGGATGAGAATGAGATCTTCACAGCACACAGGTTATTCCACATCTACCTATTGCTGGGTTCTTACATCTTCTTCAGAAGCATTGGGGTCTGGAAACAGCACACTGGACTAGACAGACCGCGGCTCTAAGCCACTCTGGAAATCCCTGCATCCCACTCTGACTTGGGCAGGGCTGGGGAAGGCAGTGCTGCTGGATGCTGTATCCGGTCTGGGGATAAAGTCTCCAGGACTCTCCTCCCAGCAGCTCCCCCCAGTGCTATGTCCACATTAAGGGGCAAACTCTGTCACTGCCCCCGCCCCCCACCTTTGACCTTCACTCTAAAGCAAGAGGAGACGCACCTGATCCAGTGGGAGGTCTTGCCACGCCACCTGCCCCCTGTGAGCTCATGCTCTCCACTGCTTGTTTTCCTCCCTTGGACTCCTCTGTAACTCATGTGCCCAGTAATAACTGTCCCCTGCTTCTGACAGGGCTAGAGTCTCCCTTCTCCCTCTGGAGAGAACTCTAGACTTCTTCTGCCTCTGTCTGGGTCTTCTTTGACTTCTTTTAACTACTCCACCCATCCAGGCCTCAGGTAGCGCCATAGCCCACCTCTCCCATGGCATTACTCAATGGCTCCACCTGGGGAGGTGAGGTAAGTGCATCACAGGTAAAAAAGGCCAGGCACATGTGACGGGAAGTCAAGGGCAACTGTCTTGATGCACTGTGGCTCTACACTGCTCGGGCCCAGCCAAAGAACGTCTCTTAGATGATAATCTGACATGACTCTCAAAGGAGCCCAACGTGCCTTAGAAATGAGAAATGGGCACCACCACACTGCAGCCACCTCTGAGTGAGGGACACAGCAGCTGTTTATAGTTCTGTTAACTCAACAAGTTCTCCCTGTGGTCTGCGGGTCTTGAGGCGACGGTGAAGAGTTTTCAGTTTAAGGGAAATCCACTTCTGATTGGCCACTCTTCTTCGGGAGATGGGACAATGGAGAAGGCAGCCAATCAGAGCTGTTTATGCTCACACCGCCTTCCTTCAAACACGTGTGGCAGTCTTCCCCTGGAAAAGAGCTGGGAAGCTCCTGAAATGTTCCACCCTCCCACTTCAAAGTGGGAGGAACAGCCTCCCATCTGCTGTAGGGCTGAGCACTCCTCGCACTGCTAATTGGCACATTGTTGCTCCTTCCATCAAGGATCTGAAAGCATGGTGTTAGCATTAGTCCCCAAGGGAAGAGAAGAGGTCATCAACCCCTTTTTACAGGTGAGGAAATCAACTCTGACAGGATGAGGCCAATTTCCAAAGCTGACTGTCCTCAGTTGGGTTCCTCGGTCTATATTCTGTAACTCTTACAGCTTGATCCCACTGGCTATGTAAATACTTGTTAATTTAAGTCGACTTAAAATTTAAGTGTGGACATGCTAAGTCGACTTTCAGGGGACCCTACAAAGTCGAGCTAGAGCGTCCACACTGGATGCCTAGGTCGACTTCTAGGGGCTAGGTGGACCTGGGACTGGTCCACAGTAGCAGGAGGGCACCCCTTGCCAAGTGCCGGGGGGCTCAGCCTTTGCCCCATTGTACCTGAGTACAATGGGGCAAAGGGGTACAGGGACCCTGGCAGGGCATAGGGGCAGGGTTGGGAGGGCAGTGGGGGAGTCCTGGAGAGCCCTAAGTCGACTTAGGGCTACTCCACATCGACACTGGCTTAAGTCGACTTTAGAAAGTCGACTTAAGCAGAAAGTTGACTTAAAATGAGGTTTAATAAAGTTGACTTAATTTTTCCTTAAGTCGACTTAAGCAGCTGCTTAAGTCGACTTAAGGAAAGTGTAGTGTAGACACAGAGTAAATTAAGTCGATTTAAGCAAGTTTAAGTCGACTTAATTTACAAGTGTAGACGCACCTACTGGGACACTCCTTCATTTGCCAGTGAAACCACGGGAAGTTGAGGGTGTCCAGGCCTCAGCTATACCCAGTATAGTGGTATATAGTAGTATATTGGTGCGCTTGTCATACACCAGGATCCCACTGTGCTAGGTGCTGTACAAACGTAGATGAAAGACCGACTCTTCCTCTGTCTTACCCTTTGCCTTGCTGGTCTTTTTAGACTGTAAGACGGCAGAATTCTCTCTCACTATCTGGTTCCGCAGCCCCAAGCATGAAGTGGGCCTGGTCCTGGATTAGGACTACCAAGTGCTAGCCTACTCTAAATAATCATCATCAAGTATTTTGACCTAGACAACTTGTCCAAATTCACACGGTGAGTCAGGAAGGAATAGCCCCAGGAGTTCCCTGCAAACCCAACCACTGGCATTAATGTTGACATTAACAGACAGATTTGCTGAGGCCATGAACC
Organism: Pelusios castaneus; assembly: GCA_007922175.1. Lineage (NCBI taxonomy): Eukaryota > Metazoa > Chordata > Testudines > Pelomedusidae > Pelusios > Pelusios castaneus. The sequence goes on along the minus strand of ML685850.1, from coordinate 4,976,206 downwards.
TTAAGGTTTATAGGGGTTTTGTCACTGAATTCAATGATAGAGAATCAAGCCCTTGATGTGTATAAGAGTTAAATCCCAAGGTGTGGCTACATGTGCTCTCCTAGAAAGACCTGGATTTATATTAATTGCCTGAAGTCCTGTATGTTTACAGCCGTTTACCTTACCGCATGATGCCCATACATTATAACCTACAAAAAGGCAGTTATCAGTCACCGGATGCCCAGAGGTTTAGCAGATTATTATAAACCAGAAAATATTTTACTTATCATGCAACAAAATTACGTACATTATGTAAAGAAGTTCGCATGTCAACATCTCCACAACCCAGTCACAATTTTAATAACATTTTTTTTTCATTTGCAATGTTTTCTTTAGGATATGCAGATTCGTATAAACTGAAGCCCCTGTTTAGCGAAGTCTTGAGAGAGACACATGAAATCTGCCATAATACAGGGATAGAGATCACTTGGCTTTCTCAAATTACCGACTCTCATGATGTATGGATTGCAAACAATGCTTCTGTGGCCATGTTGATCCCAGGATATTAGAGACAAGGTTAGTGAGACAGTATTTTTTACTGGACCAACTTCTGGGGAAAGAGACCAACAAAAGATAGTACCCCACTTACCTTGTTCCTGTGATATATGGAATCATGGGCTTACAGCTCTAATTATACAGGCACAGATACAACTATAAACACAAAACAGGCTTCCACACAGCTTCAGTCCCAGCTTTGTTTTGTTTATTTACCAGGGGCCACACCCTGGTCGGAACACTATACAACCCACAGAGACATCTAGCGGCTGAGTAAATACATCTCTTTACATACATCCAGCGTCGGCTGACTCAGTAGAACCTGTAATCATAAAGGGTCACATTTTCAAAAGCACCTATGTGATTTAGAAGCCTCTGTCACATTTGCAAAGGCGTCTTAGGTTCCTAAATTGATTAGGCACTTTTGAAAAAAAAAAAAATTTGCCAAGTCAGGCTGTCTGTGGGGAATGCCACAAAGGTTGGGGGTGGGGATAGAATGCCCTCCCCACCCCAAACTCAGAGACAGGTCACCCCATCACTGCTGCTCTTCCAGAATCCACTGCGGCCTGTCTGCAGCCCCTATGCAAGGGGTTTGTGCACAGACACTAGCCCCTCCCACAGACCAAGGCTGACTTACAGCAAGTATTTGCGTGGTTCAAGCCACAGAGTTTGCACAAGCAAATGGGTTTGGGGGGAAGCGGTAAATGTGTGGCAGACCAGGGGGCACTTGTGGGAGCCTCGATTAGCTAGGTCTCCTTTGGTTTTTGCAAGGAGTTTGCCTGGCTTTGTTTCCACTGAGCATCAACTGATTTTCAGGTTCAAGGGCATCTAAAACACAGTGAAACCACGGGGAAAAAAGCCATGGCGCCTTCCACCAAGCAACTGGAGGAGGGGGTTTCTACTTCCACCTTAGAGCTTTTTCGGGGGGGATACTGATATACTTCCCTCCCCCCAGCAAAGCCCAGCGTTCAGATCCCAATCACAGATAGTCTTTTCCGTGGGAGATGAGTCCAGCCAGCGCATGCTGTCACAGAAAAACTCAGAGAATTTTATGCAGGCTTCAGACTAAAACAAACAATCCAGCCCTTTACCCGAACCCCCTCCGCACTGCTTCCCCGCGGCCTTCATCCTGCGCTCGTCCAACATGCTCCCATCTGTTGTGACAAGAGCAGGTTTTCCTCTCGCACAAAGGGCAACCGCTCAAGGAAGTTAATTAAGAGACAGGCATTCCCCTCTGTCTCTTCCCCCCAGCCCGTCTCGGTGAGATCTGGAGCTACCACGAATGCTGCCATCCCTCGCCTTGCTTACAAGGAAGCTGATGAAAATTACGCCTGATTGCTCCACAATATTATCTAGGTCTACTGGGGAGAAAAGGGCTGGATGATAACACGAATGACAATAGAGGATGATAATTTATTGGCCAACCTTCTCTTTGCATGCTGGCTGGGACTGCAGAGTTTTCCTCCCATCCCTCCAGGAAGAACTGAGTCTGGAAGCTTAGGCAGATGGACCAGCCAGAAGATGGAAGTCAGAGCTATCTCCAAGCCATTAACATACTGGAACATCACTGGGCACTGAGGGTGCGTCTACACTGGCAAGTTAGGTCGACTTAAGGAGGCTTAAGTCGACCTAAACAAAGCCACGTCCACACTGGGCTTTTCTCAAGTCGACTTCAGCATTTCCTTAAATCGACTTAAGGAAACCTTAAGTCGACTTAACATCTCGTTTTAGGCCGACTTAAACCTTAAGTCAACTCCTTAAGTCGACTTAAAGCCAGTGTGGATGGGGATTAGCGCCTTAAGTCGACTTAATAAGATCGATTTAGGGTATGTCTACACTAGAAAAAGTTAAGTCGACTTTGTTAAATCGACTTAATAAGGTCGACTTTAAGTCAACTTGAAGTTGACCTTATTAAGTCGACTTAAGGAAGTTGACTTAACTTTTCTAGTGGAGACATAGCCTGAATGCTTCGGATAGTGCCTAGCAGGGAATGGAAGAAACGGAGCTATTTTCTGCATGCTGGTAAATAATCAATATTAAAAAATCTCATTGCTTAACTTTCAGTCCAGCCCTGCTGCACCGATGGTGCGGGCACTAGCGGGTGCTTCAGAGCACAAGGAATCCAACGGTTAGCTCTGCAAAAGCGCATGGAAATCAGAAATGGCAAAGACCCATCGGATCTACCCTGAAGACAGTGCAGGATGGTTCCTTCTAGTGGGTTTTCTAGGGATTTGTCTTATCTAGATTTAAAGCTGTACATAAAAAATATGCAGATTTCCAGCCCCTACGCTGGGAGACCATTCCCCAGCTTAATACGGCTCACAGCCAGGGATTTAAGCCAGTCTTAATTTTATGCCATTACTCTTAACTGTTGCACTAAGCAATTCCTCTTCCTTCTTGATGTTTACACTCTTCGGTGTATGGAGACTTATCAGCACAATTAATATTAACAAGGTGGAATAATGCAAGCCGGAATAAGGAAGGTTACAGAATATTTCAATAAATTAGATGCATTCAAGGTGGCAGGACCTGATGAAATTCCCCCTCAGATACATAAGGATCATGCTGAAACAATCTCAGAACCACTAGCAATTATTATCAAGAACTCCTGAAGGAAGGGGGAGGTCCCAAAGGACTAGAGAAGGGAAAACTTAGTACCTGCCTTTAAAAAGGAAAACTAATAGGGTCTGGGGAATGATAGACTACTCAACCTAACTGCAATATCTACAAAGCTACGGGAACAAATGAGTAAACAAGCAATCTGTAGGCGCCTACAGGATAACAGAGTTATAAGTAACAGCCAATATGGGTTTGTCAAGAACAAATCATGTCAAACGAATCTAATTTCCTTCTTTGATAGGATTATTGGCCTAGCGAATAAGGGCAGGTCTACGCTGCCCGCCGTTTTCGGTGGCAGTCAAAGGGAGATATGCAAGTTACTTAAAATAACTTGTGTATCTCAGTTCGAATACCTTACACTGGCACATCCATGGCACTGAGTCAAAGGTAGGGTCTTCCCTTCAACTCAGCCCTACTCCAGTTGCTGGGGTGGTCTTAATAGATTGGCTTCCTGATCAACCGAGCGGGTCTTCATGGTCTGCCAGGAAGGTTGAGCTGACGGCGGCAATAAATCATGTTTTTCCTGCTGTTTATCCTACAGGCTGTCTCAGGAGACGAGGTTCAAATCCTGACTCTGCCACAGAGCCCCATTTACCCAGGAGCAAAGCAAGTGTGGGCGGATGGAGAACTCCTGGTCTCTCAAATGATCTTGGGCAAGTCACTTCGGCCTCGGTTTTTAAAGGTAGTTGGGTTTTGCTCCACTCAGCATTTCAAGGCCTCGCTGACTCAAGAGCCGATGCCATTTTCAGAAGAGAGGTAGGCACTTCAGGCCCAGCTCCTCCAATGGATTTAGGCTCCTAACCTGAAATCGGTGGAAGCTAGGAGCTAGATAACTTTGAGGGTCAGGCCTTTAGGAGCCTAAATCTCAGTGAAAGTAAATGGGAGACAGGCTCCTAAATCACTTTTGAAGAGGAGACATAGGCTCCCAAGCCAGTTGGGCACTGCAATACAGGGCAGAGGACTATCTGAATGCTTTTAAGTATCTGAGTCACTCTGCATATAAAATCTTCCGGCCCTTCCCTCCTCCACGCGGAGAGCTGCAAATTACTCAGATGCCTGAGCGACGGAGGGCCATGTAAGAACATAGTTAGATGTGTCTCTAGACCACTGTAGGCACATTCAGTAATCCTAATAATCTCTCACAGAACAGGTCTGCTGACATCTCCGCCTCCCCCTCATCTTCGCCATGGAGCGAGGGGCCACCAGAGACCTGCTCGTATTCATAATAACCCTGGTAATGTATTCCAATTGCTTCAGTCAACTAATGAGCAAACAGGATCAACTCAAATGAAGTTACTACACCAGCCGATGGCGTGAGAAGCTGCAGCACCGGAATAAAGCAATATCATATGCCCTGAAAGACACAGTGCTGAAAGGGCCTCCGCCTGAGCTTTAATAGAGGGATACGTGAACTGGGAAGAGAGAGCAACAGATTAAATTCAAGTGTGAACACAAAAAGCTGGAGTGAATTAGGAGGTGTGGAGCCTGAAAGCAGATGGTAAAAGCAGAGACATGAGAACTGCCTGCAAACATGTCCCGGCCATTAGGGATGAGTTATTCTCACTAGTCAGTGAGGACAGATCAGGGAGCAACAAGTCAGCACTGAAGCAGGACAAACATGTTGCTCATTACGGAAGAGCCCCCACCCCCAACTCTGTTAATTGTGAGGGTGAGGATGGTTTATGAGTCAAGAACAGGAATTTCCACTGGCCAGCAGGCACTACGCTTCAGAGGAGTCTTACTCACTCATCCATTGCATTAACCACCGGCCTGCCAACACATGGTGTCACGTTAGGAACACGGGAAGGGTCAGTACAGCAGAAGGGACACTGAGCATATCATCAGAAATTAACAACCCTCTGGTGCCCATCACTCACGAAGCCCTGGACCTCTCCGCTGGGACTGGCAGGATGCTGGGTAATACCAATTGTAATGGTTTGGGTGGCCTGCATCCCGCTTCGCTCGGAACTGCAGCAGGAACTCATTACACACTAGCCGTCAGATGTCTCCGTCAATGGCATGGAAGTCCTAGCTAAGGGTGAAAGGCTCTTGTAGGTTGTTGCTGCCTAGAAGGAGGCAACGGGAGGTGGGGGAAGCCTAGTGGCCAGAGTCAGTGACGGCCCTTAGGTTCAGGGTGGGGTGGCACGATGGCCATTGAAAAGTGGGAGAAGGGGGGCCACCAGAGAGGGTGGGTGGCAGCGCAGATAGGGGGACCCAGATCCTCCCTGCTCTACTGGGTCCCGGTCCAGAGTCCAGTTGGTAGCTCAAGGTTGTCACTATGCCAGTGGGGATCTGGCCGAAATGCATGATCTCTTCAAAGGCTGCTCGGTAGCCTTCCCCTTTCCTCCCTGGGCTACTTCCTACCCTGACTCCTGAAGCTCCCATCCAGGTGTCTCCTGGGTCCCCATGGCAGGTGTAGTGACCTGTAGGGCTGGTTTCCGTGGAGCGTCCATGGGACGCTCTGGCTCCCTGGCTGGAGCCTGCATCCTTCCCGCAAGACATCCTGCCCCAAATGAGCTGGGCTGCTCCCTTTTATACTATGGCAGCAGTCGGAGCATGCCCAGCAGGAGTGTGGGGGTGTGGCTTCTGCTGCCAGGTGTATTGGCTTAAGTCCTTTGTCTCAGTGTGGGTCAAGTACACCCCACCACACAGGCCATCAGTTCAGGAGACAGGGCACTCATCCCCAGTCCCTCTCTCTGCTCAGCAGAGGATGTGAACCAGTGACAAGCCATTACCTTCTCCTGAGGGGAAGGGAAAGTGAGTACTCTCAGCTTCAGCACTCTCCAATCCAGAACAGGGGCACCCACGTCCCTTATCTCTCTCAGAGCAACAGAGATTTGCCGGTCCTGCCACCGCTGCCAGCAATCCACCTTTCCCTCCTCTGGAAACAAGATGCAAATCTCCAAAGACGCCTGGTAAAAATGCTTTTTAAAAAGCAAATTAAAATTCCAAAAACACATGTGTTGAGCCCATGGCGAAGAGCAAACGAGAGGTTTGACTCATTTACACGAGACGAACTAAAAAGCTTCAGTGTTTCCTTCACCCGCTCCTCACCCCAGGAGTGCCTAATGAAAGCACTGTAGACTGAGCTAAGGGGCATTGACTGAGAGTTTAGAAAAAAGAGGGGGAAGGAAAGCCATGCTGCGTTCCTGAGTGGGAGAGAACGCTGGCTGTTCAGTTAAACCTCCCCTTTCCTCTCACCACTACCAGAGCCGCCCCAAACACCAGAAACAGCAGGGAGCTGTCTGTCTGGTCATATTGTTTAGAGAGTCCCCTTCACTATAGCAGTGAGGCAGAATTGTCCAGTGGTTAGAGCACTAACCCAGAGGTTTTCAAACTTTTTTTCTCAGGATCCAGTTGAAAAAAATCATTTATTCCCACGACCCAACAGTTACATCTTTGAGCAATGCCTTCCAGTTTTTCGGTAGCGACAGCAGGGGGGGCACCATGGTACAGGGTTCCCACCCTAAGTTTGAAAACCACTGAACTAGCCTCTGACTTGGGAGACCCAGGTTCAAAGCTCTGCTCCAGATAGCCATCCTATATGGCCTGGGGGATGTCACTTTAGCTCACTGTGCTTCGGTATCCCCGTCTGTACAATGGGGATAATAGCACCGTCCTATTTCACAGAGGAGTTGTGGATTTATCCTCACAAACGCTCTGATACTGTGGCAATGGGGCAGATAAGTACCATCTCTGTGCTACAGGGATTAAGAGACATAGGGCCTGTTCCAAAGTCCATTGAAATCAATGGGAGTCTTTCCACTAGAAGATGTGGTTGGATCAGGTCCATAATGGAGAAGGGGGAGGAAGGTTATGGCAGAGTGACCATACATTGGAACAGCTGGTTGGGAAAAAATATCGTTACAGTAAGCACTTAATGGAGATGAAGAGATTTTTCCTATGAAAATTCTGGTGTTTTTTAAAAAAATAAAACTTAAAAAATAGAAAAATTTTGACCAAAACCATGCAAGTTTGTTTAAAGAGGCCACTTCTCCCCCAGATTTGTTTTTCAAATGACAGACACTGACCAGCCCCACTCCATACCCTTGTCTCAATCTCACAGAGCTTGTCTCCTATTCTGCTTCCTTCCCAGCTCCCTCTGTATTGTCTTCATCGCAGTCCCTCTATATCATTCGGCTTCTCTTGGTGACAGCGCCTTCTCTTCTGCAGCCCCTGTTGTCTGCAACAGGCTTCCTGTCACTCTGCCTCAAAGCTCAACCGCAGACATGGTTTTCCTCCCTTCCTTCTTGTAGATCTACTCTGGGCAAGGACATGAAGCCATGAACAAAGCATGAATTTACTGTAGTCTTGTGAATATGTAAGAGATGATTCTAGGAGAAATAAGATAGTAGGATAAGAAGCAAGATGTGATAGCTTGCAGATGGGAAGAGCCCTTTGCAGATACAAATATGTGGATTTGCATCCCATCTGTATCTGCAAGAAATGGTCAGCAGATATCCTCATTTCATCCACGGATGCGGCTACCCATGGAAGTAATGTGGATATGCGTGGATTTGCAGGGCTCTACAGATGGGACCTCACAGTGCATAAACATCTCGTGATCTAAATGGGGATTGGCTCCAGAAATTAAGGAACCAATCAGCAATTAGTGATATACTGTGGAGTTGGAGGCTCATGCGGTAGTTTGTGTTCAATGTGTATATAAGCAGACTGACGACTGTGTCAGTTGGATGTGTGGTATATTCTATACCCACCCTTACATTGAACCTGATCAGTCCAAGAGTAATCTGATTGTGGGCCCATACAGAAACCTCAGTGATGAAGCCAGATTTGAACTGATTTCTTAGGCTATGTCTACACTTGCAAGTTAGTTCGAATTAAGGAAGCTTAATTCGAACTAACTTAAGCCTTGGCCACACTAGTCTTTCATTAGTTCGAATTAAGGGCTTCCTTAATTTGAACTAATAAATTCGATTGCTTAGTTCAAACTAACCCTTAATTGGAAATAGTTAGTTCGAATTAAGTCAATGTGGCCATATTAGTTCGAACTAACTGATTAGTTTGAACTAATCGGCAGATTGACCTTCCTGCAACTGACTAATTTGAACTAAGCAAGTGGCTTGCATGGACATGGCTATTTCAAACTAGCATTCTAGTGGGACCATGCTAGGATTAGCAACTAAAATTAGTTCGAATTTGTTAGTTCGAATTAACTAATTCGAACTAGCTTTTGCAAGTGTTGACGTAGCCTAAGATTCCAGAGAACTGGATAAAGGGTTCTCCCAGTGTGGATGCATAAGTCCACCTCGTTAAGTCGATCTAAGGGCAGTTAGGTCTACTTAAAGTGGACTAAGTCAACTTAAAGTGTTGCCACTTGTTGTCGACTATAATAAGGTCAATTTTAAGTCAACTTAAAGTTAACCTTATTAAAGTCGACTTAACAAAAGTCGACCTAACTTTCCTAGCGTAGACATAGCCCTAGACGCTACCTCAATACCACTAATTAAGAAATAGTGACTAAAACTGTTATGGTTTGGGGCCTTCAGTCATGGGCCCCACCGCACTAGGTGCTGTACAAACAGAACAAAAAGAGAGTCCCCGCCCCCAAGAACTTACTATCCGACTATAAAATGAGACAACAAGTGGAGGTAGCGGACAGCTGGACACAGCATTCAGCACGAAGTGACAAGCCAGCACGGGCGATAGTGGTCAGAATGCATCAGCGAGGTAACCCTAGGGGCTGTTTTTTGTAGCCATCACAGCAGAGGGGAGTTTGAAGGAAGGATTAGAAAGAGGACAAGGACGTGGCTCTGTGGATATTTACTGGGAGCTCTTTCCACACGTTGGGGCATGGAAGAAAACAGAGGTTCATGTCCGAAAGTGTAACAAGTAGATGGCTGGTATCGCTGGTGCAGCAGAGTTGACGTCTTGATAGCACATGAGGGAGGCTACGTTGGGTGCGGACAGGCAGTGAAAAACCCGGGAAGAGCCACACATTTGGGTTTGACACGACAGAGAAGGTGAGGGCCAAGGAGAGGGGTGATGTGGTCCAACTGATGAGCCAGGGAAGTGTTCTCTGCAACAGTGTCCTGGATGGGAAAAAGGGAGGTAGGATGGGCTTTGTTGTAGCCAAGGAGGAAGAAGTGGCACTAGAAGAGATGAGGGCTGCAGGTCCCAGATGATACATTCCAGAAAATCAATACACAGGCTACGTAGATTCTTCCAGCCTACCAGTATCTACCTTCGTAGGGTGCATCCATGGCACCTGACTTCTTTGTATCTAAGCCCTGGATTCCTGGGACACAAGAAATGGTCCAGACCAGCTCTACAATGAAATGGGTGGTTCTCTGAACACAGACGTTTCCAGGTACCAGCAGAAACAAGTACAGCCAGCTTAGAAATGGGGTAACTTGATCTGAGCAGAGCACGGGCAGGGCTTACAGATCAGGCAAACAGAAAGAAATCCAGGCCCGCCGCGAGGTGATGTACGCAGTGTGTTCAGACCTGGAGCTCTTTTTCATTACAGTTGGATGTCAAACAACCAAACAGAATTCAGCCACATAATCAAATCCACATGAAGCCTCTTTGGGAAGAGGATTAAGCGAGAGTTGCTTAAAATTTTTATGGAGAAGAAATTCCTTTGGGAAAGGCAAGCACAAAGCATAGCTCCATGTCAGCAGTCAGCCTGCCCTGCAGGGTGGGGTGGGGAAACGTGCCCCACAGGGGATCCAGCTCACGGAAGGGAGGTGGGAAAGGTGCCTCAGACAGCCAGGTCCCTGGATGGGGCAGTGACTGTGATGCAGGTGGTCTAGATGTGCTGCAGGCTCCGTTTCCGGAAGCCAAGGAGGAAGGGCTGCACTGAGCCCCCAAACTGGCATTGCTGAGCTCCTCAGTGCCGGGACAGAGACAAACTCTCACCCTCTCTAACCACGTGCAATTGAAATCTAATCACAACCACTGACGCTCTCTTTGCTGTTGACAGCCAACCTGGCAATCTGCCCGACGGCTCTATTCTGCTTGCCTTCCTCTGCACAAAAACCTCGTTTCAGCTGAAAAGGCTGCCTCTTCTTTTCAGTACCACCGAATGGCCTGTTCTCTGGGGCTCAGGTCAGCCAAGAGGCGCCGCTTTCAACTTCAAAGAGAGTTTCAAGGCTCCCCACCAAGATGTCGGGTCCCTTTAACCTGAGCTGACTTCAACGCCTGAGTGTTCCACTCCTCGTGAATCTGGGCTTCCAGGGGCAGACTGGAAGCATCCAAAGGAAAGGAGCCGGGCTGTTAACTGTCCTCTGTGCAAGTAAATCAGGACAGGAGAAATGCAATGCAAAGGGTTATTGAAGAGGGAGAAGTGGGAGGAAGTTGTGAGATGGAAATCTGAGTAGCGGGATTCCCAGATTAAATTCAGAGCTGAGCCAGAGGCCCCCACTAAGTTTCTGTAGACGGCAGTTAATCCCTATTTAAGTCCTGTTTTTAGGCTGTAAGTGGTGCCCTGGAGTTGCACCAATGAGACTGGAGATAAATTCCCCAAAAGAACGCAAGGAATTCTCCTTCCTGTGGCCATGCAAAAGAGCAGTGAGGAACATATTAGGGTTGCTCACTAGCCTCACTAGGGCTATGTCCACACTGAAAATTGAAGTTGACTTTGGGGGGAACTTACAAAGTTGACCTAGAGTGTCCACACTGGATGCTCTAGGTCAACTTTGTGGGGCTAGGGGGACCTAGGGCAGGTCCACGGGGGCAGGCGGGGGACCCCTTGCCCAATGCTAGGGGGCTCAGCCTTTGCCCCATTGTACATAGGTACAATGGGGCAAAGGGGGACAGGGACCCTGGCAGGGCATAGGGGCAGGGTGGGCAGGACTCTGCCCTGCCCTGTGGTGGGGCATGCCAGGCTCCCTCTGTGCCACCCCCCCTGGCAGGGAGGGCATTGGTGTAGCCCTGGGGTAGCCCTAAGTCAACTTAGGGCCACCCCATGGCTATACTGGCTTAAGTCAACTCTAGGGAGTTGACTTAAGCCTTAAGTCTAGTGGAAAGGAGGTTTAATAAAGTCGACTTAAGTTTTATAAAGCTGCTTAAGTCGGCTTAAGGAAAGTGTAGTGTAGACGCAGGGTAAATTAAGTCGACAATTTACCAGTGTAGACGCAGCCTAGGATGGGCTAGATCAGTGGTTCTCAGCCTCTGTGTCGTGACCTGCAAAAGGTTGAGAACCACCGGGCTAGATGATCCAACGGATCTTTTTTTCACCATTCGTCAAGGGAAGAGCCGGGCAGATTTAGCTTCTTGCTGGACTTGGCCAATCACACGGCTGGTCCATTTCACTTCACTGCCTCTCCATGCTCTAGCTCAGTTGCTCCTGATTTCCACACACATTTCTTAGGTCATTTAGACACTTTTATGAACATCTGCCTTGGTCAAAAAAGCGCAACTGAATGTTAGCTACCTGAATGCCTTTGAAGGAGGAACCTCTTTTTTGCAACCCACCACCCTGAGACACAAAACAGAGTTCCAAAGGTGCAGCTGTGTTACCCTAGGTCAGCCAAACAAGGAGTCCTGTGGCAATTTGAAAGACTAAAAGATTTATTTATCGCATGCGCTTTCGTGGGAGAAAATCCCACTTTGTCAGAATTTCTTCCCATTCGCTAAGTTCCCCATCTTCAAAGCGTCTGATGAAGTGGGATTTTCTCCTACGAAAGCTCATGCGATAAATAAATGTGTTAGCCTTTAAAAGTGCCACAGAACTCCTTGTTTGTTTGACAAAACAGTGTGAGAGAATATTCTCACTTCAAGAGATCAACTGCGCCTGCATGATGGCTTTTTACCATTAGCTCCTCCTGATCTGCGGTGCTTGGGTAAGAGGCCAATACAAATTTTGGTTTTTTCATTCCATGAATAAGGTTGAATTTTCGAAGCATCTCGGTACCCAATTGTTATTAATCCGAAAGGGAATCAGGCATCTGAATCCCTTTTGGCGGCTGTGAGATCTCAGCCACGGTGTCTTTAAAATGACAAATACCTTCTAAACTTTCAAAAAGCAGCTGCTCCATCATGTAACACCAGCAGGGAGCATCGCCTTTTAAACCAGCAAAATTAGGAGCTGGCAAAGGGCCTATTCGTAGCATTTTGCTGTGTCTTTGCATTCCATGCTGCAAGACAAAGAAGCCGATTTATATCTGGCTCAAGGAATAAATTCTCAAGCTTTGTTCAGATGCACCTCTCTGAGACACCTCATTCCTTACCATGCATGCATGGGTCGTGACAGCAGGAAACCCTGGGCCAAAAGATATTTGACCTTTACTAGCTTTCGATTTGCACCCTGGGGCAGGTTACGGATCCACTCCACATAGGGAGAGGGCTGTCACCAACTGATCTCTTTTCCTCAGTGTCTGCAAGTGACCACACCTTCGGCCCCTTGTTCATGAATAAAATACTGCTCAGTGGCTCGGGCTTTTTTTCTTTATATGAATTTTAAAGCTCATGTAATGTTCAGGAGAGATGAGAGATTGGATCTGTTATGGCTTGGCTCATTGGCTCGAGCTGCAAACTCATTCTTTGGAGGTCGCCCGTTCAATCCCTGATGTGTTAGTCAAGATGGTGGCTATCAGTCACGTTTCTGCAATGTTGTCCCCCCCCTTCACAGGTCTTAGGGCTGACCTGGAGGAGTCATCTCTAGGGATGAAAAAGGAGCTCAGCCTCCAAGCTCCAGTCAATTGTTGGCCTCTCTTAGTGCTGCCAGCCCCAAGAGTTTAAAAACCACGAGTCTAACTGCAAAAAACTATAAGATTAAAAAAAAAAAGCCAGCCAATCTCAATACACTTTGGGTTCTCTGCCTTCTGGTTTCAGAGCCATTAGAACAGATATGGGTCACATTTTCTTTCTTTCCTCTATAACTATGAGGCCTAAAAACTGGATTAAAAAAAAAAAAGCAAGCTGAGAGTATACTCTGCTCACCTGACTCCAGGAGCTGGGGCTTTAAGAAAAAATACCCAATATCTTGAGACTCATGATAAACTCACAGGCATTGGCAATGCTGCTTTTTGCTGAAATGCCCAACAAAGGAGCCAATGAGCACCCTCTACAGGGGTGACGTGGACGCATTCTGCTAGGAATCTGACAGAGAGCATTAACCAACAGGAGCCACTGAACCACCACCGGATGGAAATTGACTTATTTCATGCTTTGCAAGGCCTGGGCTGGATTCTGAGAGATGACCCAAAAGAAAAAGATACCATATTTGACTGTTAATCCCCCAAATTCACTGTGTAATCTATTTTACAAGCATTCTCTCGCAGATAAGAAATAGCAAGACCTCCCTCTAGTACATTCCTGAGGGTAGGTAAACAGGAATACCAACAAAATGGGAGGAAAACGTATTTGGCAACTTTAAAAAATATCTGCAACTTTAACTGTAACTTACTCATTCAGGTTCTTTAAACATTGCAGACTAAAGCACATACAGTAAAATACACTTGAGCAATATCTGAAGTGTGCAAACAGAGGGGGGAAAGACACGATTGGGAATGGTCAATACAGCATAGAACTTCGCCCTTTAATCCACAGGCCTCAAAATATTGATAAACATTGCATTCAGCCTTACAACGCACTGGAAATATAGCTCGGTATTATTAGCTTTGTTCAGCTGGGGAAACTGAGGCACAGAGCGATTATGTTATTGGCCCAAGATCACATAGCAAGTGGGTGGCAGGGCCTGGAACAGGAACCAGGGGCCCAACAACCAGTTGTCTTTTCTATTCAAAAGTCCAATCCTCCCTAAAAGGCAGATTTTCAGCTGGAGTAAAGTGGAGCAAAACCAATCCAAAAATCAATTCATGCCAGCTGAGGATCTTGCCCACTGTGCCAGCTACTTGGGTGACACTTGAGATTGCTTTGGGGGCTCACCCAATGGCATGCAAAGCAAGACCGAACCAGATGGCCTTGCTTTGAAACACTGCGTCAGATTCTACTCTCAGTTTTAAAGAGTAAACCCAGCACCCATAGACTATCCATCAGAGTTAGGATCTGAGAAAGTGATGGACTCATAGGCTCTGTCTACACTTGCTAAAATTAGTTCAAATTAGTTAGTTCAAATTAGCTTAATTCGAACTAGCATGGCCACACTGGAACATTTGTTCGAACTAAGTTCGTTCGAATTAGCGATCCCCATTCATTTCAATGGCCGGTTAATTTGAACTAAGAAATTAGTTCGAATTAACATGGCCACACTGGCTAATTCGAACTAGTTAGTTGAATTAACCCCTTAGTTCGAATACCCTATTCAAAATTACTAGTTCGAATTAACCCCTTAGTTCGAATACCCTATTCAAACTTATTAGTTCGAATTAACCCCTTAGTTCTGAAGCCCTATTTGAACTTATTAGTTTGAATTAATGAAACCCTTAATTTGAACTAACTAAAGCCTAGTGTATCCATGGCTTTAGTTAGTTCGAATTAAGCCTCCTTAATTCGAACTAACTTGCCAGTGTAGACATAGCCATAGACTTAAAATCAGAAGGGACCCATGTGTGGAAGAAATTCCCAGTGAAGCCAAGGAATGCTCACATGTGGGTCCTTCCCGCTATGCCACGGAGAGGCAAACATTGTTAAAACAGGAAAACGTGTAGCCCGTAGGGTCATCTGAGCCTTATTTCATTGAGCAGAAACACAAGGAACAGGCCTACATCCTGTCAGGTGCTGGCTTAAACAAGTTAGCATAAGTGCTGCATGAGCCTCTGACCATTAGCAGAGATTTAGCTCCCGAAATTTTGAAGAACTGCGACGAACTTGCTGAAGAGGAAAGCTGGCATAAAAATGAAATGAAGCAATGACCGCAGGAATATTAAACTGATACTAAACTTGGATATTTTAGGATAGGCTCTTCGGCAGATCTTTCACCACAAGCCTTCTTCTGCAGTGGGGTAATGATTAAATAGGGATTAATATGCTAGTCTTTCAGGTGAAGGCACCCAGTATTATGAGGGTGAGGGAAGTTGGATAGAAGGGTGGGTGTTTGTATGAACATTCATGGTGATTCTCAAGCCTATATAAGCAAGAATTCATATGAAGACGCTCGCTAGCCCTCCACTTTTCAATATTTTAGTGCTATAATCGATCATCTATTTTCAAGCATTGGGGATCTGGACCATCAAACCCATTTGTCTGGTCTCTTCATCTCTTGCTGTAAGATCTACAAAAAAGGGGTGTGAACATATAAATCTGTGACCATATGCTATGCAAGGGAAAACCATTAAGATGTCTCTAATACTGTGTTACTGCTATTCGCTGATGTGGTTAGGTGCTTTCTTGTCTCATTTAAGTAAGGTGGTTAAGTTTGGGTTTGCTCTCGCCATACATCCTGGGGTTCCCTACAAGATACAGAACTTGTCAGTTCTGAGTTTCTTGTGTCTGATTCTGGACCAAAAATCATAGCATATTCCTCCCATTAATTGGGATTCATTACAGGGTCACAGGTTGCTGGGAAACCTCAGACGGCCAGGGAGACTCCGGGGAAGGACCTGAAATTATTCAAGATTTCACATCAACAGCGCCCTTCAACCCAGAAAACACGCAGGTGTGCGGGCGTAAGGCCATTCTCAACAGAACTGCACTGGGAGGAAGGTTGGACCATCCGCCACCACCGGCCTGAGGGTCTGTAAGTGTGAGGTAAGCTACAAGTGACACAGGCTGTCACCCTCTCACCTCAGAGCCAGGCTCAGGGCTAACCCTGGTGCCAGCTCTACAAACAGCAATGCCCCCAGACGAAACGGGGACCCCTTTGGAACGTGTCACTCTGAGCAAAGTCATTCGCACGAGCAGTCCCACTGAAGTGCTGGAACCGCCCCTGGGTCCAGCTACGCAGTCTCATCAGTGTTTGCAGGATTGGTCCCTTGTCCTGTTCGAACGTCTTTGGCAGCAGCAAGAAGAGGAAGCGTCTCATGCGCTCCTGGTAATTCAAAATGTAATGACAGCCAAAAAAAAAAAAAGAGAAAAAAAATCCAGATTCATAACAGATGCAGAAGTGACATATTTGATCACCGCACTGTTTTGTAAACATTCATTTCCTAATATTTTGTTTTCAAGCACCAGCAAATGTTGGGACTAACAAAATTCCCTGTGAGACACATTAGCACACAATTGCACACACTTAGTAGCCGGCACGATACTCTTGAGGGCCCTGATTCGGGAGAGAACTCAAGCAGGTACTTGGAGTTAAGCACATGCTTAGGTTTCATTGACATCAAGCACGTACTCAAGCGCTTTCCTGAAGCAGGGTCCAAAAAGTGGATCCAGAACGCTCTCTCCCCCCACATTAGATTTTTGGGGCAGGGATTGTGTGTTTCATGTGTGTTTGTACAGCTCCGAGCACGAGGCCTGCTCTATACAAATATTAAACATCGTTGTTATGGTACCAATCACCACGACATCTGAGATGTTAATTAATAACAGAACATTCCCCTCCCAATCAGTAGAGATTTCAAGGCGGTATTTGCCTGTAATTAACCCCCGGGCAAGAGCCGAACACCCACGGCTGTCTATTTCTCATGTGTCCTTTAAATCCTCCGAATAGTCCTGAAGTGGGAGCTAAGGGTACGTCTACACTAGAACAAAACACCTGCAGGCCAGTCGCTGCTGGCCTATGTCAACTGACTCCAGCTCACGGGGCTCTGGCTATAGGGCTAAAAATCACTGTGTAGACATACAGGATCAGGCTCTAGCCTGAGATGTGGGACCCTGGGAGGGAGGGGAGTTCGGGTTCCCGCCTGAGCATCTATACTGCAATTTTGCAGCCCAACCCCTCCAGCCTGAGTTAGCTGAGCCGGGCCACCCATATGTGTTTAATTGATGTGTAGGCATATTGTAAATGGCGCATGCACGTAGGAGAATTTCATCTAGATTTAGACATGCCGATGGGACTGCACTCTTACAGCTGCCAAGATTTGGCTCGTGAGAGGTAAGGAACTTTGCGATCCTTTGGACCTTGAAGTCCACGTATGTCTCAGTAGTCTATTATACCCATATTTACTTTAAAGGAAATGTAACAAGACTCCTTAGGCAGCCAGAAATATTGACACATGATCAGAGCTTGTTCAGGTGCACAGATCTTCTGGGAAGAGTCAGCAAAATGCTCTGGAATTGCACAGAAATAGATTCCACAGTCCCTCGAGGCCACAGTTTGTTTCCATGGCTGGTACACTCCGTTCGGGGGCAGGACAATGGGACCATGTAGCAAGACAGTGGTGGAAGAGGACTCAGTAGGCACCAGCACGCTGGTGAGTTAGACATCTATATATGGATTTTGGAGGCTGATGTGAGATACCTATTAATTATTTATTGAAAGGCTAGGCTTAAATCCCCCAACTAAACCTACTGAATTTGCAAATGAGCCTAGATAATGACTTAAGTTTTCCCCATAGGGGATTGTTCCCTTCCAGCCCAGCATTAGTAGCAATTTAATGGACCGCGAGACACTACACAGAGGCTTGTGATTAAACCACCAGACTAGGTCTCAGGTTTCCTGGGTTCCTTTCCCTGATCTGCCATAAACTCCCTGTGAGACCTTGGACAAGCCTCTGGGTCTTTGTGTGCCTCAGTTCCCCATCTGTACAATGGGGATAAGAGCACATCTCTTCGCTTAGCCAGGGCACGTCTTGTCTATTTAGACTGCAAACACTGCGGAGCAAGTAGCCTCTCTTGCAATGTTACTAGACAGGGCCCAGCAACATAGGGTCCTGCTGTCAGTTATGGTCCCCTGGAGAAGATTACTGCTGCATGGGAAGGCCTACAATAGAGAGGAGACTAACCTGGCTGGCCAGCACTCCTCTCTCGCATGCCACGTGTGGCATTTGCTCTCCTTCCAGTGCACCGCGGCAGCAGAGAAACAGGGCCCTTTGCAGAGGCTGCCAGTGGCTGCCTCCCCTCCAGAGCGCTCGCGTGTGTGCTCTGCTGCGGCCCTGCCTCAATTTCCCCCCAGAGGTCCCCAGAACTAATCTAGAAATGAGCTCCCAGAAAGCCTAATGCTCCTGCCTGGGGCTGGCTTAATAACATGTGCATCAGAACCACCTTCCATGTCCTGAAGGAAAGTCTATCAACACCACGCCAGAGTTCAGACTCACAACTGGCATTTTCTGCCAGTCCTGGGGCTTTTCATCAGCCCCCGCCTGCTCCGCACCAGCTGGCCACCCTCAGGCCTTTCTCTCTGGAGTCCGTCCGTCCGTCCGTCCGTCCTTCCAGGAGAGGATCCAGCACTTTCCCTGGGCTGTCCTCGCTCTGGCTTAGAGAGACCAGCAGGGAAATCGCCTTTACTGCTCTCCCAGCAGCTCACGGTCTCAGCCCTGAGCCGCATTCTCCAGGCCTTTGCTGAAGTTTCTCTCCCTCACTGGTCCCAGCGGTGTGAACCCAGGCATCATTTTCATCTTCCCCACCTGAGGAGGCGAGTTCACAATGTCACAGTCAGGGGCTGAGATCCATTTCCCTCTAAAAGGCCAGTGACACTCCCCATGCCTGGCTTCCCAGAGGGGATTTCCTGCTAGCTGTGGTCGGAGACTAACCAGGAGGGCAGATGCCTCATCCGCTGAGAAGTGGCGCCGTGTTGTTTAAACATGACACGTCAGGGACCGTGGAGCTATTAAGTCTGTCCTGGGATTCCCCTGCCACAGACATGAGGCAGCAAAGCAGGGCAGGGCTGGGAATGCACATTGCTCCCGTCGCCTCATCCCCGCGGTCAATCTTAGCTCAGTGCACCCTTGAAAGGCCTTTGCATTCATCTGTGGGAGGACAGGTGGTGCGGGACGTTTGACAGGGCCGAAGAGAAGGTTTCTGTGCAGGGACGGGTCGAGAATGCCTGTTTTCGTGCCCGTTTCTATTGCTAATGGGGAGAAAGATACTGGTGGGTGGAGTGGATTCAATGGAGGTCCATGAGGTACGAGTTTGGCCCACTAACTCTGAGAAAGAAGTGGCTGGAGATTTAATCGCTCATTCCTGTCCAACAGAGGCAGCCTCCGAGGACAGTGAAAATAACCAAAGATTTCCCACCCCTCTCAGAAATACCTGACCCAAACTCCCTGGGCTTACATGGAGCGACGCCCAGTTCACACGGGTGAGAGACCAGATTCAGGCCCAACAGGTCTAAAGCCACGTAGGATGGGCTGACAAGCAGCAGTGACTCTGAAAACCCCAGAGATGGACTCTCTGGCACCCATTGGCTCCTGGGGAGCAGATATCCCCTCCTCTCACATAGACAGGCTTTCTGTAAGTGCAGCTTCTCAAAGGCAACAGCCACACCTCATTTGAATTCCAGCACAGGAGCCGGCCAGTGGAAACTGCCGTCCAGCTCTCTAGAGACGCCAATCTGCAAAGTTCCCCACGTGCACTGCGTTTGAAGGAAAGGGGGTCAAAGGAAATGTTACTGCTCAAGGAACTGCACCTGAATAGTGGGGAGCAGCCGCCTTGCATCTCCATCTGGCAGGTCTAACTTTCCTGGCACAAAAATCCCAAACCAGCAGTGAACTGCCTTTCAGGAAACAAAACGCTTTGCTCCAGCAGCGAGAGATTAATATCAGACTGCCAGGAATCACCATCTGGACATCAACAGGCAAGCGTGCGCACCACAGTGTCCTCCTCCACACTGTGTTTACAAGTGCACCGACTTCCTCGTACATGCATCGCCTGTTCCCTTTTGTACATGAGCCTGCCGGTACTGTCAGACAACCAACAGAGCGGCTCTGGACCACCCAGTCCGAGTTGCAATTTATATCGAAAACCCCTGACGGTAAACCCCAAGGACGGTCATCGGTTAAGGCACTCACCAGGGTTCAATTCCCAACTCTGCCATAGATTTTTGGGATGACCCTGGGTAAGTCCCTTTGTGCCTCAGTTACCCATCTGTTAAGAGAAAGGAAGTACCATTGGCCCCATTTATCTATTTGCTTTTGATCACATGGTCTCCAGGGCAAGGACTGTCTGTACAGCGCCAAGCACAGTGAGGTCTTGCTCCAGGTTGTGGCCTCTAACGTGCTACTGTAATAAAAACGATTAAACATCCCCGTGAATTACACCTGTTTTACCGACTAGGCACCTGAAACAGCGTGGCATGGATCCGAGACAACGGCAGAACCAGGGACTGGAGTCACAGTTCCTAGCTGGCTGCTCTAACCACTAGACAAGACAAGACTCACATGCCACAAATAATTCCCACAGAATTTCCATCCTGTGTGGATGCTATCGGACGTGGGGTGAGGCATGGAGGAATATGCCTACAGGCTGAAGAATGGCTGGCCCCAACTGGGGATGGTGGCGACCTGGAAATTCATTTATTAGTATTGTAGTGGGTCCCAGTCAGGAATCAGGGACCCATTCTGCTAGGCATTGTACAAAATGGGCAATAAAAGAGACTGTTCCCTGTCGCAAAAAGCTCGCAACCCTATCATGTGGCAAGAGAAAAGGCATCCAACAAGAGCAGTGGGATAGAGATACAACATAATAGTGCCACAAATCTGGAGCGCTGTGCTACAGAGTCATGGCTGCTTGGAAAGTACAGAACTCTGCAACAAGAAGTCCCAGCTACTTGACCACTAGGAGAATCTCCTAGCAGTACAGGGCCTGTGACACATAGAGTCCAATTCTTCTGAGTCTATCCAGCAGCAGCATGAACACACATATTCAATGCAACATGAAATCGTGTCTATTATGTCCGGGCTTCTGCTATCACGTCTCTAATGAAATTAAAACCATTCTTTGACGGTTTACTCCCCAGCAGCCGAGGATCTCGTAGGTTGATCTGCGTGCATCACCTGCAGCAGGGAGCCAGCTGCCATCAACATACGCTAGGTGATGGACACAAAAGAGGAGAAATTGCTGATCCTTGTTTTTCCTGGCTTGGATCATTATTATTATTTCTGCGGTTTTGATTCCACAGGAAAACATGTCATTCGGCCACGTACCAATGGAACCGGGTAATTCATGACACATATTTAAAAGCTTCTAGTATTACATGAACTGGCTTGGGAGCTGCAAAGTAATTTCTCCAGCTAATAAATATTTGTGAGATTGTTTGTGGGAAGAGT
The DNA here is from genome assembly GCA_007922175.1 of Pelusios castaneus. NCBI lineage: Eukaryota > Metazoa > Chordata > Testudines > Pelomedusidae > Pelusios > Pelusios castaneus. The sequence continues at coordinate 4,955,039 of ML685850.1, read as the reverse complement.
TGAGTGTGTTAATAATATGATCACATTTCTTCCCAGCTGGGTACCAAGTAACTTCAGATTTGCACCAGCATAATCAAGAGTAGGATTCGGTCCTGAGAGTCTAAAAGAAGTCAGGGTTACTTATCTATTTATACCTTGCTGGCCTCTACAGCGGGGAGCAGCAGCAGGGACAGCCTTAGCTTTGCCCCAGTGAATCTCAAACACACAGTGCAATTCCGACTGCTGGCTAGAAGCCGGCTTGGGGAGTTGCCCTGTTGACATGAAAAAGCTCGATGGTTCAGTGGAGCAGCTCAGTTCAGCTCCCAAGGACAGTATAAGGAATCTGTAGCCACGTATTTTACAGGCATCCTGGTTTTCAGTGTTACTGCAGAGATGCTTCGTGGGACGCACAACCCTAAGAATTTTGCTCCAGTGATTCGGGGTCACTAGGAGTAATAACGGGGTAATTGTGTCCTGGTAGGCCTCCAAACACTGGAGGGTGATGTAGAGAAGATTTGACATTCCATCCAGCACTAGAACACATGAAAGCTGTGCTCAGCCTTCGTAAGAAACCTGCCTTATTCTCCACCCACAATCCAGAAGCCGTGTCATTCCCCATCTGCTTTTCCATAGGGAATCAAACTGTGGTCCGTAGATAGGAAATGCTGGCTGGTCACATGGTCCCAATATCCTTCCCCTCCCTCCCCTCGCTTCATCACATTAAAAACACCACTAAAAATAGGCATTGCCAACTCCCACCATGTCTTAAAGCCCCAGCTGGTCTTGTGCATGCGACGGATTCCAGCTCAATTTTCAGTTAAGAAAAAGATAGTGACTAGCCCTTGTGGCTACAGGGGGAGAAAAGCTTGAAAACACGAAGCAAGCACATTTGAAAGGCTGGGGAGAAAAGTGCAAAGACAAGAAAGGCCAACATTTATTATTTAGGATGGTCTCGTGATTGTGGGACATGGGCTCACGATTTCAGGTTATTAAACCCGTTTCCATGTGAGGAATTACTTGGATTGTCTCAGGGATGTTATTTGATCCCAAGTGGAGGCAGCGGGGAGACAATGTACGAAGCATTCTCTCTATTAATATGGGATACATGCTCTGAAAAACTGTGAGGATCTCCGTGCTAATTAACACTAATTAACACGCATCCGCTCATCTCCATAATTCGTTGGGAATCCTTGCTGCCGTCCCTCAGTGACCCTTCAGTGGTCGTGAAATCTTTCACCACTTTGCACACACCTCTCTGGTTGTAGGTAGACGTTTCTGTGGGGATGGAGCATGATCTAACTTCAGAACCTGAAAACCCAAGCTCGGATCTGGGATCTGAGTTGTTCTCTTCCTGGCATTAGATTGAGATGGCAGGATTGAGCCCAACAGCTTTAAAACAACAAGTTCCCAGTGCGTTCTACCCTTCTTTGTATTCAAAACACAGATGAAGCTTCAGGGATTGCTCTTTGAGGCTTGATTTTTAATTAAGCTCATGGAGAAGTCAACTGCCTTCAAGTGCACCTCATTAGGAACCTGATTCGAACCTCACTAAAGTCAGTGGGAGTCGTTCCACGGGCTTCCCTGGAATCGGATCAGCCTTTAGGCATCTTAGTCAAGTCTGAGTGAGTCCTGTGAGTCAAGTCTGAGTCTGAGTGAGTCCTGGACCGATGGCTTATGGGTCATCACATGCTTTCCCTTCCCATTCCTTTTTCTCTTCCATTCTTCCCCCCCACTCTCGTTTTGCAGGAACCAGGCGTATCTTTTAACACGGAGGCCAGATTCCTGAATTTAGGAGGATTTGCTTGTGCTCACACATGGTGCTCTCTTCAGAGACCTAGGCCATGATTTAAGTGAGTTATGTCTGGGCACCACACTGGAGACACCTTGAAATACCACCCCTCCACCTTTGAAAAATCAGGTTATTTAGCACTTTCTGAAAAGCAGGATTCCTGATGTTTTTGAGTATGGACGGTCCCCAAATTGGGGGAACCCCAAAAAAATAGCCTCACTTTTGAAAGCCTGGGCGTGGCCGCCTGCACTTTAGGCCTGCTCATGCCTAAACTGAGCAAAGGGGGTCTGACTCAGCAGTTTTATTCCCCTCCGAAATCCAATGGCATGTTTACCCTCTTCTGTGCTACTGGTGCTGCGAGTGCAGTGAGCCTACAATGCCCCCAGATCAGCATTCTCCACTCTCGCACATGGGTGGTGATGTTTCATGTTCACCTTACACCGAAGAAACATGATCTGCTCTCCAATGGACCCCAGACCCCCAGCAACCCCTGCCCCAAAGGCAGCAAAATGACACCTAACCTCCATAACAAAGTGCTGGGAAGGGTTAGCGTGGTAAATGGGTGTGTGCATAACGGAGGGCCTGGCACATTTGGAAGGGTGTCTGGGGAGTGGAGGTGATGGAAGGCTGGCATCCCGAGGGGGCAGAGTTAAGGTTATGGGGTGTGGTCTTTGGTGTGGCGGCCTGGGCTCCTACATGGGGTCATTTTTCATTTTTTTGTTGTCGTATCACGTCGTGAGTGTGAGTGTGTACCTTAACTGTTGCACAACGAAGTGTGTGCATCTCTCTCTCTCTCTCTCACACACACACACACAATCACTTCACCTACCATGGACTATGGCAGCTCTTTAACTGCAAATGGAAACACTGTGTCGCAGACGCCAAGCGGAGAAGAATGCCGTATCCAGCTGAACCTGCCGTGGGGATTCCGGCAGGCAGTGTCCGAGCCAACAGCCCTACCCGTTCCGTGTATCCATGGACAGTGCCGATTCCCACGAGGCTTCCATTGCTCAGCTCTCCCGGCCCTCAGAAAGCGGGCTCCATGAGGAACACAGTGCCTCCAGCACACTGCCAGCTGTGGTGTGGATTCACCAGACAAACAGAAGAGCAGCGCCTAACACATTGCTCACCCCATTTCCGCCAGCACCTGGGTTTCCCCTTAGAAGTCTCCCGACCCGCCAGTGAGATCCTGGAGATCCCCATGATCGTGATACTAAGCCACCAGATCAAAGGAACCTTCTCCCAGTCGGGGAGGGTCACAGATCATCCAGTGCCATCATCCTCCATTTAGGGCCTGTCTTGCTCACTTTCAAGTCAGCATGGATAGAGTGAAACGGAGAAAATCCCTTTCCTACATGGCCTTACGTGAGAATATCCGATCAGCGCAGCCAATGGCCTTAGACGATAATACCTGATCAGGGTTACCTTTGCTTTCCTTCCTCCGACTGGAGCACTGAGCCACGCCCACCACAGTCTTTCCGCTAGCAATAATCTTCTAATCTGCATCGAAAAGGACCCACTGAAAGAGCTTTCGAGCATTGCAGAGCATCAGACAGCCCCTTGCCGCCAGCAGTCTGTCAGGGCTCATCCTACAAGGTGCTTTAACTTGCACCCTGCTGCCTGTGGCCCCAGGCGACCATTTCATCAAGTGGGACTTGCCTGAGTTCAGGGTCACCTCCCAGCCATGACCCCGTTCCAGCCTGTCAATAAGCAGGGTGGTGTCGGGCTGCTCTGCAGAGCCTTAGGCCACTCAGGGATTCTTCTGCCCAAAGAGGATAGCCTGGTAGCAGATGGGGACTGACCCCAAGGCTCTGAACACTCACTGACTTCAGTATGAGTTGAAGGCAGACAGCCTGGGATGCAGCCCTGAGTTCCAGTGGCAAGAACAGGGAGTCCTGGGCGCTCATTCCAGCTGGGATACCCAACCGGCTTTGCTTCATAGATCCAGGGGCCCAAAGGGATCACTGTGTTCATCTTATCTGACCCCCTGTATAACACAAGCCAGAGAACTCCCCAAAATGATGCCTAGAGCAGATCCAGTCTTGGTTTAAACATGGCCAGCAATGGGGAAAGCCACCATGCTCTTTGGTAAATGAACCAATGGAACAATTACCTTCCTTGTTAAAAAAAAAAATCACGCCTCATTTCCAGTCTGAATGTGCCTGGAGTGGACCCAAACTGGCTCTGTGAGCCGCAGAGCGAGTACGGTGTCACAGATCCTTACTGGTCTGCTTTACAACCTTGCGGACGAGTCATTTCACTTCTCTGGGCCTCAGTTTACCCTCAGAGAGCTGTGAGAATGGCAACCCAACTCAGAATTTACACTTCCCTTGAGAAATCCAATGTGTATGTGTGGGGGGAAATGCTCGAGGGCTTGGGGGTCATCTCATTTTAGTTTAATCTTTTGGGGTAAGGGCACCCAGGGTCTTGGACAGGTGCCCCTATTTACCACTGTTGTAACATAAGCTCAACTATACATGGCAAATGATGGGGTCTCAGTTAACGGTTACCACTCAAGAAAGAGATTTTGGAGTTCCTGTGGAGAGTTCTCTGAAAACATCCGCTCAGTGTGCTGCAACAGCCAAAAAAGCCTACAAAATGTTGGGAATCATTAGGAAAGGGACAGATAATAAGGCAGAAAATATGGTATTGCCTCTTCATATATCCATGGTATGCCAACATCTTGACTACTGTGTGCAGATCTGACTGCTCCATCACAAAAAAGATATACTAGGATTGGAAAAGGTACAGAAAAGAGCAAATCATATGATTGGGGTGTTGAAGAGCTTCCATATGAGGAAAGAGTAATAAGCCTGGGGCTTTTTAGCTTGGAAAAGAGATGACTTAAGGGGATATGATGGAGGTCTATAAAATCATGACTGGTGTGGAGAAAGGAAACAAGGAAGTGTTATTTACTCCTCCTCATAACACAAAAACTAGGAGTCCTCAAATGAAATGAATAGGCAGCAGGTTTAAAACAAACCAGAGGAAGTGTTTCTTCACACAATGCATAGCCAACTTGTGGAACTCCTTGCCAGAGGATGTTGTGAAGTGCAGAGACTATGACAGAGTTAAAACCCCCCAACAATCTGGTAAGTTCATGAAGGACAGGTCAGTCAATGGCTATTAGCCAGTATAGGCAGGGATTGTTGTTTTCCAGAGACTGGGAATGGCTGATAAGGGATGGATCACTTAATGATTATCTGTTCTACCCATTCCCTCTGAAGCACCTGGTGTTGGCCACCATCAGGAGACACAAATACTGGCCTAGATGGACCATTGGTCTAATTCAGTATGGCCATTCCTATGACAAGTAACATGCAGGATGACTGTAAATGAAAAAGATGAGAGGAAAAAATATCCTTTTTCTCTCCCCCTACCCCATTTATTTCCTGGAGGCATTTGACAACTCTGTGCATACAGTCAGGGTCTCTGCTTCCCTGGAGAATCCATGCCCAGTAAAGCCGGGAAGATTTCAACCCTCATAACAGCTCCAACAGCATCGTTTATAACACCTGCCCTTTCCCTCTTGTGATGTTTAGAAGCTCTCAGCCCCATTTATGGGGGAGGATCAAACAGGCAGCCTGCAATTCACACCCCCTCCCACTTGGCATTTTCAAACACAGACAGCCGCCTACAGACCCACTTGCTACAAGAGGCCTGCAGAACTGGACCCCGGATGGTGACATCCCCCTAGACACCCAAGTTTCTCCAGCTGTTCTCTCAAGGCCGGATCCCTAACCCCAACAGAACTACCCTCAGGAGGTCACGTGGTTCCCCCTCAACGGCATTCTGGGAGTTGGGATAGGGTTTCCCCACCTCTGACAGAAGAAGGTGGAACTCTGTTCCCGGCAGATCACAGGGGCTGCAGTAAATAAGGGTCTGTGATGCCAGACTAGCCCTGGGGCCCATAGAGTCAATTCCAGCTCATTTGGTTCTGCTCGACTTCCAGGGTTTCTCTTGGGTAAAGAATGGCTTCATGGGGCTTCCTTAGTGTGGAGATTCACTACCAACCCATGTCATGTCAGTAGGAGTATTGCCAGCAGATCGAGGGATGTGATAATTCCCCTCTATTCGACACTGGTCAGGTCGCATCTGGAATACTGTGTCCAGTTTTGGGCTCCCCACTACAGAAAGGATGTGGACAAATTAGAAAGAGTCCAGCGGAGGGCAACAAAAATGATTAGGGGGCTGGGGCACATGACTTATGAGGAGAGACTGAAGGAACTAGGCTTATTTAGTCTGCAGAAGAGAAGACTGAGGGGAGATTTGATAGCAACCTTCAACTACTTGAAGGGTTGCTCCAAAGAGGAGGGAGCTAGGCTGTTCTCGAGGGTAACAGAGGACAGAACAAGGAGCAATGGTTTCAAATTACAGCTGGGGAGGTCAAGGTTGGATATTAGGAAAAACTTTCTCACTGGTGAAGCATTGGAATGGGCTATCTAGGGAGGTGGTAGAATCTCCATCTTTGGAGATATTTAAGGCTCGGTTAGACAAAACGCTGGCTGGGTGGGAGTGGTCCTGCTTTTTAGCAGGGGGTTGGACTAGATGACCTCGTGAGGTCCCTTCCATCCCTATTATTCTATGATTCTATGATGTTCATTGCCACAAGGCTATGGTGGGGATGGGGCGAGGAGTACATTGTGGCCAGCCTCACCCCTAGAGAGCCCTTTCTCCACCTTGGGTGTCCCTGGTCTCCATCCCTCTCCCCTGCACAGACCTGGACCCTACACAGAGCTCCCTTGGTGGAGTCCCAGGAAGTGGCAGGCGGTGGGGGCAACACAAGAGAGGAGGCCGTGGCCAGATCTCCCCCCAGCATATGGTCCCCACCACACACAGAGTTTAGGGCACACAGACTGGGTTACAGGTTGAAAACTGAGGGTTTTTTTTTTTTCCCCAGGCTAAATCCTACTCTGACAGACCTCATGCAGCCCCAGTGTTATCACTGCCAGAAAATGGGGCAACCTAGCCCCTTCTGGGCTGCTACTATGCTGCCTGATTTGGGACTTCCCGGCTTTCACGGGGCCAGGGAAAGGAGAGTCTCCGTTACTAATCAGCAGGATGGGGTCCAGGATATAGCCGGAGATTCTAATTTCATCCATTAAGGGGCAGTTACCCACCAGCTTGTTTACTGCATTATGATTTTTATCTGGCCAGTCTTTTTGATTGTTGAAAGAGGGTGTTTAATTTGAGTAATACCCTCAAATAAGTCTTAATTATGTCTATTTCTGATATAGCACCTTTCATCAGTGGATTTCAAAATGCTTCATAATTTTAATGTATTTATCCTCAACACCCCCGTGAGGCAAGGCAGGGCTGTTATCCCCATTTGACAGACAGGGAAACAGAGGCAAAGGAAGGCTAAGTGACCGCCCAAGGTCACACAGGAAGTGTATGGCAAAGCAGTGAATTGCTCCCAGGTTTTCCACAGTTTTAGCAAACTTCTGTTCTGAACCAGATCTCAGCATTTGTGCACTTGGATACTGTATTTGTGAATTTACAGGGCCTACCTGAACAAGATGACATATGAGCACAATCATGCATGCCTCGCGGACACAAATAAACTTTCCTCATAGAAACAGCAGCACCGGGGTCATTGATTAAGAATTACTCGCGGGGGAGGGGGCTGCAGAACCAGCCTCTAACTGTAACCTCAGTTTTCCAGAGAACAGTCTTCAAATGTTTCAAGAAAATAATTCCACAAGTAAGCTGAACTCCGATGATATTGTCGCATTCTATATATGGCCATGCGAAACCATATAGCTACTAGCAGTGTGCGCCTACACAAACAAGCGATAACAACACTACGCCGCACACACAATTCTCCCCTGGGGAAAGGACGAGAGAAAGAATGAACCATATGTGACAGATGTTAGTCACATTGCTTAATGCGCTACTGGACGGTCCTCAGATCCTGTAGTGACAACAGGAGGAGGAAGACCTATATAGGAAAGACTAGATATAATATCTGCACCCTTCCGCCACTTGGGATGGAGTTGATCATCATTTTATTAATAAATATGTTATGCCATCATCCAGCTGAAAATCTCAAAAGTTAATTACAATGCCTGGTTCAATGGCTCCCTGACTGAGACCTTTAGATATTTCTGTAATGCAAATGAATATTAACACTATCCCTGTAATACAAATGAATATTAACACTACCCCTGGATGCAGTAGGTAAGTATTTTATGGATGGTGAAACTGAGGCAGAGAAAAGCTAAATGACTTATTTAAGGTCACACAGTGAGTCAGTGGCAGAACTGAGCCCAGGAGCTTTGATTCCCAGGCTCACATTCAAATTTAGCTCAGTGACTCCCAGTGTTAAATAAAATACATGGCTATTATAAATTCCCCCCCTAATTAAAGAGGCGCTCAGATTCTGTGTAAATTCAGAGTTGCCCACTTTGCTGAGATCGGGATCTGGAACACGACCTGCCTGTTTTCACTTAGCTACTTCTAACAGAGTGTGAAAAACCCCACCACAGTCCGTAAATGGCCCTCGATGTTGGAAAACACTTTAGTCTATACCAGGCCAATGGCACATGTATGCTATTTTCACAGCCCTCATTCCTCAGAACCTTTGCGCGCCCGAAACACAGGATCCTAAAAGCAGGACATTCCTCAGTGCTAAGGATCCTTTAAACATAGCAGCTCATGACTGGCACCTATAAACAGTGTGCCCTCCAGCCATGAGTTTTTAATCATTCACTAGTCAGCCTTGGTGTGCCCAACACTGCACGGGACACACAGCAAAGCATAGTCCCTCCCTGCCTTGCAGAGTTTACAAGCCAGCTGGCCAGCCAGACGAGGAGGCCTTTCCTTGATCTACCCCCACCCTTATTCAGGCTAGATGGGTGGTTTTCCAAAGAGGAGTCTAGCTCTCTTTCTGGATCTATCTTCTGCTCCGTGGCAGGAGAACATGAGCCACTCGGGATGGTTTATTTAAAAAAAAAAAAAAAAATCAATTAACCGCTCCGGTTTCTCTGCCCCCAACAAGGCACTGGTGAGGCCGTGATTGATGGCGAGGTGCTCACCCCCTGCCCCCGCTGGGCTAGATCTGGGGCGAGGAGCTGGCTATGGGGATCACAGGCCTCAACGCTCTGCAGTTTGGCAGCAAGTCTCCTCCTCACAAGTGCACATGTGCACACGCCCGGTACAGCCAGCGCCAGAGGAGGGGGCTCCCCTCTGGGTGCCCCAGCCAGTGCGTGCTGACATCATGCAGGGAGCCAGTGGTGGCGAGACATCGGGCAGGAGCAAGCCAGAGAGAGCTGTTCTCCTGCCTGCTGCACTGCAGTGAGGCGGCTGCCCTGTTCTCTGGTGGGAACCTCACACTCCTGCCAGCACCAGCCCACAGCGAGCAGAGCACAGGGAAGCCAAGGTTTCAGTCAGGACAGCAAGTTACTTTCTCCTCCACACGTCGGGGGTACAGGGCAGGGGGGCAGGAAAGGAGGGGCAGCAGCCGCATCCCCCAGCTTGAAGCAATAGTAGCAATCGGATGCATGGCTCCCAGCATCTCCAGGGTTTCCAGTTGTGTTCAATGGCTTTCAGCACCCCCGCTACATAAATCATTAGGACCGGATCCTGCACAGAGCTCCATGGATCGACACCAGCGGTGCAGCTAGCTGGTTATATACAGGATGGGGGGGGGGCGCGGGCAGGTGCACACACAATCTTTTGGGGTTCCAGGAGGTTGGGGATTAAACAAAAATACCCTAGCAGGTCTGATACCCAGAATATTAACTGGAACAGTAACGCAGGCTGGAGAAGGGTTTTGGGTCCTCCCCAAATATATTTCCTAGAGCCTGGCAAAATCATCCTGCTTGCCCGGATTGAAATATCTGCTCTGCTGATTGCCAAGGGAGCAGGGAGCCCCCCGTCTCACAAACAGGGCAGGAGAGGCAGATGACATAATTCCCAGCTCCTGCCTGGTCCCCACCCCAGAGTCAGCAGGCCCCCCCGGTGACATCACCATCAAATACTGACACCAGCCCCCTCTTACAAGCAGGTCCCCCACCCCCTTTATTTTGGGGGGTTTCCAAATACACACAGCACAGCAACACCCCCCCATGATATGCTGCTACCTTGGCACAAACACACGTTCCTCCAAATCGCAGCTGACCTCCCCCCCCCACAAAAGGGCTGGTTTGATGCCCCCCCAGCCTCGCCACCCTGCACCCCCTCCCCTGCAGCGTGCCATCCAAGCAGCGCGCCCCGTTTCCCCCGCACCCCAAAACGCGCGTGGGGGGAGCAGGCAGCAGCCCCCCAGCCTTACTCTTGGCTGCAATGCTGGGCTGCAGGGGGGAGCCAGCCGCCGGGCGGGTGATCGTCCCCTGGCATGGAGCCCCGCTCCCGGGACCCCCGGCCCCTCGCTCCGGGCAGGGCTCGGCCGATCCCGCTGCTGGCTTCGGGTCCCCGCCGCTCCCGGCCACGTTCCCCCCTTCCTGCGGCAAAGCGCAGCCAGCCCCCGGCCCGCCCCCTGTCAGCCGGCAGCCTAACAGAGCCGGGGAGCGGCGCGGAGGGTGGGAGCTGCTCTCAGGCTTGGCTTTAACTCTTCCCTCGCCCCGGTTGCTCCCAGGTTGCTCCCAGCCACCGCTGGGCTCTGCAGGGAGGACGCAGCTGCTTCCCCTAGCGGCGATTAATTGCCCCCAGCCCCTCCCGCGGGGGGGTGGGCTAGGGCACAACACCAGGATGCAGGAGGCAAATCCCTACAGGCAAGTCACTGGGGCATGTCCCCTTGTCGGCCTTGTGTTCCCGAGTCCCTGCTACTTCAGAAACTTGGGTTTCCAGCTGCTGGATGGAACCAGAGGCATAGCCAGAACCGATTTTTTGGGCAGGGCCTGTGGTGGACACAGGTGGGCAGAAGCCTTGGGTCCCAAGCGAAAGAGAGGCTGAAAAAAAAAAAAAAGGAGGAGGAATTGCTTAAAATCTGAGTGGGTGGGCGTGCTTGCAAAGTGGGTGGGCTATAGCCCATCCAGGCCCACCCATAACTACACACCTGGATCTAACACAGTCACGTGGCGCTACCACATCTTCTGACTCCAGTCTGCGGCTTGAGCCATGTCCACACTGCAGAATGACAGGGCGCGGACCAGAGTGTCAGCAGGACTTGGGCTCTGACTCACCCTCCCTGAATGCTTGCTGATACCTGTGGTTGATGGGGGGGTTGGGCTCAGGTGCAAATTGGAGTCTGAGGCCCGCTCTACAATGCTGTGTAGACATAGCTTTAAAGTCCAATATTTGTTTAGGCACTTAGCACTGCAGATTGGCACCCTATATGATTTTCAAAAGCATCTAGGTGCCCTGCTCCCTTTGATTTGACCATAGGCTCTTTGCCTCAGTTGTGCAGCTGTAAAATGGGGCTAATAGGAGTTTCCAGCCTGATGGGCCTGATTTAAGTGCACCCAGAACCTTTTGAGATATTAGATAGAGGGGCATTGCTTTGCATACCCCCTACTCATGTGACATTTGACATTCAAAGAAAATTGATCAGAGAAGATCAGACCCACACAACTTTTTTTTTTTTGTTAAGATCAGCTTTATAGGGATGCCACCACATCTGAGGCAGTCTGGGTTAGTGATTAGATTCAAATGACTGGAATTCGATCTCCACTGCTAATGGTTGACTCAGGCAAATCTGCCCATTTTCTAGTGCACCCCTCACCCTGTGTGTAAATAGAGTGGGGAATTTGACTGAGAAAGCTGATGAAACTTATGCCATATGCCAGCGGCTCCAGAGTTGCTCACAAGAAAGTCGATGGAGCAGAGGTACATGCTAGCCCTTCAACACTGTAGCCTACAGAACTACATTTTTCCCCCATAGATTTATGGTTTAATTGATATAATAAAGTACCTACAACTCAAAAGTTGCTTGCGGGCCACCTCCTGCATGAAAAGCTGAAGCAGTGAGCTCACCCATATTCAGGACCTTTGGCCCAGCTAAGTAATAACAAGCTAGCTATGTGGCTTTGACTTTATCATCGTAGATAAATCAGGAGGCATTAAAGCAGGGGGGCTGCCCAGTTTCTGCCCACCTAAACTTCACAAGTACACCACAAACCCACCAAAAGGGCCAGAAATAATAATACGCATGATGAGCATGCTGCGGGGAAAGGAGGTGGGTATGTCATGAATATGCACGAACCTACCAGCCTCTAGAATAAGTATACCCCAACAATTTATGGTGAAGAAGCACCCATACGATGTAGGATATAAAAAGGGCAAACCACATTACTAGGGTGCAGTCATCAGCTACTTCTGCCTTAAGCTTCTTTTAGCTAGAGTTTGCTAGAATCTTTGTCCTCAGCGTACACTTAAGTCTTCCAAAGTGCTCTAGCACCGTCACATCCTCCCCTCAAGAGATGAGGAACCAGACATCTCTCTCACCCCTGTCATCAGGAAAGGGTGGGAGTATATTAATCCAAAGCATGCAAATAAAAATATCATTGCACACTAGAACAAAACCAATTCTAATCATCATCCCTTTGATTATTCATTTTCTTTTACTCATTCGTCTATCAGTTTATTCTATCTTAGGAAAAAACTTAGACAAATTTGGTTATCAGCGAGCATTCCAGTCATGCACACCGGGCAGGGGTTAAAGTAAGGGGGAACGCACTGGAACGCAGTTCTGGGGCCCACAAATTTGAGGAGCCAGAGTTCCGGGGCCCCTAAAAATAGAAAAATTGGGCAGAACACATGTTCCATCTTGCCCTGGCTGTTGGCAGGTCCTACCCCCCACCGTTGTTAATCACAATACTTATTGTGTTATGCAGTGTTTGCTAGTTTGTGACAATAATTGCTATAGACATAAACGCCATATAACATTATAAATATTTTTATGGAGCGATAACCGATGCATGTGATACTGAGAAGTGGTTGCAAATGCCTACCTGGGTTGGGGCTCACACATGCATGAAGGGGGCCCAGACAATACGGGAAGGGGGCCCGGAGATTAGGAGGGTTCCAGGGCTCGTCAAATTATATTTTAACCACTGGCGCCGGGGATCCTTGTAAAAACTCTCCAGAGCCTGATTCCAGGATCAAAACCTCACCCATTAATAAGCCAATAACCCCATTCATATTACTAAAGATCGAGAAATCAGGCAACAGCACACACAAAGTCTGTCTTTTAAACTAGGAAACTCAGTTAAGTTCTTCTTCTAGCTTTTGCAGTGCTTGCTGAGCCACCTGACCGCAGCTTCATCAGCAGAACAAAAGGACCCGTGTCAACAGCATGCATCATCTACTGATGGTGACTGCATGGACAAAGAGTAATCATGGCAGATCCCATGGGTAGAGGTTGGTTGAGCATATTCCTCGGCCAGTTTGGTATCTGTTCAGCAGAATCCAAAGGCAATATGGAAGGTCAAATCCCAATGGTTGAGCAGTTGGATGAGCGATAAAGAAATGATTTCAAATGACTTTAGCCGACTCCTCATTGAGCCATAAGGTAGCTGCTAACAGGTTTCGATCTGGCAGTTGAGACCACAATGGATGTGATGACTCAGCTAAGTCAAATGGATTTTCCTGCAAGCCACTGCAAAGCATGTAGAGAAAGCTGGGTCTTCATGACAGAGTTCAATCTTCTTCCATCTGATGTGGTGCTAGCACTGTAAAAAAGTCACAACTTACAACAATTTTTTTTTTAAGTGGTTCTCCCATCAGCCCCCATCCCGCACACACACAGAGACTGTAAAAATGGCTGAGTTGTTTTTAAATTGGGAGGGTGGGGGGAAATCATACAGAGACCAAACTATTTAGTTTGTTATACATCTTTTCAAAAGGAGCTTTAGATTGCAAACTCTTGGGTAACCTTCCCAATAGTTGTTGCAGCATGCTCGACCTCTAGTGCTGGTAGGAACACATGATCAGTGCAGCGCAGTTGTACACCGTGCAACAAACATTTGTGCATATACTGATAGCTATATCCCGGGAGGTTCATAAATAGTTGATTTTCAATGCAACAATTCAGTCGTTTTCTCCACATGCTGCTGCCCCCGCCACCACCTCTTTCAGTGAGTACAACCTCCTGTGCTGATAAAACCTCTCATTTATTAATAATAATACTAAGTTGATTTACACAGTTCCTTCTTGAGGCTTTAAACTCCTTCACGGAATTACAGTAGACATCATAATATTACCCTGGTGTTATATGGCACCTTTCATCCTTAGATTCTGAAGTGCTATACAAAGCTATTATTCTTATTATTATAATTATTATTAAACACATCATCTGTGTTTTACAGAGGGCAAGTATGGTGGATATTTGCTAAGGTCACACAGCAGGAATAGAACTTACATCTCCTGTGTCCCAAAGCCCATGTACCAGATCAATTTCACCTTCCCGCCAAGCAGTAGACACCTCTGCGGGGCACTCAGTGGAGCCTTTCTACAGACGCACAAGTGAATGCTACAGGCTATGCTCTACAGTAGGCAAGCTTAGATGATCAGAAGGTTCCTTCTGGCTTTAGCCTCTAAGAACAGGGAAATGAACACAGCAAGACTGCTTGCCTGTTTAGGGCTGGGAGTGAAGAACACCACAATCAATCGTTTTCGCTCTGCAGGACTTTGGCCAGAGATCATTACCTTTATGAGAACGGCCAGGAGAGCCTATCCACAAAAAGTGCTCTTCCTCTTTAAGGAGCTCCATGAAGGCAGGGATTGAAGGCAACTATCCAGTATGAAAATGAAGCATTGTCTGAGTTCAGCATTGATACTGGCATGGAGCAAGACTGTGTCTTAGCGCCTACTGGCTTCGGTATCTTCTTCTTTAGTCTTCTTAAGAATGCTTTCGGAAATGATCAATCTGGTGTCCTAATTGAATCGAGGCTGGATGGCAGCTTGTTTAACACTAGAGGATTTCAGAGCAAAAAGGCGTGTCACCCAGCTCATTATTTGGGATCTGCTCTTCACAGGTGCTGCTGCATTTGTCTAATTCCCCTAATGAATGGCAGCTCATGATGAGTAAGTTCTTTGATGCCCGTACCAAGCTCGGCATGGCAAATCAGTGTGAAGAGAACAGTGGTCATGTCCCAGGACACCAACATCCTATCTAGACCCTAGATCAATCATGAAGTTCTGAACAATATGGATCACTTATGCTAGCTCGGCTCAACGTTAACCAGCTCACTCAGCCGCGATACAGAACTTGATGTGAGAATTGGCAAAGCCTCCGTCTCCTCTGGCAAACTTGCCTGGAACAACAAGCTGAATACAAAGGTGTCCATTGATCAGGCTTGTGTCCTCAGTGCCCTCCTTTACAGCTGGGTCATGTACTCCAAGCACGTGTGGTGACTGAACAGTTTCCACCTTCTCTGTCTCAGGAAAGTCCTTGGAGTCATTTGGGACCAACAGATCACTAACAGTGAGATCCTTAAGAGAACCGGCCTCCAGTCTGTGGTGACTATGATGGACACTCAACGGCTTCCCTGGCTGGAACACGTGGAGTGCTGGCCTCAAGATTGTCTGTGGAAGGCCATCCTCAATGGCCAACTCAAGAACTACTCGCGATGCGGAGGAAGGTCAAAGCTCTGATACAGCAACAAGGTCAAGCAGGGTCTCATGAAATTCAGCATTGCCAACGGCAACTGGGAGAGCCCTGCTCACAGCCACTCAGTCTGGTCACCCCAGGCCAAGGCTGGGGCAGACATTGTGGAGAGTCAGAGAATGTGTCTGCATTTGTAAATTAAGTGGACTTAAGCTTGCTTAAATCGACTTCATTTAATCTGCGTCTACACTACCCTTTCCTTAAATCAACTTAAGCTGCTGCTTAAGTCAACTTAAGGAAATTTAAAGTCGACTTCATAAAACCTCGTTTAAAGTCAACTTTACTGGCTAAGTTGACTTTATAAAGTCGACTTAGCCAGTGTAGACGCAGATTAGCTTTAAGTCGACTTAAAGGGCCCCAGGGTAGATTGTGAAGAACTTCAAAAAGATCTCACAAAACTAAGTGATTGGGCAACCAAATGGCAAATGAAATTTAATGTGGATAAGTGTAAAGTAATGCACATTGGAAAAGATAACCCCAACTATAACTATAATATGATGGGGGCTAATTTGGCTACAACGAGTCAAGAAAAAGATCTTGGAGTCATTGTGGATAGTTCTCTGAAGATGTCCATACAGTGTGCGGAGGCGGTCAAAAAAGCAAACAGGATGTTAGGAATCATTAAAAAGGGGATAGAAAATAAGACTGCAAATGTATTATTGCCCTTATATAAATCCATGGTACGCCCACATCTCGAATACTGTGTACAGATGTGGTCTCCTCATCTCAAAAAAGATATTCTAGCACTAGAAAAGGTTCAGAAAAGGGCAACTAAAATGATTAGGGGTTTGGAGAGTGTCTCATATGAGGAACGATTAAAAAGGCTAGGCCTCTTCAGCTTGGAAAAGAGGAGGCTGAGGGGGGACATGATAAATTATGACTGATGTGGAAAAAGTGGACAAGGAAAAGTTGTTTACTTACTCCCATAATACAAGAACCAGGGGTCACCAAATGAAACTGATAAGTAGCAGGTTCAAAACAAATAAAAGGAAGTTCTTCTTCACACAACGCACAGTCAACTTGTGGAACTCCTTACCTGAGGAAGTTGTGAAGGCTGGGACTATAACAATATTTAAAAGGGAACTGGATAAGTTCATGGTGGCTAAGTCCATAAATGGCTATTAGCCAGAAAGGGGTTAAGAATAGTGTCCCTAGCCTCTGTTTATCAGAGGATGGAAAGGGATGGCAGGAGAGTGATCACTTGATCATTGCCTGTTAGGTTCACTCCCTCTGGGGCACCTGGCACTGGCCACTGTCGGTAGACAGATACTGGGCTGGATGGACCTCTGGTCTGACCCAGTACGGCCTTTCTTATGTTCTTATGTTCTTAGGGCTCCCCCACTGCCCTCCCTGCCAGGGTGGCTGGCACAGCCAGAGCCTGGCGTGCCCCCACACAGGGTAGGACAGAGCCCTGCCCACCCCATTCCTATGCCCTGCCAGGGTCCCTGTCCTGCTCAGCCCCCATTGTACCCAGGAACAATGGGGCAAATCCTGAGCCCCCTGGCACTTGGCAAGGGGTGCCCCCTCGCCACCGTGGACCAGTCCCAGGTCCACCTAGCCCCTAGAAGTCGACTTAGGCGTCCAGTGTGGGTGCTCTAAGTCGATTTGACAGGGTCCCCTTTAAGTCGACTTAATTTTTGAGTGTGGACATGCTAAGTCGACTTAGCAAAATCAACTTATTTTGGCCAAGTGTAGAAATAGCCAGAGAGCCCAGGCTGGGGCCCGTAGGTGAACCAGGAAGTACAGTGTGCGCCAACCTCCATCTGGCTAGGGGACCTGTAGCCAGTAGGGCAAGGTCTGCTGCTCACGCATTGGGCTCTTCTGCCACACTGTCGCCAAGCACCATTGACTGACTGACTTCACCACGTTTCCTGTCATCTGGCAAGATATCTATAAAGGGGAGGAGCGGGCATAATCACAAGGTGATGACAGGGAAAAGTCTGGGATTAGGAAATCCTGCCCTGATACTCAGTCAATTGTAGGTCAATGAATGTGCCCAATGGCCAGACATGGGACACTTGGTGGTGAGGGCTCTGAGCTACTACAGAGAATTCTTCCACAGATGTCTACCTGGTGGGTCTTGCCCATCTGTTTGGTGTCTAACTGATTGACATATGTGAGGCCAAGAAGGAATTTTCTCCCAGGGCAGATTGGCAGAGATGCTGTTTTTCCCCTACCTTCCTCTGCTGAGTGACTTGCTCATTTGAATGTTGGATTAATCTGTACTTGAAGTCTTTAAAGCAAGATTTGAGGACTTCAGGAA
This sequence comes from Pelusios castaneus, assembly GCA_007922175.1. Taxonomy (NCBI): domain Eukaryota; kingdom Metazoa; phylum Chordata; order Testudines; family Pelomedusidae; genus Pelusios; species Pelusios castaneus. Next base: position 4,937,459 of record ML685850.1, on the reverse strand, counting down.
CCCAGCCAGAGGTTATGGACCTGGTACAGAGGTGAGGGAGTGAGGTTCTGTGGCTTGCAATGTGCAGGAGGCTAGACCAACCATGATGGACCTTTCTGGCCATAAAGTCTATGAGCTACTCCATTTACAGAATAGCAGGAAGCTCTGGTTAGTCTTATCTCCAGACTCAGTGGTGTGAATGCACTCAAAAGATAGTGAGTCAAGCGAGTGTTTCCTGCTTTTAAGGGGAGTTGGCAATAGAACAGTTACTCCACCTCTAGGTCTCCCCACACCTTGAGTTTAGGGATGTGTACAGCACTCCCAAACTGGGCCTCAGCCAGGTTTCCTAAGGCATTGTGTGATGCAGAGAAATTCAGGCAGTGAACACTGACTACGTACACAATTTACCCCATGCTGTATTGTCCATATGTAATGCACTCTGTGTAAGGGCATTAAAAATACCCCATAATTATAACTGTGTGTTCTGCATTGGACAACACCATTATGAAAGCGAAGGCACAGGTAGTGCAAAGAGATACTTTTTAACACACTGTTTACTCACAGAAATTGTTCCCAGTACATTACCAGGGTTTTTTGGGGCGGGGGGATGAGGGGGGTTGTTTTTCCACAGCTCATTACCTACAGGCACTCTCAGTCCAGCCAGAATGGCAGGCTGACCCCGGCAGAGCACCGCTGATTTTCCATGGAAATCACACTCCAAGCCAATCACAGAAAAGTGAAGGTGTGAACAGCAATGGGTTGTATCCCGTGAGGAGCCAAATGCCCTCAATGCCCATCCAGCCACCTCACAGGATCAACAGCACAGTCCTCAAACCTGTGAGCCAATGTAAAGAGCAGCCGTGAGGACAGGTGAGTGCCCTTATTTTTCATTCCCATTATTTGATCAGTTTTCTAGTGGGAGCTTTGTGGACTTTTGAACTTTTTAAAGCTGAATGTGGAAGGCTTAGCCCTATAAATTCTGTAGAACTAGAAGGGTTTGGCATTTTACAGGTCCCAACCACATCAGCTACACTATCAGGAACTCATCCACCTGCACATCTACTAATGTTGTTTATGCCATCACATGCCAGCAATGCCCCTCTGCCATGTACACCAGCCAAACCGGACTCTCTTTACACAAGAGAATAAATGGACCCAAATCGGACATAAGAAATGGTAACATCCATAAACCGGTAGGAGAAGACTTCAGTCTCCCTGGACACTCAGTTACAGACTTGAAATTTGCCGTACTTCTGCAAAATAACTTCAAAAACAGACTCCAGCGTGAAACTTCTGAGCTGGAGCTCATTTGCAAACCTGATACTATCAGGCTATATACACACTACAAACTTGTCCCGCAATGAAAGCTATTGCGGGACAAGGAAAGCGCTATAAATATAGTGCTTTGGTGTGTACACACCTGCTGGTTATATCGCAAAGGAGCGTTCACCTTGTGGGCATCGTCCCACCATGCACTGCCCACAGCCAGCCCCTTAGCTCAGCCCTGGGGCTTCGGGTGACGGTGAGAGCCCCTGCCACCACCTGAAGCTCCGGGGCTGAGCTAGTGGGCCCCTAGCTCAGCGCCGGGGCTTTGGGTGGCTGCGGGGGCTGCGCTTAAGCACCGCAGGCCCTGCCGCCACCCAAAGCCCCCTGGCTCAGCCCCGCCACCACCCGAAGCCCTGCAGCTTCACTAGGGGGGTGGCCCGAACTGGCCAGAGCAGCCGGTTCATACCACCCTCCTAGCTCAGCCTCGGGGCTTCGGGTGGCGGCGGGAGCTGCTGCCACTCGAAGCCCCGGGGCTGACCCGAATGGCGAGAGCAGCCAGTTCGGGCCACCCCTTTAGCTCAGGGGGGTGGCCGAAACTGGCGGCCCTCGCGGGTCCAGCCGGCCAATCTCCCAGCCGCTGAACCTGGCAATTTTAATACGTCAATTTCACTGCTCAGCTAGAGCAGTGAAATTGACATATTTGACAGCTCCAATGTCCCAGAGTGGCCCGGTTTGGCAGTCTGGGACATTTCCAGAGGCTGTCACGGGCGCAACAAGCGTCCACACAGGCTGTACCACAGAACAACTGTTCCGTGGTATGCCTTACCACCCTTGTTTGGGGCGATTTACATGTTGTGCAGCAAGAGGCAGTTGCCGTGCAACAGGAAGCTTTCCTGTGTGGACGCTTTGATTGTTATCGCGCAGCAAGGAGCCTTCCCGCGCGATAATTCTGTAATGTGTACAAGGACTGAGTCAGCACTTGCCATTATTCTGCTACTCTTTCATCCTGGCATGTGCACATACACCTCTCTACTGTTCCCTCCATTTCTTGCATCCAACGAGGTGGGTTGCAGCCCACGAAAGCTTATGCCCGAAGAAATTTGTTAGTCTTTAAGGTGCTACCGGACTCTCATTTTTTCATGCAAGGAGTGATGGTCAGAATGACAGACCGAGACATGCACGTGTTTGGGAATACACAGACTGACTCCACTCACTGCTCAATTATTATACATGACTGTAGCAGGGTAGACTCGCCAGTGGTGCACCCTCTCATGCCTGCGCCCGACACAGCAGCTCTTTCTTCTCTACCGCCCTCTGCCGACCATCAGTTTGGTCCTGGGGTGGTCTCTCTTGTGGCTTGGTTCTTTGGCTCTTTACTCTCACTTCTTCTGGGGGAAAGGAGTCCAAGGCATAATTAGTGTCTGATTCCTCTGTCCAGAATGCTGCCCCAGATTCTAGGCCCATGGTGCTTACTTCCTTTTCATAGGGCCTCCAGTATTCCATATCCGCTTCCCAAAGACCTCATGCCATCTTACCCATAGCTGGTAGGGGACCAGGCCCACCCTCTATATTGGATTTCAGTCCAGGATCCCAGGACAGGCAGTCAAGGTTCACTCTGGACTCCTCGCTGCCGTGTCCCTGGGCTTCACAGAATCATAGCTGGCTAGGACTGAAAGGGCCCTCAAGAAGAGGTCATCTAGCCCGGTCCTTGGCACTCAAGGCAGGATGCCATAATCAGTAGACCATTCCCTGACAGGTCTAACCTATAATTAAAAGCCTCCAATGATGGAGACCTCCCTAGGCAATCTGTTCCAGTGCTTAGCTGCCCTGAGAGTTGGGAAGTTTTTCTAATGTCTAACCTAAATTGCCCTTGCTGCAGTGTAAGCCCATTGCTTCTTATCCCGTCCTCAGTAGTTATGGAGAACAATGTATCACCCTCCTCCTTGTAACAACCCTTAATGTACTTGAAAACTATTATGTCCCCCCCTTCAGTCTTCTCTTCTGCAGGCTAAACACATCCTTTGTTTTTCAATCTTTCCTCAGAGCATGTTTCCTAGACCTTTAATCATTATTGTTGCTCTTCCTCTAATTTGTCCACACCTTTCTCTGGGCTCCCTCTCCCCACCCCTTCAAGCTAGGTTCACTCCTTTCCCAGGGTCAAAAGAAGGCTGTTCCCTGGAAACCACCCCAACAATATCCCAAACCTCAAATCCCAAACTTAAACCACCTTCTGCCTTCCTCAGGCTTAACCGTCCATGCCTTTTACATTCCTCCACTGAACTCTTCCCTGGAAGACCAGATCATGCTTATTTATTTTTTAAAATCAGGACTCCACGTCACCAAAGCCTGCTCCGATCCTAGCGGCCGCTCCATTTCTCTTCTGATCTCCTGCTCATCTTCTCTCCTTCAGAAAGGATTGCATGGCCAACACTGCCTCTTGGGCTTCCTCCTTGACCGTCCCAGTATCTCTAGCCCCAGAGAATCAATGCAGAATTCCTCTTAGTATCCCCTCAAACTAAAGTCCAAACCCATCTTGAACTTCACCGCCCTCAGGTTAGGACAACTCACCTCAATCCCCAGGCGTCACCATCCTTAGTCTCCCCTGACTTCCTCTAAATGGGCTCCAGGCTTCCCAGACTCCTCTCAGTCTTCAGTCCAGAAAAGGAAACTCCTAGCTGCCTCTCACCTCATTGCCCCGGACTCCTTCCCTCATGAAAACCCAGCTCCACTCCACCAGTGGCTTCATTGGGCTCAAGAGCCTGTTAACTGCTGGTTCACCAGCATGGAGTTTATATAGCTCCTCACACTGAGCATTCAGATGATGGGCTGAATTCACGGAAACGTTCTAGAGTCCTGGAAGTGTCATGGACTGGCTGTTCATACGCTTAAGGTCCCATTACTCTGTTTTGCCTGTGTGAAGGGAACGGGAAGTGAGGGGAAGTGTTTGCAGTCATGCTGAGACCCCTTTGTGGTCCCAGTGTAAACAGGAATTGGGTCCGCATGAATTTGAGCACTGATCTCAGTGGAGCGATCCTGGATTTGCACTGGCGTAGCTGGGATCAGGAACTGGAGCCAGGAGCTGGCATAGTTGGCTCTCCTCCGATAAACAGCAGCTAGCCATTTTGCTTCAGACAGATGAAGCAGCCAAGAACTGCAGCACTGTCTGGTATGTTGCTCAGCTCTGTACAATATTCGAGTGAGGGCTCTTCTTACCAGCTTCACTAGCGTCTCTGGTGGACTCTGTTTTCTTTTATTTGTTCAATGTTTTGTGCTCCAGGATCTGGTTATCGTGTTCCAGCCATCAGATCTTAGCAAGTCCCAGGGAAGATGCCAGCTTTAGCATATGCCCCAACAGTTCTTTTCAAACATATACAAACTGGAACAATGCCTGGCTGAGAATATGCTGGTTGATGCGCTTTACCAAATCTGCTCTTTTCAGTAAGCCCCAGCTATTTGCAGAGGGTGCAGAATCTTGGCTGCCGGGGTGGGGAGGGGGCCTCTGCAGGACCAATACTGAAAGTATAAGGGATCCTTCTAGGATTTTCATCCACGTTTAGAACTGAGCTCAAACAAATCACTTTCAGCAGCCTGGAAGAGCCTGATCTTTTTTCCTTCATGCTCCTTCATGCTTGAAGCTAGCATTGAAGCAGGACTGCCAAAACACCAGAGAAAAAGCTGTTCCTTCAACCAAAGGAAAATAATTCTCGCACTTTCCCATTTCAAGCCCAGGATCCTGTATTCCCTTTCAGACTTCCATAGCCCAGGAACCTGTATTCCCTTCATAGGAAGAGCAAAGCATTCATCTTACACGTTCATCTCACCATTCCAGACAGCTACACGACAATCAGTTCCCATCTGAATCTTTTGTAACCCCCTCCTGCCTCACTGGTCTTCATTTCACACTCTCAGCATGGCACCTTCCATCCTGCTCCAGTCCGCACTTCCGGCAACATCTCCCACTTCACATCTGCCGAGAGGATCCACTTGTCTCCTTCAAATCTCTCTGTCGAGCCCACTTTTGCTGGGGGTGGGGTAACGTTTTCAGGAGACGCTGAGAAGCTTAACATTCAATAGGACTCAGGCGCCTTACTCCAAAATTGCTTTTGAAAATGGGACCCAGGAGCCTCAAGTCCCTTGGGTGCTTGGAAACATCAGCCTGGTGAGCTGGAACTTAAACAATCACTCCTGTCATATTGTGCTCACCCTGCCTGTTCGGCATAGCCACCCAGAATCTCATTGTATAGTTAAACTGTATGTTTTCTGGGGGGGAACAAGGACCATTGTTTTGTTCCATGGAGCCCCGATCCCTGCTTTGGGTCCCTTGACAGCACCAGAATACACACCTCATAACCACAAAGGAGAACACCACAGGGAGGATTATTAATCATTTGGATTGTGGAACCAGCTAGGAGCCCAGCTCCGGATCAGGACACCTTTGTGCTAGGTGCTGTACAAACAGACTAAAATGCCCCCAAATGCTAACCAGCTAACAAAAGAGAGTAGCTGAAGGCAGACAGATGGGGGAGTACAAGGGAAAAAAATGAGACGATGCAGCATAGCAGGTAATTGGTGTGCTGAGACCGCTGCCATTCTGTTGTCCAGTCTTCTGGAGGCTTCACACCAAAAGGGAATTATAAGGAGGTATTTGGAAGATAATGCAGTGGCTTTGTGGACATTTAGGGGAAATGCCTCCCAAGCTGGAGGGACAATCTGGGAGAAAGCACAAAATTTTAGCGAGTGGGCAATGAGGGCTGGCAGAGCAGAGGTGGAATCGGATGTCTCAGAAGTTTTCATTAGGAAACCACTCACCTGTTGCCTTGGGGTCAGTGTTGTGTGGCTTTGATTGCAGACTTTTCGGGGCAGAGACTGTTTTGCTGTGCATTTGTGAAGGGCCATGCAAGTTTGCGGCCACGGATGGCATTGTTAATAATAAACTACAATAAACTTGTCTGTGGGAGCATCGGCACGTGATCCTACGCTTCTCTTGGTAGATCCCCCAATGCACATGTTTAAACAAGAGCCTGCAGTTCAGAGCAACCTCCGTGGAAATATTTCTTGCTGGCTGCGTGTGCTGGGATCCGATTTGGCAATGGGTATTTAGCACAAGTGGGCGATCTTGTTCTCTTTCAGCAGGAACCTCCTCCTCACAGGGCCCTAACCAAGGAAAGGCACTCAAGCAGATAGGTTGAAGGTGCTCCGAGATATATGCCAGGGGCTGCCTCATCTCTCACTAATCATAAGGGACTCCCAAAGAACATAAAGAATGATGATCGTGCCAAACCTTCTCCAGACATAGAGGCTGGTGCCACAGCAGACCTAGGGTGACCTCTAACAGTTCTGGGTGATGCAAATAGTTTCATCAGTGACTGGTGAGGCACTGAAGAGAAACAGGAGAAGCCAGAGATCTCGGGTGATATATTCAAAGCACAGAGCCTAACCATTCCCTCTGAAGTCAATGGACTTCAGAAAAGCAGATTTTGGCTCCCTTAGGGAGCTGATGGGCAGGGTCCCATGGGAGGCTGATCTGAAGGGGAAAGGTGTCCAAGACAGCTGGCTGTATTTTAAAGAAACCCTGTTAAAGGCACAGGAAGATAACATTCCAATGTGCAGAAAGAACAGCAAATGTGGACGGCGACCAGCGTGGCTTAGCAGGGAACTCTGCGGGGAGCTGAAACATAAAAGGGAAGCTTACAAGAAGTGGAAGCTTGGACAGATGACAAGGGAGGCGTATAAAGATATTGCTCGGGACTGCAGGGATAATATCAGAAAGGCCAAAGGACAATTGGAGTTGCAGCTAGCAAGAGATGTGAAGGATAACAGAAAGGGGTTCTATAAGTATATCAGCAACAAGAAAAGGATCAGAGGTGGTGTAGGTCCCTTACTGAATGGGGCAGGCATCCTCGTGGAGGATGATGCGGAAAAGGCTGAAGTACTCAATGCTTTTTTTATTTCAGTCTTCACAGGGAGGGCCAGCTCCCAGGCTACTACACAGGGTAACGCGGACTGGAGAGAAGAGTGGCCCTCGGTGATGGAAAGTCAGGTTAGGGAACACTTAATGAAATTGGATGTGCACAAGTCCATGGGGCCGGGTGAACTGCATCCGAGGGTGCTGAGGGAGTTGGGGGAAGTGATTGCAGAACCGCTGGCCATTATCTTTGAGAACTCGTGGCGAACGCGGGTGGTCCCGGAGGACTGGAAAAAGGCAAATATAGAACCTATCTTTAAGAAAGGGAAAAAGGAGGATCCGGGGAACTACAGACCGGTCAGCCTCACCTCAATCCCTGGGAAAATCATGGAGCAGGTCCTCAAGGAATCCATCCTGAAACACTTGGAGGAAAATAGAGTGATCAGGAACAGTCAACATGGATTCACCAAGGGCAAATCGTGCCTGACCAACCTGATTTCCTTCTATGATGAGATGACTAGATTTGTGGATGCGGGAAGAGCCGTTGACGTGATATACCTTGACTTTAGCAAGGCTTTTGATACGGTTTCCCACAGCATTCTCGTCGGCAAGTTAAGGAAGCATGGGTTGGACGAGTGGACCGCAAGGTGGATCGAAAACTGGTTAGATCAACGGGCTCAGCGGGTAGGAATCAATGGCTCGATGTCTGGTTGGCAACCGGTAACGAGTGGAGTGCCCCAGGGGTCGGTCCTGGGGCCGGTTCTATTCAACATCTTCATTAATGACCTTGCTGATGGAATACACTGCGTGCTTAGTAAGTTTGCGGATGACACCAAGTTGGGGGGAATGGTAGATACTCTGGAGGGCAGGGACAGGATCCAGGGAGACTTGGACAAATTGGAACACTGGGCTGAAAGAAACCTCATGAGGTTCAACAAAGACTAGTGCAAAGTCCTGCACTTAGGACGGAAAAATCCCATGCATTGCTACAGGCTGGGGACCGATCGGCTAAGTAGCAGCGCTGTAGAAAAGGACCTGGGAGTTATGGTGGACGGGAAGATGAATATGAGCCAACAGTGTGCCCTTGTTGCCAAAAAGGCCAATGGCATATTAGGCTGCATCAGTAGGAGTATTGCCAGCAGATCGAGGGATGTGATAATTCCCCTCTATTCGACACTGGTCAGGCCGCATCTGGAATACTGTGTCCAGTTTTGGGCTCCCCACTACAGAAAGGATGTGGACAAATTAGAAAGAGTCCAGCGGAGGGCAACAAAAATGATTAGGGGGCTGGGGCACATGACTTATGAGGAGAGATTGAAGGAACTAGGCTTATTTAGTCTACAGAAGAGAAGACTGAGAGGAGATTTGATAGCAACCTTCAACTACTTGAAGGGTTGCTCCAAAGAGGAGGGAGTAGGCTGTTCTCGAGGGTAACAGAGGACAGAATAAGGAGCAATGGTTTCAAATTACAGCTGGGGAGGTCGAGGTTGGATATTAGGAAAAACTTTTTCACTAGGAGGGTGGTGAAGCATTGGAATGGGCTATCTAGGAAGGTGGTAGAATCTCCATCTTTGGAGATTTTTAAGGCTCGGTTAGACAAAACCCTGGCTGGGGTGATTTAGGGGGAGTGGTCCTGCTTTTTAGCAGGGGGTTGGACTAGATGACCTCGTGAGGTCCCTTCCAACCCTATTATTCTATGGTTCTATGATTCTATGACGTCAGGGGAAACAGCAAGTAATGCCAAATGCTTAGAAAAGCCTCACCCCTAAAAGCTTGAGACTCTATTGAAGTGGCTAGGTTATGGGAATGATGGCCAAGGCGTTTCAGGAGAAAAGGCAGGCAGACGTTTTAAGGGGCCCACTGAAATCTCAGCCCTAATACTTCATGCACTGAAGATTTGTCATTTATTTCCATCCCATTTCGCTGCGCCAGCCCCAGGCATTTTGTTTTCTCACTGCCACACGAATCTGCCAGAATCACATGGAGTGAAGCTGTCTCCTACACACCTAGAATCTGAAGAGAGGCTTCCCACACACTGTCTTTCACCCAAATCACACAGCTTTCAGCACAGTTGCCTCCCCCACCAGCCCTTTGTGCCCGTTTCACGTCCACAGCTTTTTGTAGCCTTTCGTTACATGTTTCGCGGGCGTGCATGGGAGCCTTTTCTGTAATGTGTGATCCAATGAGGGCAAGCCAGGCCATCATGGGGCCAGCGTCTTCCTTTGGTAGAAGCCCTATGAAGACTTAGCCCCATTGCAATAACTGATAGAGACGTACTGGGTTTAGGAGCCTAGATACCCTGAACATAGAAGTCAAAGGCAAAACTTCCATTCAGTGTAAGAAGCTGCATAGCTAGTATAGAAGAAGAGCAGATAGTGGGATCAACCACTGGGGGCTGTTGTAGGGAAACTCCCTCCAGCGTGTGCCTCGTTTAACCGTAGATTTCCCAACCCACAGAGTTTGCACCACTTCTCTTGCAAGATGCCTCTGCAGTCAAATACACTGCACCAGTAGGAGGCCTTTCCTCCTAGATTAATATATCCTTTGCTTAGCTTCCCCTGTTCCCCCCAGCGACAGGTTGGTCTGGCTCCAAAAACTGATTTTGCGCCCCAACCCACCTAAAGGATTTTACTGTTCCAGGGTTTCTTGTCCAGCGGCCATAGGTGGTGGGGCCCAGGGGTTAAAGTAAGGGGGAACGCACCGGAACGCAGTTCCGGGGCCCCCAAATTTCAGGGGCCAGAGTTCCGGGGCCCCTAAAAATAGAAAAATCAGGCAGAACACATGTTCCGCCCTGCCCTGGCTGTTGGCAGGTCCTACGCCCCACCGGTGTTAATCACAATACTTATTGTGTTGTGCAGTGTTTCCTAGTTTGTGACAATAATTGCTATAGACATAAACGCCATATAAAATTACAAATATTTTATGGAGCGATAACCGATGCATGTGGTACTGAGAAGCGGTTGCAAATGGCTACCTGGGCTGGGGCCCGCACATGCATGAAGGGGGCCCAGACAATACGGGAAGGGGGCCCGGAGATTAGGAGGGTTCCAGGGCTCGTCAAATTATACTTTAACCACTGGGGGCCCCATCCTTGACTTTTGCCCAGGGCCCACAAAACAATCAGACCACCCCTGCCAGCAGCACAGGGGCATGTGAAGGGACAGGCTCGGCGGGAGGTGCGAAAGGTGTGTCTCTCGATCTATCCTAAGCCACCAGCAAAGGACAAATTAGCAAATAACCGGAGCTGCAGGCAAGCACCGGCTGAATGTTAGTGACGGGCGCGTCTAGGGACTCCAATTCAGAAAGGCGCCCCGTGCCCAGCCAAGCACCAGTGCAGGGGCTGGGGGCGTCGAATGCAACGGCTTAGCAAGGAGCAGCCCGAGGCAGAGGCGGTGGTGTTAAAAACACAGAAAGCAGAGTGAGCAGCCGAGGCACTTGTTCTAGAACGTATCAGCGACGTCAGGCCCGGACGGAACTATCGCGGCGCTGGAGGGTGGGTGGGGCATTTCGGCCCCTTTCCCCAAGGGAAGGGCAACAAACAAATGGGATTTACTTGTCCCTGTCCAGTGCAGCTGCCTGCCTTTGGCTCAGCCCTGCCCCAAGCTGTTTGGAGCACACAGTCGATCGCTTATTGGGGGGATGAACTGTGAGGCTTTTACCTGCCAGGACCCAGTCTGAGGTTTCTCCTGCAACTGTTCACGACTCCGTCACCTAAGCGAGCGTAGGTGGGTGCACCCCCCCGTCCCACACATACTGGTTTGGATGGTGGTGGTTGTATAAATCACATGCAACAGAGATGAGACAGAAGCCTGACTCCTGAGCTAATCTTCATAGGTGGGTGAAGGAAGGCTTGATTTTCTCAGCTCTTTGGTTGCAATATAGTTTCCATTCTCAAGTCTCTGTATTTCAGGCCCAACTGTGCAGCCGCTGGGTCATCTGCAAAACCCACAGGGAGTTTTGGGCATGAAGGATCAGTCACAGATTTGGGCCCTTATGGTGGATCTCAATGTCATCTTCAACAAGGCCTGTTTTCTATTCACCTTTTGACCTGATGGAGTGCAAAACCTTATAAACCAGTGGGGTCTATGAATCTTTTCCCGGGTGGGGTGTTCAATGGAGACCTTCTTACCCCACCTGTGCCTCAGTTTCCCTCCGATAGTAGGCCTATCTGCACCCAAGGGTGCCTTCAGAGCTCAGGTCCACCCAGCTGCACTCAGGTTAGGCAGCAATATGAGGGGACAACTTCAAGCTGAACAAAGATCATGAATGAAAACCCTGTTAAGTGACTCAAACCAACAGCTCCTCGCAGATGAAAACAGCTTCCTGGGGCCACATCCATTTCCGTAGGGCCAAGAACTGAGCCCACTGAAAACTGAACTAACTATTTTCTTTAAGGGATCTTAACCTTACCGAAAGTACCAATTGTCCCTGAACAAAACCCTAGGATTCAAACATTCTTAAAGGATCAGGTCAGTTTTCCCACCTCCTCTACTGAGCAGCCTCTGCAGCAAGGCCAGATTTCAGGTATTCGGACTGATGGAGTGCAAAACCTTATAAACCAATGAGGGCTATGAATCTTTTCCCAGGAGAAGCATTCAGTGGAGGCTTTCTTACCCCATCTGTGCCTCAGTTTCCCTCTGGTGAGAGGCTCATTTAGCCCTTCAGGCAAACCCAAAGCCTTTTCCTTCTAGGGTGAGGAAAACTTCATCCACAAAGCCCTGAAAAGCTAGCAGCCTTCCAGTCCAGCCTCAGTAATCCCTTCCCACTCTTTCCCCTAAGCTAGTGATGTCCCACCCTGGCTTACCTGGCCCTTCTGTAGTTATCTTTCTGGGGCCACGCACAGCTGATGTCCTTGCAGGAGGAGAGTATGTAAAGTGGCCTGCTTTTATACCACTTCCTCTCCCAGCAGGCCTTGCTCTCCGGTCCACAATCCTTATGGTGCATAAACTACAAATCCCAGAATTCCCTTGCACCGGGTGCAGCCAAAGTCAGAGATCAGAACTGGGACTTGAACCCTTCTAAGTGACCCTTCCCCAAATCCCACCCTATCCTGGGGCTCTGGCTTATGTAACAGAGAGCTTCCGACCCCTGGGGAGATCTGGGTAATGGAGTCCCCTTCGTATGCAGTCACACAGTTCATATCGGCTGCAGAGGGGAGTAACATGCTCTCTTCTTCCAAGGGCTAAGAACACAAACTCCCCCTGATGTCTCCTTCGCCCGGCCACCAGCTTTTGCAGTCAACCCTAGGCACAAAGCACTGAGCAGATGATGACCCATCATCAGTCCTTAATTTGTGGCATTTGGGCAATTCTGGGCTTGCTGCATCAGTTACGAAAATAAAAATACCGCTTGAGCCCCAGCACCTCTTTCATTGCAAATTAAGGACTGCCAATCAGATGGGTCTGGGCCAGCTTCCCAGCCTGGTTTAGTAGCAGCATTTGACACTGATTTTGCTCCTTTAAGTGAGCTGGTTTGCTTGGCGAGGTAGGTTCACTGGAAGACCCAGCATTTTAAATGCAGCCAAATGCAAGTGTGACCCATGTGCCTCAATGGAGAGTTTCTCTTTAAGAGATCGGCTGTTGCTGGGTCAATGGTGCTTAGAGCCAGACGTGTCTATGTGGACCGTGCTCCACAAGTTCCCTGCTGCTTCTTGCTGTGGTCAGATGCCGGAGAGCCGGCAGGGCGGCTGAATTGAGAGGAGCCACACGCTCTATGCAGGGGGAGAAGCTGAGCCAGGAGCAGACAGCAGCTGCTTTCCCCAACTCTGAGGCATTTTGCTTCAGGTCAGTGGCATTGTTCACCCTCCAGCAGGGCAGTCTGGGGCACTCATTGCCAGGGCCGTCCTTGGGGGCGATTGCCCCGGGCCCCGCAGTTATGTGAGCCCCGCGCTCTCCCGCTCCCAGCAGAGCAATGCAGGGCCCGCACTGCAGCTCCCCTGCATGGCCAGGCTTCGCCCTGCCCCGCCACTGAGCCGAACGCGGGGGACGGGGTGGGAGGCTTCCCCCAGCCTCCAGCCCATGGGCGGGGCAGTTAATCGGGGCCCGGCTTCCCTTGGCCAGCTGGCCTGCCTCACATGGCCGGCCAGGCCCGGAGCCGGCCACAGCTGGTGGCGGGGCCTCGGCTTCCTGGGGTCCCAGGGGCGGAGCAGGCTGACCCGGTCCGCCCTTCCCCCCCTCCAGCGTGGGGTGGTGGCTCCCCCTAGGCCCCGCTCCCCCGTAGGGACGGCCCTGCTGATTGCAGAGAAGGGTCCATTGGAAGAGGAGAGTGGTTTCTTTTAACTGGGTGCTTTGAGTTGTTTTAAATAGCGCGATGAGTGAACAGATCTTTAATGTAATAAGGGGAAAGAGCTAATTATATTTTTGTTATTCTCAGAGTTGCATGTTTCCTTTTGTAACAGGGTTTCTTTCTTTCTATATATGTGTATGTATATGTGACTGAGTGAGGACTAAGCAGAAAGCTGGCTGGAGAACAGTGATCCCAGCAGAGGAAGAGCAGGGGTTTGCCTGGAAGATTCCAGCAGCCGGGGAACAAGGAGCTGCTTCTTCCCACCCAAGCCTTTGAGCTTAGTACACAGAGACTATCGCTGAGATCCAGGTGAACTCCACCAGAACTTTGGGTCACTTGAGTTGATAGTGTTTCTGTGGGGCTGCTCTCTTTAAATTCATTTTATTTTTTTTCTGGTTTATGTGTGTTGTGAAATAGTAAATATGAGTTCACAGAATTAGCCACATTGTGTTATAGATTTATATAGTAGTCATTATGTTTTCTTTTATCATAGGATTTGTAAAGGTAATGCTAATAAAACTCATGACTTTCTAAACAATCTTTGTTGTGAGTCCTTGGAGGCTGAATCCTGGGTCTCCAGCTGCTTCTCCTTAGGAATTGGGTTAATTTTTTTTTGTGGCACTTGGAGAAAGGCAAATTGAGGTAAACTCTAGCCCACCTGAAGGTTACACAAGCGTATCTCTGTAGTAGCAGAAAATGCAGGTCATACTTCCAAAATGGAAGAAATATCCTAGAACGCAACCACACTGCAAAGGACTGAGAGATCCTGGTGGACCATCTGAACATGAGATCCCAGGTGATGTTGTAGCTTAGAATAGTGATTTTCAAACTTTTTTTCTCAGGACCCAGTTGAAAAAATCATTTATGCCCGTGACCTAACAGTTACATCTTTGAGCAATGCATTCCAGTCTTTCAGCGGCAGCAGGGGGGGGTCTGTGACCCAGTATGGGGTCCCGCCCCTAAGTTTGAAAAACACTGGCATAGAGAGTGAATGCAATACTTAGATGTAAAATCAAGGGACTATCCAGTAGGAAGGTTGTATTACCTCTGTATACGGAACCAGTGAGAGTATTCCTGGAATGCTGCATTCAGTTCTGGTGTCCACATTACAAAGAGAACACTGAAAAATTGAAAAGGGTCCAGAAAAGAGCTCCAAGAGTGAGCTGGAAAATCTTCCTGTTAGCAAGAGACTTTAAAAGCTCAATCTGTTTTATCCAAGCACAGGTTAAGAAAGGATTTAATCAGAGTCTATGCATAGGGCTTAGATTTAGCTGAAGCTGATCAGAATGGAGATCTGGTACATATTTTAGTCCCAAGGCCCTAAAGGTCCAAGACCCCACCCCGCAGCTAAAGCCCCGAGCCGTGGCGCCTCCCAGGGAGAATGGGGGGCTCCAGGAAATACCCTCTGACTCTATACATATCTACATAGGAAAGAGAATTCTGTGACAAGGCATAACCAGCTCCCATGGCTGGAAGATGTGCAAGATAAATTCACAGAAATAGATTTCATATGTTCAGCAAAACAAACAAGGATCCTGTGGCACTTTTAAAGACTAACAAATGTATTTATCGCATGAGCTTTCGTGGGAGAAAAATCCCACTTCAGCAGACGCTTGAAGGTCTGTCCCATAGGAAATGTTGCAGAACTATGCAGGAGCAGCATAGAGTGGTTTCTCAGGCATTTAGTAGCTAGAGAATCAGAGAGCAAACCACTCAAGGTCAAGCGTTGGATGTCCTCTGCAGGTGCTGGAAGAAGCAGCACTGGTGGTTAATAATTCACTCCTCTTTGAGAGAAGGTAGGAAGTGGGCTCATATGGTTGTTGATGACATCAATTCTTAACATAGAGAAAAAAATCAGTGATTCCATCCAGCCTGAAGAAAATTTATGTCTGTCTTGTTCTTGAAGAATATGTAGGAGTGCAGAATTATGCAGAGAGAGGAAAATCTTTACTGGCCTGGTGTAGACACTCAGATTGCTGATATGCCATTGAATTGTTCAGTGTGTCGTGTGTTTTGATCACAACAGGCTAAAAAAACACGACATCCTCAGCAGTGCCAGAAATGCTAGATGAACAAATAACTCGGAGCAAAGTCTTTGTTTATCGCAGGACACTTTCTCCCCCATTTTTGAGCAGATGGCAATGCCTTGCAGTTAGTTTAGATGGATGAAACATTTGTGGAAAAGTTTTTCTGGAAGCCCCTGCCGCTTCCCCTTCCTTATTCAAATCTCTCCTGTAACAGAACTACCTTGCTTTGGCACTGGTCCTGTAATTTACACCCAGCTCTGAGCTGGGGGCAATCAGTGATTCAGGTGGGCGTAAATGACTCTGCCTCACTATTCCTCTGTGAAGCATTGGTGCACTCACTCCATGTTCCCAAGGTGGAAAGAGCTAGGAGAATGAACTGTCAAAAACACACTCAGTAAAGCAAAGGCAGATAATCAAGATCTCTGTTTAGCTACGAAGAAATACAAGCCCACAGGACCAATCAGGAAACACCTTCATGATTTCTTAGGAGCAGGTGCAAAGAGGAGCCAAAATTCTGCTCTCTGAGGGCCAGCGTTGATGTGGAGGAATTCCACTGACATCATCTCCTTTGGTGTCGAAAACATGATCACCACTCGCCCTCCGTTCTCTAATAAAAATCACAGTGGATTGGCTGCAAACTCAAACAGATGTGGACAAAGAGCAGAGAAAAACCTCTTCCCTCCTAGAAGACTGGTGCAATTTGAAGCCACTGCTTGAGCAGGCACCCAGAAGAAAAACTCCCCGGGTGTGATTCACCCAAGTATTTAGGTACCTTATGCCCAGGAGAGATATACCTAAATACCTGTGTGAATCCCACCCCTTGATGCTCAGCAGTGCAACGGCCCTATGGACTTGATTTCAGAAGGAAGAGGAAAGATTACTGGCTCTGTCCGTATGACTCCAAATTTGGAATATCCTGATCTACAGTGGAATACACTCTGACGGACACGGTTTTACATGACAAAATAAAGAGATCACAACGCTCTGTGGCTTTGGCGGACACATGCTCTGCAACACGAGCCTGGATGCCCCGTCCAAACTTGGGCAAAGCTGCCCCCCTGACGCCAGTATTGCAGCCTTGCCCCCTCTGTGGCCTGTAAAGGTTCTGGAAACCAGGGATGGTTGAAGCTTTACCGCTCTCTAGGGATGTGCGCAGAAATTTAAGTTTGACTCCTTTCTGGGGAACTTGCTTTTCCCTCCCCATCCCCCTTGCTGCCTCTACTGCAGCCCTAGAGGAGTTCTGTGCCCCCGACATTTATTGGGGGGCCTGTGCCCCCGCCGGCTGCCGCTGTTGCACACCGTGTGTACGGCTTCTTGGCCTTACATCATGCCTGGAACAGCCCCCCCCCCCCCCGACTTCTGCCAACTACACACTCTCTGCACCCACAGTTCCCTCTTAGTTCTTCAGGGACCGTTTCTGACCTTCTCCTCCTCCCCAGTGAGCCACAGCCCTCCTCTTCCTGAACTCCACGCCCAGTTAAACGAGGACTTTCACCCGAGAGCTGCAAAACACCCTTTCCGCCCACTCACAAGCTCCCTCAAGGCCAGCCATGCACTTGAGCACAGAGCCAGCCCCGTGAGACTACTCACGTGCGTAGTGTTCAGTCCAGATTGAAGAGCTCCCTTGGATCAGGGTCCCAGAGCTCAAGGTGTGGTCTGGACACTATAAACTCCTTGCGACAGGGCCCTTGTCTGCGCTGCATTCAGAGGAGTGACTGCAGACATACCTGGGCTAGCTTTCATCAAGCTAGCTTGAATTCCAGTATAGCAGTGACTCCGCAGCAGACCGGGTGATGCTGGATTACACCCACCCCTCACATTTTTAAAGGGAGGATGCTGAGAGTCATGGAACCAAACCATAAACCCTGTCTATGGTGGACACCCCCTCACCCCTAGCTCCAGTGTTTATCCTGATAAAATAGCTGGCCCCACCAGTGATGTGCGTGAGAGCAGGGATCGATACATAGGGACAGATTGTCTAGTCCCCTGAAGGTCACCGGGGACAGAGGGCTGCCCAGGAGCCCTCCGGGTTTAGGAAAAAGGGTCAAGATTCACTTGTTTTGGAACATTGACCAGGCCCTGCAGAAAGGGACTGAAAGGCAGCCCCTGGAAGGACTGGCCTACTGGCTGACAGACAGCATGCCAGACACTTGCGGGCAGGCTGTAAGTGGCATGCTGGGGAGGAGAGGATCGGGTGCTATGAACACCTCTCACGAAGTCCTGAACGCCCTCAACGCCCACTGACATTAGTGGGAGTGAAAGTCCTGATCCAGCAGGGCACTTACACACCTATTTGACTTCAACGGGACGACTTGTGACTCAAGTTAAGCAGGGACTTAAGCACTTAGCTGGATTGGGGACCTAAGGCATTTGACACCTAGCCTATTCAAACCCGGGAGGGGGAGGCGGGGAACGGACCTGATCATGGCATTTTGCCACCTTCCCATCAAAGATGAATCCTGGGATCTCCATGGCACAAGCTCTTTGGCACTGACAGTCAATTCAAGTGATTGACGGGCTCCACAAAGGACCATCTGTTTTAAAAATTAACTAAGTTTTCAACCCTACAAAAGAGCCTGTTGACTCATCCTTGGTCCATACAACAGCAAGGCAGGTTAAAAACACCTCCAACTGATTCTTAACTCTGCATCTAATTTATTGACCTGATAATTGGATTCTTCCCTCCTTCAAGGCCCTCCCAGCTGGAGATGACAAATTTTACTTATTGCCCAAGTGCCTGACGTGTCCTGTTCCCCTCACAGTTTTTTGTGTCAGTCAAACTGGCCGGTCCCTGAGAATCCCCAGCTGGAGAAAGGTGTTGAGCTGGTGTGGGGGGGAGAAGAATCCATACAAGATAACTAACCTCCTCATTTGCAGAGGCATTTTCTAGTAGCCATGCTCACTGCCTGACTGGTTAGCATTTAGGAGGGAGTGTTACCCCGGTTAATGGAGTTCAAAGTAGTCTGAAACATGTTGCTGCCTCCATGGTGAGACCGGTCATCTGAAATCATGTCAGATGTTCTTCGAGGTTTCAGTAAAAGGCAGCAGCCTGCTGGGATGTGCCAGCCACTTGCATGCAGAAGCTAAGGACAGACACAAGCTATTGTCAGCTTGTGCAATTTCGTATTACGCACAAAGTGCTTATTTTCCAGAGCCAGTTGCTCGCCGTGAAGAGTTTTCAGATGTTAACTACTGAACTTCAGAAAGAGAAATGGATTCACGCTGTGGAACCAGGACCTGGGTTTCCAACAGCCCACATGTCCAACACATCCCTACATAGAGCTCTAATTCAACTACTTGAGGAGGTGGTAGACGGATCTAGATTGGGGTTCAGATTCCAAACCCTGCAGCCAAGGTTCTCCAGGAAGGTTGGATCTGTGGTTCTGCCTCAGGCTTCGGCGTGCTAAAAAGTCTAGTTCAGAGAAGATCCAAAAAGGCTGGGCAAAGTTCTGGAGAACAGGAGAGTAGTGCTTGCTGTATGGATCTCACAGGTGAGGAGCAAGCCTTGAGCAGCTGATTTGGGGAAGTGTAAATCTCCCCTGGAATCAAACAGCTTGGCCTGGTCTTCAATCAAAAGCAGAAAAAGTCAATGAGTTTTGTACTGCCCTGAAACCAACACTCAGTGGAGGTCCACTGGAAACGCAAACTGCTTTATAGACCATGGCATGCTCTCTTCTTGCATTTCCTCTTAAACAGAAGTCTGATTAAATAGGACCTGGATTCCTTGTGTCCTAGTGTTTGAGTCAGAAGACCTATATAGACATGTCAAACTAGGAGACTGAGAACAAACTAGAATGGCTGGCAACTGTTTGACTGTACTGATGGGTGCTGAAGACACAACTTAATTCGTGGTGGATCTGAGCCGAAGCTATGATGTTCGGGTCCAAACTGCCCCACAGCTGGACAGAAGTTTGGCTCCATCATGTTGTTACTTCTGACTTTCATCTGCTGTGCAATCTTTATTCTCCTGGGATGCACCCATCTTCCTGCCGTCAGTGGATTCCCTCCTGCCATGATCCAGAACTGCTATCCCTGAGGCAAAAGGTCTAAAAATGGAGCTAGTTGAAAAAGAGATCCTGAAAACTCCACAAAAATTTGGTTTGGGTCAAAATCTTTGAGTTTGTCAAAGGGCAAAACAAATTTCAACCGCTTTTTACAGCTGACAAAATACAATTTCTCCCCACCCCCAAATAAAAAATTGTCATTTTGGGGGGAGGATTAGGACTAAATTTGAAATTGTGATAAACAATGTAATTGAAAAAAATTGCATTTGAGCAATTTTCAAATAGCTCTGCTATTAAGCTGCCTAGGTATGAAGGGAGGTTAGGTCAGCAAATTCTGGCACATGGCCCCTTTGAGGATTTACCTCCCAGGTAAGAATTAATTCTCCAAGTACATGTGGATTTCTCATGTCAATCTCCCTTTGGTAAGTCATAGTGGTTTGGGGCTCCTGGCATTCATTCTGTCCTTTAAGGACCCACTCTTTGAGCCTACAAGCACTAACCATTGTCAGTCAAATTGCCCAAAGGTTAGAGGAATCTGATCTAAAATACTCTAAGATCACACTACATGCTAGCCTCTGTAAAGGTGTCCTGCCTTCTAAAAGCGTCTTCTAGCCTGCCAGCTTTTTGAAGCAAGAAGTGTCTGGTTTTGTGCCTTGTACAGTAACAAGAACATTAATGTGGCAATTTACCAGATCAGAGGTCCATCTCGTCCAGAATCCTGTCTCCTGGCTATGGGAAGTACCAAAGGTATCAGAGGGAGGTGCACAGATCCCTGGAATAGGTATAGAACCAACTGTGCCCTGGGCGTCTCTTCCCAACTCTCAATAAAGAGTGCATGAGGGCTTCCTTATCAAAGTGTGGGCTTCTCTTTGTGTGTTTCTTAAATCTTCGCTGTCCTAATGCTGATTATTCTCGTCTGCACAAGATAGGTACATCCACACTGGAGCCTTAGGTCGACTTAAGGAAAGTGAAGTCGACCCACAGACTGCTGCTTCCATGGTGGGCTTTTATTAAGTCAACTTAAGCGCTTCCTTAAGTCAACTTAATAACACCACCTCTTAATACTTAAGTCGACCTTATTAAGTCCACTTAGAATCATAGAATCTTAGGGCTGGAAGGGACCTCATGAGGTCATCTAGTCCTAACCCCTGCTAAAAGCAGGACCACTCTCACTTAAGCTAGTGTAGACAGGGAAAGCCCTTAAGTCGACCTAATTGGCCTCCAGGCCCCCTCCCAGGGCTACCCACAATGCACCACTCCTCCATTGACCCAGCACCTGCCAAATGTGGATGCAGGCAGTCAACAGGAGTGTTCAAAGTGGACTCTCTAAGTCGACTTAACAGAGC
The DNA here is from genome assembly GCA_007922175.1 of Pelusios castaneus. NCBI lineage: Eukaryota > Metazoa > Chordata > Testudines > Pelomedusidae > Pelusios > Pelusios castaneus. The sequence goes on along the minus strand of ML685850.1, from coordinate 4,916,647 downwards.
CTCCAGTGTAGACATACCTGATGATTCCAGGATTGTCATTGTCTGTGTCTCATGATTGTCCTAGATTGCCTGTAGAGACAGTGAGACGCGAGGGAAGCAGCTACAGGCATGGCAAAGAGCTGTGCATTCAGAATATCACCAGGGTGAATTATCACTGGGTTTCACGGTCTGGTTTTTTAATTCTCGGCTCTGTTGACTTTATGAATTACACCCATGTGGTATACCGTGACAGGTGGGCACATACCTGGGCCGTGCCACGAATCCTAGACCATTTTGCTAGCAGAGGTAACTCAACCAATTTGCATGCAACGATTTACACATTTCAGAAGGGGGATGTAAGAATGGCCAGACTGGGTCAGACCAATGACCTATCTAGCCCAGTATCCCAGTGGCCAATGCCAGATGCTTCAGAGGGAATAACCAGAACAGAAAATCAAGTGATCTGTCCCATCACATTACTCCCAGCTTCTGGCAGTAGGAGATTTAGGGAAAATCAGTGCATGGGATTGCATCCCTGACGCTCATGGTTAATAGCCATTGATGGACCTTTCCTCCAGGAACTTCTCTAGTTTTTTTTAACCCTGTTACAATTTTAGACTGCACAGATGGTGCCATGGTGAATTATTTGGCCCAGCTGCCACACCCCCTCCATCTTCCATTTACACAAAGCCATACAAATCTCCCAGCACAACTTCCCCCCGCACCAGCCCCACCAACACAAGCACCCATCCGAAAACACACTCAGCAAAATACAATAAGCTTAGACAAGCATTTTGTTGAGGGTATCACCAAGTTCACTCATCACTAGGATTCATAGCCTGTTCCCGTCAAATTTGTAAGTTCTTGATCATTTCACCTTTTTTTAAAAAAAATGCATGCATTTACAAATTAAATCTGAGTGAAAGCTTGTGCTTTCAACTACTAGTTATCCACAGATGATGACCAGTTCTGTGTTAATACATTATTAGCTCTATGACATCTTGTGGTCATGAGTTCCACAGGCTAACAGTGCATTGCATGAAAAATAAACACTGCTTGGAGCATGGCCGTATTCTGAAGAATGATGGTATTAAAATGGGCCTTTCCCCTCAGAAGAATTACTCTCTGGATATATTCAGGGGTCAGATTTTTGTTTTGCAAGGGTCAAAGCAAGACCGTGCTGCTTTAGACAGCTAACGCAGCTACTGGATTTTAATCTACCTTGCACATTTTCAGCAGACCCACTAAGTGGCAATCACCTGTACCAGTCCAGTGAAGACATTGCAGTGGTACTGGGGGCCAATCTGGCCTGGGGAAACTTTCTTAGCGGTGGAAGCTTGTGAGAATTGCAAGGCCATTTTGATCTCTGGCTCCTTAAATTCTTTTGAAACTTCCAAGGACCTAATCCAAGCCCCCTAACTTCAGTGAAGCTATACCCTCATGCCTGTAGTCCCGCTGGAAGAGCAGAGTAACTTTTACATCTGATCGGGTGTGAAGCCTGATTTTCGGGCACATGTCTGACTGGCATTGAGCCAGGCTGCTTTCAGCTGAATTCATTCCATTAGCCCCCCTTCTGACGGTAAACAGGTCGGTGAACCAGCCTCCCCAGCCGTAGCATCCTTGAGCACTGGAGTTCTTAGCCCGACTCAGAGCCACCCTGAACATGGTAGCTCAGCTCCCTGCCTGATTGAAAGCTAACGCCGGCAGCCTCGTGGGATGACGGAGGCACCTGTAGCACTAATGCTGGAGCATGGAGACCTTCTGGTCCCTGGTTCCCTGTGATAGATGTGACAGACACATCCCCTTGACATGCCCCGTTAAGCCTGACAAGTCACGTCAGGCGCTGGAATGTAAGAAAGCTGAACCGTGCCTCCCATTGAGCTCTTGCCAAGAGGAAGAATCAGCCTGGGGAGTTTCAGTTCAGCAACACAGCGCTCTTGAGCTCCCGTGACAAAACACATTCATTGCTAGCCACGGTTCCAGGGCTGGCGGTCCAGGCTGAACTGCCAATGGTCAAGGAAATGCACAGGTAGAAACAGAAGGCATTAATCCTTTCCTATTCCACCCCAGGGCCCTGTATGAACACACCTGCCAGAGCTTCTTTTCAGTGGCTTCTTGTAACAGGACTCTACAGGCTGAGATCTCCCTCTCTCAGCCCTGCAATAGTTCACTGCTGGCACCGGCTGCCTGAGAGGCCTGCCAGCTATTGAAATTTTCTGCAGATGGGCATAGCTAATGTGCAGAGAGTGAAACAGTTTCAGTCTCGTGCTGGGCCCAGGAATGCAACAGAGCAAACGTAAAGGACACAGGAAAATCCAAAATCGGAGGGAACGTGCGGTGACCTGGATAGAAAGAGGAGGCAGATTGTTGTTCTGCAGGCATTGGTCTAGGCATCAGTCTAAATCAAAAAATAAAGGGTGTAGGAAGGACAGAAACTGAATTATATTTGTGGCATCCATTCAAAGAGCACCCTCCCACCAGGAAGGAGTGAGAAGTTGCAGGAGCGAGGGGTGGGTTATTTATTATCTCAAGTCTTCTAGCTGGGAAAACTGCAGCAGAAAGAGTGGCCGGACGTGTCCGACTCCAAGGCCATGCAATCAGGCAGTGCCAGAGCCAGGAACAGAAGCCATATTTCCAGGCCCTCAGTCCTGGGCCTGGACCAGATTCCTAGCTTTCCTCCCCTTGGGCCCAATCCAATTTCCATGGAAACTGACGTCAATGGGAGTCTTCATCAGCCTCAACAGGGCTACTTAGGGTACAGGTTAGAACTGGGGGATGGGGAGCCAGAGCTGCTACCGGGGGGACCCATGATACCTGCTCCCAGCTCCTTTCCGGGTGACCTGCCTGAGTCGTTCTGGCCCTGGGGTAGGGTGCTCAGCCCCCAGGCTTCTCCAACAAGAGCAACCTCTTCTCAGCCCCTTCTGGGCTCTATTTCTTGGCATGGTGTCAGGTGTTGGATCCACAGACTGGTGTCCCGAACTACCCAGCCTCATACAGAGCCTGGCTCAGAGCCTTCCGCAGAAGCCCACCCACTCCTTTTATAACCTCCAGGTATCCATTACGCTGTCACTTGACATGCCTCAGCCCACTCCTCAAAGCTGGGACGCTGCAAATTAATTAGGGTTGGCCCCGCCTGTGGCAGCCCCCATTATCTTAACACCTGACCCAAACACAGATTAGTATATTTGTCCTCACAACACCCAAGGCAGTTCCATTAGCCCCATTTTACAGATGGGGACATAAGGCGGAGAGAGACTGAGGACCAGGTTTTAAAAGATATTGAGATGCCCAACTCCCAAGGTCATGCAGGGAACTGAACCCCGTTCTCTCATAATCCAGATGAGTGCTCTAACGGCCAGACCACATTGCCGCTCTAACAAGAACCACTGCAACATTCACGAGAAGGAAAGCAGTAATAATTACAGGAAGCATGGGGAAAAGAGGTACATCCTCTCCTCTGTGTCTTCCAAAGCAAAATCTTTTGGGGGCAGGGACAGCCCCTATTCCTCGGCTCCGTTTTTTGTAGAATGCCAGACTATACTGTCAATGCCAAATAAAGAAATGCAATGAAGTATTACATTTCCCTTGGAAAGAGCCAGAGATACCACCAGCCTAACCGTGGTCTAGATACCTAGATAGATAGAAAAAACCCCTGGGCTCTCTAATTGCACAATCGAGTTAGTTCTATCAACTGCACTTTAAACACATTACATTTAAATAGCATCTTTGCTGGGCTAAGCTATCATTAGTGACAGCTTTTAATTCTGGAGAACAGTTTTAATTCACTGCAGTCTTCGGGTTATTATTATAATAATCTTTTCTTACTGCACCTCCTGGGTTACAAATTCCCCTTTCCTGCATTAGAAGTGAAAATATTCCTTTAAATCGCCATTGTGTTGTGCTGGGCTGTAGATTGTCAGTTTCAAAATACGCTGTCAATGAGTTGGGCAGCGTGTGTGCAAACCACTGCCCTCGACTGGATGGCATCAGAACTGTTCCACTGTCTCTTATTTGGCCCTATATTGCTAACTAGTGGAGATTTTTCTTTATTTCAGTTTGGGAAGCAGAAGGGAATGGCTTCTATCTTTGCTTTCGGCATGAAGGTGTCATGATGATAATTATTAGGTACATAGAATCATAGAAGATTATGGTTGGCAGGGACCTCAGGAGGTATCTAGTTCAACCCCAACTAAACCAGGGCTCTGTCAAAGTGTACCTTAAAAACCTCTAAGGCTGGTGATTCCACCTTCTCCCTAGGTAACCCATTCCAGTGCTTCACTGCCTCCTAGGGAAAAAGGTTTTCCTAATATCCAATCTAGAGCTCTACCCTGGCAACTTGGGACCATTGTCCCCAGTTCTGTCATTTACTACTATGAACAGCCAGCTTCATCCTCCTGAGAACCCCCTTTCAGGTAGTTGAAGGTTGCTATCAAATCACTCCTCACTCTTCTCTTCTGCAGACTAAACAAGTCCAGTTCCCTCAATCTCCTCACAAGTCATGGGCTCCAGCCCCCTAATCATTTTCATTGCACTCTGCTGGACTCTTTCCAAATAGTCCACATCCTTTCTGCGTGGGGGGGGGGAGGGGAGGGAAGAGGGCAGGACGCAAAACTGGACCCAATACTCCAAATGTGGCCTCACCAGTGCCGAATAGTCTGTTCAGTTCCCCCCTTCTGTGGTACAATCCAGTGCTGACCCACCCACTTGTGTCAGTGGTGGCCACTGTTCATTCACCACTTGGCCACTGCCTTGCTGCCTACTAGGGTCCTGGAGAAGGCGGATGGGCCCTGGACCCACCCATTTCTCTGGAGCCCTGGGCCATACCCACCTCCCTAGGTACCCATTGTTTCTGTCTCCAGGCTGTGTTCCTGATTAACCTTGGCAGTGCAGTGAGCTGTCCGGGGTCCTGTCGCCTACCTCAGCAGAGAGCTCACGCCCCTCTCCTCAGCAGTCAGAGGGAACTGCCCTAGAACACAAGATGCAGTCTTGACTTATACTAGCTCCTGAGCCTTGATTGGCCTGCAGCTGCCTGTCCCATTGGCTCTTCCTTCCTTTGGATTTTTGACCCCTTCCAAACCAAAGCAGGGCAACTGCCCTGCGACACAGTGCGTAGGATTCTTCCGTCCTAAGTGCAGGACTCTGTACTTGTCCTTGTTGAATCTCATCAGATTTCTTTTGGCCCAATCCTCTAGTCAGTCTAGGTCACTGTGTATCCTATCCTTGCCCTCCAGTAAATCTGCCACTCCACCCAGCTTAGTGCCATCTGCAAACTTGCTTAGGGTGCAATCCACCCCATCCTCCAGAACATAATGATGGTGCTGAACAACATCTAGGTTCCTAGACTTCCATGGGTTTGTTACAGTATGTAACCCCACTGCCCAGGTTTTAGCCAGTCAGACAAAAGAATACTTACTGGCAGTAAGTGGGGAAGTGGGATACTAGGAGGAAGCACAAGGAGGAGGGTGCCGCAGAGGTGGCCTCTTGATTCATACTGAGAAAGTAGGGCAATTGGCTAGTTATCTTAGGTTCCTACACATAAACGCAAGAAGCTAATCAGAACTGGGGGGAGGAAAAGCAGATCAGTATCCTAAATGTCTGGATACAAATTCAAGGAGTATGGGGAATAAGCAGGAAGAACTTGAAATGCTTATAGCCACACACAACTATGACATAGCGGGTATCACAGAGACTTGGTGGGATAATACACATGACTGGAAAATTAATATACCAGGGTACAGCTTGCTTAGAAAGGACAGAAAGGGAAGAAAGGGAGGTGGAGTTGCTTTGTTTATCAAAAATATATGTACTTGGACTGAGGTTGGGATGGAACTAGGTGACAGACAGGTTGAAAGTCTCTGGGTAAAAATAAAAGGAGTAAAAACCATGGGTGATCTCATGGTAGGGCCTATTATAGACCAGCCAACCAGGAAGAAGAGGTAGATGAGGCTTTTTGTCAGCAATTAACAAAATCATCCAAGGCACAGGATTTGGTGGTGATGGGGGACTTCAATTACCCAGACACCTGTTGGGAAAATAACACAGCAAGGCACAGACTATCCAATAAGTTCATGGAATGCATTGAAGACAATTTTTTATTTCAAAAAGTGGAGAAAGCTATTAGGGGAGAGGCTGTTCTCGATTTGGTTTTGACAAACCAAAGGAAGTGGTTGAGAATTTGAAAGTGGAAGGTAATTTAGGTGGAAGTGATCATGAAATGATAGAGTTCATGAGTCTTAGAAACATAAGGAGAGAGAATACCAGAACAAAAACAATAGATTTTAGGAAGGCAGACTTTAGCACACTCAGGGAGTTGATGGGAAGGATACCATGGGAAGAATGTCTAAGAGGAAAAACAACTAAAGACAGTTGGCAGTTTTTCAAAGAGAGGTTATTAAGAGCACAAGAGCTAAACATTCCACTGCGTAGGAAGGATAAAAAGTATGGCAAGAAACCACCTTGGCTTAACCAGGAGACCTTCAATAATTTAAAAATAAAGAGTCCTACAAAAAGTGGAAATTAGGTGAAATTATAAAGGAGGACTATAAAGAAATAACACAATTATGTAGAGGAGAAATCCGAAAGGCCAAGGCACAGATGGAGATCAAACTAGCTGAAGGCATAAAGGGTAACAAAAAGACATTCTTCAAATACAGCAGAAACAAGAGGAAAACCAAGGACAGTGTAGGACCCTGACTCAACAAAGAGGATAAAACAATCAATGGAAATGTGGAAATGGCAGAGGAACTAAATAACTTCTTTGTTTCGATCTTCACTGAGAAGGTTGGTGGAGATTGGATGTCTGATGTAGAGGAGGGCAATAGAAATGAGATAGGGTCAGAAGCTAAAATAAGGAAAGATTAAGAAGTTAAAAATTATTTGGACAAGTTAGATGTCTTCAAGTCACCAGGGCCTAATGATATGCACCCTAAGGTACTCAAGGAGCTGACTCAGGAGATATCTGAGCCATTAGCTATTATCTTTGAAAAATCATGGAAGGCGGGTGAGGTCTCAGAGGACTGGAAAAGGGCAAATATAGTGCCCATCTACAAAAAGGGAAATAAGAGCAATCCAGGGAATTATAGACCAGTCAGTTTAACCTCTGTTCTGGGAAAAAATAATGGAACAGATAATTAAGGAGTCGATTTGCAAACGTCTAGAAGAGAATAAGGTGCTTAGGGCTAGTCAGCATGGATTTGTCAAAAACAAATCATGTCAAACCAACTTGATAGCTTTCTATGATGTGGTAACGAGCCTTGTGGATAGAGGGGATGTGGTAGATGTGGTATATCTAGACTTTAGTAAGTCATTTGATACGGTCTCACATCACATTCTCATTAATAAACTGGGGAGGTACAAACTAGATGGAGCTACTATAAGATGGGTGAAAAACTGGTTGGGTAAGAGAGAGTAGTTATCAACAGTTCACATTCAGGCTGGAAGGACATAACGAGCGGGGAGCCGCAGGGATCTCTCCTGGGTCCGGTTTTGTTCAACATTTTTATCAATGACTTAGATGATGGCATAGAGAGCAAACTTAGGAAGTTTGCAGAAGATACCAAGCTGGGAGGGGTTGCAAATGCTTTGAAGGATAGGATCACAATTCAAAATGATTTGGAAAAACTGGTGAAATAATCTGAGATAAATAGAATGAAATTCAATAAAGATAAGTGCCAAGTACTACACTTAGGGTTGAACAACCCATTGCACATATACAAAATGGGCAATGACTGCCTAGGAAGGAGTACTGCAGAAAGGGATCTGGGTGTAATAGTGGACCACAAGCTAAATACGAGTCAGCAGTATAATACTGTTGCAAAAAAAGCAAATGCCATTCTGGGGTGTATTAACAGGAGTATTGAGAGTAAGACACGAGAAGTGAATCTTCCACTCTAGTCTGCACTGATTATGCCTCAACTTGAGTACTGTGTTCAGAAAAATTATTCTCCTTAATCACAGATGATAGGACAAGAAGCAACAGGCTTAAATTACAAGAAGGGAGGTTCAGTCTAGACATGAGGAAGAAATTCCTAACTGTCAGGGTGATTAAACACTGGAATGAGTTGCTTGGGCAGGTTGTGGAATCTCCTACATTGGAGGTTTTTAAGAGCAGGTTACACAAACACCTGTCAGGGACAGTTTAATGGGGGCACTTGGTCCTGCCATGAGTGCAGGGAACTGGACTTGATGATCTGTCATGGTCCCTTCCAGTTTCTATGATTCTATAAACCCCATCACTTAGGTAAGTCCAAAACATGGAGACCTGGGTGAAGGGTCAGAATCTGGGTGTGGAACCTGGGCAATTATGACGGGGACTAAGGTGAGACTATAGGAAAGGTATAGAGAGGTACATCGTGCTCAAGAAGGATAGATAGGGGAAAAGGGTTGAGGTGTTGCCTTATATATCAAAGATGAGGTGTTGCCTTATATAAGGTATATAAGATGTTGCCACTGAGGTTGAGATAGAAGTGGGAAGCAGACCTGTTGAATGTCTTGGGGTAAAAGAAGTAAAAAACAAGGTTGATGCCATAGTTGGGGTCTACAATAGACAACCTAACCAAAAGAAGAGATGGATGAGGCTTTTTTCAAACAACTAACAAAATCACCAAACGCACAGGACTTGGGGGATGGGGTGGGACTTCAACTACCCAGACATCTGTTGAGAAAGTAATACAACTAGGAACAGGTTATTCATAAAGTGCTTGGAATGCACTTGGAATGCATCAGAAAAGTTAGAAGTGATTGGATAACTAATGCAGTGAACCACAGTATAAATGGAGTAGTATCTAGGGTGACCAGATATCCCAATTTTATAGGGGCAGTACTGATATTTGGGGCTTTGTCTTATAAGACACCTATTATCCCCCACCCTGCCCCATTTTTCTCACTTGCCATACAGTCACTTTACTAGTATCTGAGGCTAAAGCAGGAAAAGAACAAGTTGAAAATTACTTAAATAAGTTAGATGTCTTCAAGTTGGCAGTGCTGAATAGAATACTAGAATAGTGTCTGAAGATATCACTGAGGTCTTGTCTATACGGAAAATGCTACAGCAATACAGCTGCAGAGCTGTAGCGCTTCTGTGTAGACACCATCTATGCTGATGGGAGGAGTTTTCCTTTCACTGCAGGTAATCCATCTCCCTGAGAGACGGTAGCTAGGTTGAGCAAAGAGTTCTTCCATTGACCTGACACTGTCTATACTGGGACTTAAGTCAGCTTACCTCTGCTGCTTAGAGGTGTGGATTTTTCACACCCTGACTGACCTAATTTTCTAGCGTAGACCAGACCTGAGTCATTAGCAATTATCTCTGAAATCTCATAGAAGACAGGAAGATCTCAGAGGACTGGAAAAGGGCAAATAGAGTACCTATCTATAAAAAGGGGAATAAGGACAATGTAGGGTATTATCAACCAGTCAACTGAACTTTGGTACATGGAAAGATATTGTAACAAAGAGTCAAACAATAATTTGTAAGCACCTAGAAGAAAATGTGGTAAGTAACAGTCAACATGAATTTGTCAAGAACAAATCATGTCAAACCAACCTCATAACCTTTGAGAGGATAACAAACCTTGGAGTGGAGGGAGGCAATAGATATGGTATATTGTGACTGAAGCAAGGGTTTTGATATTGTATCATGACCACATAAAAAACCTAGAGAAATATAGCTTAGATAAACCTACTATAAAGGCTGGTGCACAAATGGTTGGAAAAGCATATTCAGAGAGTAGTTTTCAATAACTTACAAACAAGCAGGAAGGGCATATCGCGTGGGATGCTGCAGGAATCTGTCCTGGGTCTGGTTCCATTCAATATCTTCATACATGAATTAGAATTATAATGGCATCGAGAACACACTTATAAAGTTTGGGGACAATACCGAGCTAGGTAGTGTTGAAATGCTTTGGAGGACGGGATTAAAATTCAAAATGATCTCGACAAACTGGAGAAATGGTCTGAAATAAATAGAATGAAATTCAGTAAGGAGACATGCAAAGTATTACATTTAGGAAGCAATAATCAATAGCCCAAATTCAAAATGGGAAATGACCGCCTAGGAAGGAGTATTTCAGGAAAGGATCTGGGAGTTATAGTGGATTACAAACTAAATAGAAGTTAACTATGCAATACTGTTGCAAGAACAAACCAACTGAACATTTTTCAGGGATATATTAGTGAGAGTTTTGGAAGTCAGCAGGAGAAGTAATTCTTCCACTCTGCAATGCACTGATCAGGCCTCAGCTAGAGTATAACATCCAGTTCTGGGCCCTACACTTCAGGAAAGAAGTGGACAAATGGGAGAAAGCGAAGGAGAAACAAAAATGATTAAAAGTCTACAAAATCTGATCTACAAGGAAAGACTGAAAAACATTGATTTTGTTTAATATGGAGAAGAGACGACGGGGGGAGGGAGGGAACATAATAGCAATCTTTCAAGTATGTCAAAGGTTGTTATAAAGGAGAGTGGTAAACTGTTCTCCTTGACCACTGAGGATAGGATAGGAAGAAATGGGCTTAAAGTGCAGCAAGGGAGGTTTAGGTTGGACATTAGGAAAAACTTCCTAACTTTCAGAGTCGTTAAGCAATAGAACAAATGACCTATGTAGGTGGTCAAATCTCCGTCACTGGAAGTTTTTAAGAACAGGTTAGATAAACACCTGTCAAGATTGGTCTAGATAATATTTAGTCCTGCCTCAATGCAGTGGACTGGACCAGATGATCTATCTATGTCACTTCCACCCCTACATTTCCATGATTAATACTAGCCTAGAGAGATCACTTGAGAACAGTACAGTAGGGAGCAACCCAAAATTGCATAGGAGAGAAACTGGAGGATCCAACAAATCAGTGGGTTCCCGATCTTAGAATCATAGAATATTAGGATTGGGAGGGACCCCAGGAGGTCCTCTAGTCCAAGCCCCTGCTCAAAGCAGGACCAACCCCAACTAAATCATCTCAGCCAGGGCTTTGTCTAACTGAACCGTAAATATCTCCAAAGACAGAGTTTCCACCACCTCCCTAGGTAACCCATTCCAGTGCTTCACCACTCTCCCAGTGAGAAAGTTTTTCCTAATATTCAACCTCGACCTCCCCCTCCTCCCCCAGTTTGAGACCATTGCTCCTAGTTCTGTCATCTGCCACCACTGAGAAGAGCTGAGATCCACCCCCATTCAGGTAGCTGAGGCTGTTATGAAATCTCCCTTACCCTCTTCTTTTGCAGATTAACAAAGCCCAATTCCCTCAGCTTCTCCTCATAAGTCATGTGCTCCAGCCACCGCATCATTTTCATTGCTCTCCGCTGGACTCTCTCCGGTTTGTCCACATCCTTCTTGTAGTGGGGGACTCAATACCCAAATGTAGCCTCACTACTGACAAATAAGGGGAACAATCACGTCCTTCCATCTGCTGGCAAAGCTCCAACTAACACAGCCCAATATGCAGTTAGCTTTCTTGGCAACAAGGACACAGAGTTGACTCATATCCAGCTCCTTCTCCTGTTTAACCCCAGGTCGTATTTTTCTGCAGAACTGCTGCTTAGCCAGTTGATTCCCAGTCTGTAGCAGTGCATGGAATTCTTCCATCTTAAGTTTAGGACTCTGCACTTGTCCTTGTTGAACCTGATCAGATTTCCTTTGGCCCAATTCTCTAATTTGTCTAAGTCACGTTGTATCCTATCCGTACCCTCCAGCATCTGCTGCCAACTGAACAATGAGCCATTGATCACTACCTGTTGAGTCCAATGATATAGCCAGACTTCTAGTCCATTCATTCAACCCACACTTCCTTAACTTAGCTGATAAGAATATTGTGGGAGACCACATCAAAAGCTTTGCTAAAGTCAAGGTATATCACATCTACTGCTTTCCCCACATTGACAGAGCCAATCATTTCATCGCAGGTTGGTCAGGCATCACTTGTTCTTGGTGAGTCCATGCTGACTGTTCCTGATCAACTTCCTCTCTTCCAACTCCTTCAAAATGGATTTCTTGAGGACTGCCTCCATGATTTTTCCAGGGACTGAGGTGAGATTGACCTGTCTGTAATTCCCTGGCTCCTCCACCTTCCTTTTTTTTTTTTTAATTGAAGATGAGCACTAGATTTGTTTTTTTCCAATTGTCTGAGACCTCCCCCAATTTCCACAAGTTTTCAAGATAATGGCCAATGGCTCTGCAATCACATCAGCCAACTGCCTCAGCACACTGGGATGTATTATATCCAGTGCCATGAACTTGGGCATGCCCAGTTTTTCTAAATAGTCCTGAACCTTTTCTTTCAGTGCTGATGGTGCTCCTCCTCGTTCTGTGCTGCCCCGTGCAGTAATGTGGGCGTTGACTGTGTCTCTGAAGGCAAAAAAAGCATTGAGTACTTCAGCCTTTCCCACATCAGTAGTCACTGTGCTGCGTCCCCCATTCAGCCAGGGGCCCACACTTTTTCTGACCTCCTTCTTATTACTAACGTACCTGTAGTAACCTTCTTGTTACCCTTCATGTCCCTTGCTAACTGCAACTCCAGTTGTGCTTTGGCCCTGAAGCAATCTTGGCGTGAGGACAGATTTAATAGTTCAAAGAGCTACAAGGTTCTAGCTGGTAAATACTTTTCAAGCATTGATTTCTTAATTGAAATGTGTTTCCCTTCTCCCCCGTGCATGCTAACTTTCTCCGATGCTGTCAACGGCACCTGATGAACAGCTCCGGTGGCCTCGTGGAATCAACAGCCCGCTCTGCATTTCAAATGAGCTATTGGAGAAGCTTAATGTTGGAGACGCTTAATTAAATGTCAAGATCTGCAGCTTTTTAAGATGCTTCTGCTAGGAAATAGTCTTTGAGAACTCGACTGGTGTGATGGTAAGGGTGAGAAAATAGAACAGAGAACAGGCAGGGCCCATTGAGTCTGGCCCAGAAGCCTCCTGCACCACTGCAAAGATCAACCCCACTGATTTTGTGTGTTGTGCAAAATCTCTCCTTGCAATTTTTCCCCCAGCAAAAAATCGTCATATTTGTTGAATGCAGTAGGAAACCCCCCCCCCCCCCATGAAATTTCTTATGTTTTCTTATTGCAGAACCATTTTACTTAAAAATGTGCCTGAAAGGCAACAAATTTTAAACTGAAACGCAGATTTTCCACTGCATTTTTACACTGAAAAGGCAAAAGTATCCCACCCATGGGTCACCTGTAGGAAAGGGACCTGTGGCTTACTAAAGCATGGATCACAACTTCCTGAGCTGAAGGACCAGCTCCTTTAGATCACAGGCAGCGAATGAAAAGTTAATGAAAATTAAGTCGACTTTATTAAACTTAGATTTAGTTCGACTTTAGGCTTAATTCGACTTTTTAAAGTTGAATTAAGCCAGTGTAGACATGGGGTAGCCCTAAGTCGACTTAGGGCTACCGCAGGATTGCACTAATGCCCTCCCTGCTGGGGGGGGGGCACAGGGGGAACCTGGCATGCCCCCCCAAAGGACAGGGCAGAGCCCTGCCCACCTTGCCCCTATGTCCTGTCAGGGTCCCTGTCCCCCTTTGCCCCATTGTACTTATGTACAATGGGGCAAAGGCTGAGCCCCCTGGCACTGGGCAAGGGGTGCCCCCCCTGCCCCTGTGGACCTGCCCTAGGTCCCCCTAGCCCCTAGAAGTCGACCTAGGCATCCAGTGTGGATGCTCTAGGTCGACTTTGTAAGTTCCCCCCAAAGTCAACTTAAAATTTAAGTGTAGACTCACTAAGTCGACTTAGCTAAAGTCGACTTAAATTTCCAAGTGTAGACATAGCCTCACAATGCAGGAGCAAAGGATAATCAAAGAAACCCAAAGGCAACACATTTAAGACTGGTAAACGCAAGGGCTTTTCTCCCCATGGCACCTAATTAACCTTTGGAACTCATTGCCTCTGAGAGCTAGCTGGGAATTCTCCATTTCATTGATTTTTCCAAAAGAAAATGTAATTTCCACAGAACTTGAAATTTTCACCAGGAAAATTTTGGTATTGCTGAAATTTTTGATTTTTCTATTGGGCACACCTAAACAAAGTATTCTGTTTTGACTCAAATCAAAGTATTTTGGATCAGTTCAGTATCAATTTGCATTTCCCTTTTGAGACACATTGCCTCCTGAGAGTTGTCATTCAGGTCCCCAGTCTCTCCTATGGGGTAGGCTCCCTGGCCAGAGTGCCTCTGTTGATGCCATGCAATCTGTCATCTGGACGGCATGGTTCACATGGCTGTAGGTTCGTCATGGGAAATGTAGAACAGGTTTATCCCTAACAGAGATCTTTGGGGGGCCACTAGATCCACATGCTTTAGAACAGGATTCCTAAAGTGCAGCCCAGATGTGACTTGGAATCAACCAAACATAGGTGTTTGGATCTCAGGTTTCTGATTCATTCCACTCCACCTTTGACACTGAAGGCGGGGGACTGAATTTGGCCTCTCTTTCTAGTTTGGGAGGAAATGATCCAGGCTTTGGAGGCATCTCCACACTGACGCTCTAAACTTGGAGGCTCTCCATCTCTAGCTCAAACACACTGCTCTGTCATGCCCTTTAAAACACCATATGTTGGAAATGGCTAACAATTCTAATCCAAACAGAATCAGATACACTAGATGGCTTGTAGCAAGGGGGCTGGATGCCACATACTTTCATTCCCCAAACAGATGTTCAGCTGTTTCAGCAGCCCCGTTTTGTCTTCCAAAATAACACGGACGTCATGCTAACAGCAGCCAAAATCAGTAGGCCTTTCTTCAGGCCTGCGCAGCCTTAGCGTGACTAAGCCGGGAGGGGAGGGCAGTCTCTTTCTCACTCTTTGCCCGGCCCTGCACTCCTCCCAGATGCTCTGGTGGATGTGTGGCAATCTGTGTTTCAGGAAAAGACCAAGAAGCTCGTTTATGCATGACCTCTGGGAGATGTTTGTTTGGCCCTAAAGATAAGCAGATTCTATAGGAACACTCCTAGTTAGTTAAGTTCTCTGGTGACCTTAGGGCTAGCTTTTGAAACTTTTTTTTTGTCTTCCTGACATGTTGTCTACTAACAAGAATAAATGTGGGGAAGAGGCTTGGACTCTTTGAGATCTCTTCTTGGACACATCTTCTGGATCCTCCGGTGGCAGCTGGAAGCTCAGGCCAATCAGAAAGCCATCGGTTTCCACTCAAAAGCCTCCCCAGACGTGGTTAATTATTGGGGATGGAGAGTTGGGTTGTTTTACTAACCTGCTGCGGACGTGCGGAAGACCCTGAGCCTACGTAAAGTATCGCTTTGTAGTAAGAGCACTTTTGTGTTACACTATCTCTACCAGTCCATCTGTCGCCTGGCCGGCTGTGTCTCCATTTGGCTTATTTTCTGACACCACCTTGCACAAAGTAAAGTTACCGTGAGCCTTGGGCTGGCAGAACCCTGGATAACAGCATATCCATTTTTACTGGATTGCAGAATGCAAGGCAAAGCGATCCGGTCAAGTCGTACTGGTCCCTTCTGGCCTTAAAGTTTATGAGTCTATAAGTCCTTTCCTCCCAGCACAGCATTGTGGTTCTGCTACATGGAGATCAGGTGGAGAAGGATTTAAGCTCCTATGCCAAGGAGCTCAGACCTGCAGGATATGTAGAGGCACTGTGAATATACTGGGCATTCACTCTCATGTAAAACAGGGCAGGCTATTATAGACTCGTACACTCTAAGGTCAGAAGGGAGCAATGTGATCATCTAGTCTGACCTGAACAACACAGGCCACAGAACCTCACCCTCCCACTCCTGTAATAAACTTCTAACCTAGGACTGATTTATTAAAGTCCTCAAATCATGGTTTAAAAACTTTAAGGTAAAAAGACTCCCCCAGCAAGTGAGCTGGCTCCATGCTACAGCAGAAAATAAAAACCATCCAGAGCCGTTGCCAATCTGTCCTGGGGAAAAATTCCCTCCTCATCGTAAATATGGCGATCAGTTAAACCCTGAGCATGTCGGCAAGACTCACCAGCCAGACACCCAGAAAAGAATTCTCTGTGACAGGCATGTAGCTAGCCCGTTTCCTGGCTGGGTGGGCCCTCAAGTGCATGTGACCGGAAGCTGCCTCCTGAGGGAGGGGGCGGCCCACAGCACCCGGGCCAGCGGTAGCGCTGCAGTGAAGTTCGTGCTGCTGACGGGAGCTAAGGTGGGTGTGCCTTAGGGCCAAGTGGGTGGGCCCTGGCCCACCCGTGGCTACGCCCCTGCTCTGTGATAACTCAGAATCCACCCCATCAATCATCACCACCAGGAGTCAAAGATTAGTCAGTTGCCAAACCAGGCTGATCTTATTGCACATCTCTGGCCCTGCATGTCCTCGATGGGGTAGTTCTTCCCCCTCCATCTCTCCAGCTATGCTCTGCAGGACCAAAGTGGACCCGGCCCTCTGTATATAGGCTTAGCGCTAGTGAGGCAGGGATGATTTCCCCTCAGTAAGTAACTCTGCAGATGGGCAGTTGCACCCATTGAAAAGAAAACCAACAAAAAACCCCACTTTACCTCTTCTTTCCTCCTCAGTGTGTGTTTTAGTCTGCCACCCCTTTACCAGCTGCAGATAGTGTCTGGCACGGCACAGCACTCTTACTCTTGGAGAACGAAGCCCGGTTCAGCCACTCAACTTGGCTTTGTGGCGTTGCAGCACAAGAGGGCGTGACCATCTGATAACCAAGACATGGGCTCGTCTTAGGTTTGAGAAAGCCACACCCTCTCCTGGATGCGGAACAAGGTTTTTGCTAATTGGGAGGCATTAGAAAGCCATGTCTCTGGATGGGATCTCATTGGGGGATGAAATTAATATCTGAAGAGAAACAGGCGCTAAGTCCTAAATAAACCTGTGTGCTAATAGTTGTATGTGACTTGCTCAAAAATTGCCACTCGCTGTTGGATCAAATAGCATGTACTGCTTAATATTTCTTTACCTCCGACCCCTCTAGCAGACCCTTTCCCATACCTCCTTACCAGTAACTCTGTGACGTTCCCCTCCTGCAATCTGGGCTGATGTGCTGCTGTGTCCTCCAGCCAAACACTCTGCCCCAGGGCCCCGACTTAGCCTGCCTTGCTGGGT
The DNA here is from genome assembly GCA_007922175.1 of Pelusios castaneus. Lineage (NCBI taxonomy): Eukaryota > Metazoa > Chordata > Testudines > Pelomedusidae > Pelusios > Pelusios castaneus. Next base: position 4,899,621 of record ML685850.1, on the reverse strand, counting down.
GAGCCTCCACTCCTGGGCTTGCTCACGCTCCACTTCCAGCATATAATCAGTCTCTCAGGCAGTGGAAGCGTGATCTCACTAACCACTCATGGGATGGTCCCCCAGCAAGTACCTTGCAGCCCCCCAGAAGCAACACTGAGAACTTCCACCTTGCAGGGATCAGGACCCTTCACTGATCACTGCAAGCTCATTTACCCCGGTCTGTCAGTTTATCAAAGAAACTGATATGAATTTGTAACCTTTGGGTGGGCTGGAGTTCTCTTCAATGCCCTTCTCCAGTACTTAATAATACTAGCTTTATAAATCCTAGGATCCTAGAATAAAGAAACATAATAACTTAATTTTTGTAACATAACATGGCTATTTTGTAATCCACATACACTATATTCATAGCTGTCTTTTCACCAACATAAACAAAAAAAACCCCAAATTGAATCTAAACAGAGCAGTCCCCACAGAAACACTGAGAAAAAACCTCAAGAATTCCCAAACCTTAGGTGGAGTTCACCTGAGTCTCAGGTATAGTCACTGTTCTCTAAGTCCACAGGCTTCTGAGGTGAAAGAAGCAGCTCCCCTCTCCTGTGTTTGTAAAATCTTCAGCAGAAATCCACATAGACTATATCTCCTCTGCTGCAGTCAAAGCACTTGATCTCCATTGTTTTGGCACGTATACCTTCACCAGCTGAGTCGGAGGCAGCGCTGACTGGCTTGAGTCATGTGAAATACATTTGGGGACATGTTTCAGATCTGTACACATTTGTGATGTTACAGGAAACATGCTACTAGAAGAATAATGAAGAGCGTGCCATGAGCATTCCGAAAACACCAGACAAGACGTGCTTTGCATTAAACCTTTGAATGGGAAAGATACACAGGTCACTTTACAGGAGTGGAGGGAGCAGCAGATCACAGACTACCGCTAGTCTTTAATTGAATGCTTATCATGAGTCTCGTCTTACATTCTGAGCACCGCGGGGGCCAGGACTGGGTTATAAAGTGTTGTGGGAACAGGTGGCATTGTATAAGACACTGGCTAATACAGTACAGTGCCACTCAGTGGGAAAAGCCAGGTTAACAACCTGCCTCCAGCCCATATGAGGGAAATCAGAGTAAAAAGCCTTGGGGAGAGCTGGAATGACTGGTTTTTCACCACAGTTGCTTGGGAGAGACATGTCATACAGTGATCCCTCACACGGATATGGAGGGGTAGAATGATAGTTTACAAACTAAATTGATCTGTGACCTGCCCACCTTCCATACTTCACAGTGGAGGGAAAACATTTAGATGCCCAAATCTTGCAACAGTGGAGACCGCACAGACAGCTAGGCAAAAGGCCATCCTTAATTAGCACGTACATTTACAGATCCAAACTCTCAGCCCATCCTACTTCCTGGCACATGGATCTTTGAGCAGGGGCTAAAAATTGCTCATTGTCTCAGCTCATTAGCAGTGAAAACCTGCAGCTGTCAGCTCAGACTTCCCCTGTAGTTATGGCCAAAAGGCAGCTGCAGATTAATGCTAGGTGAGCAGTAGTTTAGATGAAGCACCAAGAAGGGCAATGGTACCATAGCATGCAGTACTTGCCTCCCTTGCATGCGTAGTCCCAGTGAAATCAACGGGATCACTTCTGTGTGAGCCTGGAACACGACAGAAAAGGAGCTGGGGTGTCTCAGAAGGATATTGTCCAAGCCACACAGTCATTCAGAAGCCATTTTCATTTCAAGGAGTTCAGTGGTGCCTGGAGACGAAGAAAGGCACCTCAAAACACAAGCCGGGGGCCCAGTTCACAGAGCAAGGGGAATTTTTAATCCACCTCTGCAGTCTAGGTCAAAGCAGGTTCCTGGGCACAAGGCTCCGGGGAGCGAATTAGGTCAGAGCGCAGGGGTTCCATAGAGATGTGCACCATGCAGTGTTTTATTGATTGCGGTGATGCTATATTCACACCGCTCTCCCTCGCATCCTGCCCTCACAGCAGTGGGGCTGGCCATACCCGGGAAAGGTTCTCTGGGGCAGGGCAGTCTCTTCTTGATCAAGGATCTCAGGGGTGGGGGGTGAGAACCTGGACAACATAAACCCCCAAAGACAATATGGCAGTAGACTTAAAGCATGGTTGTTTACTGACAAAGGCATCTTGGGACTGGAGCCCTTCTGCTGTGTGATACACATCTCCTTCCATCCCACACAGGGCAGGGGCCTGGGGCTGCTGGAGTGACCAGATCACAAGTGTGAACAATTGGGACTGGGGTGGAGGGTGTGACCGGGGCCTCCTGGGATAACCTCCTGAAAGTGCAAAAATCAGGGCAAGCTGCAAAAGTGGGAGCCAGACTCCCCAAACACTGATGGGTGGTACTTAAACCAGTCTCCCTATCAGTCACAACCAGGCTTCTGGTTCCCCACACCAGTTACCACGAAATCTGCCAAAGTAGAAACAGCCCCCTTTATTGCACTCCAGCTCCTCTGGCTCCCAACTAGCCACATGGTCTCTTAAAGAAATAGGTTCTCCTGACCCCAAAGGGCCAGCCACATCACACAGAACAATATAGGTTTGGATCTTACCCAAAATACCACACTGATAGCCAATCCTTTAGCAACTACAACTAAAGGTTTAATATAAAAAGAAAAGATATGAGAGATGTTAAAGGGTCAAAGTGAATCACATACATACAAATGATTTAAAGTCCTTGTAAATCAAATTCTTAGAAGAATAAGGAGTTTGCAGGCACGATCAGTTTCTCTGGTAAACACCCAGCACCTGGCTGGGTCTCAGTCCTTTGTCCAATCGCAGATGACTAGTTCCAGAGACGGGTGTTGGCTGGAGACTCAGGACTGAAGATAAGATGGAGTCGGGGCTGCTGCCTTTTATCACCTCTGGCCTTCTCCATGCTGCGTGCAGTTCTTTCCAATCAAAATGGAGTAGAGTCACATGGGCAAGTCCTAGTGGCTCAACAGGTTTCTCCCTGGGCCCATTGTACCTGGGAGCTTCCTTAATGGGCCATTAAGGAAACAATGGCTGTAGACATCCAGTCTGGGGAGTTTCCCAGAGTCACACAGGTTGAAATAGAGATATAACAAACATATTCCTAACTTCTAATACAGATGCAATTCCTACACATAAACCATATAATCATTCCCAGCAGATTACAACTTTTCTATTGGTACCAAACATGGCATAGCTCCTATGGGTTATTGAAGTTATGACATATTAATATGAAATAGTATCATAAATGGTCCCCTAAATCCAGACAGCATCACAGAGGGTAACAGGGTCCTATGTAAAACAAAGTCCCTAATCTTAGGACTGTCCCGACAAAATCGGAACATCTGGTCACCCCAGCAGTCCCTCAGCTAAGGGGCACAAGACAAGATCCAAAGGCCACTGAAGTCATTGAAAAGACTCACTGGTTTTGAGTCAAATCCTGGCTCCTTTGACCCAAGCTGAAGAGATCCAGGTTCTCAGCTCCCTGCTCTGCACCAGGCTGTGCTGTGGGAAGGGGAGGGCGGGCTATACCTGGCACTCCTCTACTTGCATGCCTGCCGCTGCCGCTGGAGGAATCATGCTTTCATAGCCATAACGTCTCCAATCACCAGAGCTCCAGCATTGCACAGTCTCCCCAGGAGAGATGTAACTACTACTCAGACACGATATTACTCTGCAAGGGGAGTGAGGCAGAGAGCCTGATCCTATGAGGACTCTTATTTTTGAGCCCTGGCTTGAATCTGCAGTGCAGGATGGGCAAATATTTCAGTTCAAACGATAGCCAAGTTTGAGGGCCTCTCGTTTGGGGCAGCTGTGGGCTGGTAGACTGAGCTCAGGGCTGGATTTCGAATTCTGACGCTGCAGTGTATTGCTCTGTGACTCAGTTTTCCCATCTGTAGAATGGAGCTAGCCATACTTACCCATTCCTCGGGTCTGTGACTGGAAAGGGGCTATGCAAACTTGAATGGTGTGCAGTAAGGAATGCCTGGGGCTATGAAAATAAGAACGTGTCTATGTAAAGTCAAAGTCTTTAGCAACCTCAGTCTTTGCTCTGTCAGAATATGCACAGAAACCCATTCGCTAACAGGAGCTCTTCCAATGATTCTCTTAATTGAATTTCTGTAAGGCAAAGAGCTCTTCAAGCAACTTCTGATTGATTCTCTCTGCACAGTTTCCTAGCACAAGCGACTGGTGGGGGAAAAGCGGAGTCTCAGTCTGTCATTACGGGGGGAGGAGGGGAATGAGTCAGTAGCAGCTGGTGGTTGAGTCAATGTTTCCTTGAGCATTGAATGCTCAGGAAGTCATGAGATGACACCAGAGGTCAGGGTTGCTTTGTGAAGCCACATGTAGATGGGGCCAGGTGGAAGAGCATTCTCTGTGGTGCGGGCTTAGAGGAATGGCTCACAGAAACAAATCTGGGGAGGACTGAGCCCTGTGGCCTTCTCTTCCTCTCTGAACTCTGCTCTTCTGTGGGAGAAAATGCCTCATTGTCCCCCATAATGGTTCTCTTGGGGTGCCCAGGTCACTTGGATCCCCCCACCCCACTGCCTCAGTGCAAGACAGATTTGCTGGCGCTTAAATGGTGGTCACCTCTGGCAGCCCTTACTTTGCTTTGCAGGGTAACACATGGTGCACGCCAATCTCCGAGTCCCTCTGAAAGTATCCCCTCTTACTGCCCAGCTCCATTACTGTATGCTCCCAGTGATCAGCAGGTTAACACCCAGCTCAATCAGTACCACCCAGGCCCTCGATCACAGCACAGCAGAGAGCTAGAGCTAGGTGAAACAATGGTAAGTTTATTATCAGAGACTAGGATGAAGAGATAGTGAGTAAATGGTCAAAATAAAGGCGACAACTCGCATCTACGAGTCTAAACTTAACTGTAACAGGATAAAATTCTTGCCAATAGTCATTTCTCACCTTCCAGCATCTCCAGTCCACATGGCTGGGATCCATCGCTCCTGGCTGCTCTCTCAGTGACGGACAAGCAGGGGCTGTCCCTGTCTCCAAATTATAGTCCTGTAACCCGCTCAAGTGCACCTTTAAATGAAGCTATTTTTACCCCACTGTTCTTCTCTCCCTGTTGACTTCCCATCCCCCTATGGGCTTCTATGTCAATAGGGCTTTTGTGATTTCGACTTACAATGCTTTGCCTCTTTCTGAACCTAGGCAGAATGGGGAGTGTACGTCCCTGTATCCAGCAAAACTGGTTTGTCCACCTTCCCTGGAACGCAGCTTTTAAAACACCTTTTCAGTGCACGTGTGCGACTCCTTTACCATCACCTGGACAAACCTCCCACTGGGCCTGTAAGACTTGGTAGGATGTGAGCTTTCGTTAGCTACCTTACATGATATTCTTCATCAATATAAGTACCATGAAAGCAGGGTTAAGCACACTGAGATGCTGACACAAAAGAAGGAACCCCTTGCTAGCTGTCACAACCTCCTCCACCCAGAAGTTGCCTCCTCTCCTGTGGCTGGTGCCTTGTCCACCTCCCATTGAAGTGACTGGAAAGACTCCTGTGTTGTCAGTAGGCCCCAGGAGAAGAGGGCACCCCCGGTCCTAACCTCTTTCCCCAGAGAGTGCTTTGCTTGGGATGGGTGTGTCTCTTCATGGTTCTCAACTTTCACCTTGGCTTGGAATTAAAAGTGCCCTGTCTGGTCTACATCTCTACTACAGAGAGGGTAAGGCAAGTTGTGCTTTACCATGTCTGAGACTCACTGAGTGGATGCTCCCAGTTTGTACTAGAAATGAACTAACATGTCAGCCGCTGTCTTAGGCAGCACCTCAGGACTGAAGGGAGGACTCTAGCGCTAGACAGCTCCCGAACTGAGCCATCCATCCTCTGTGGGTCAGCACAGAGGGGGACCCGTAACACACTCACCGGTGGTTTACTCTGACACGTTCTGATACACCTTTCATTCCTAGCCCAACAAACTCTGATGCTGAGCCTGCTGTGGCGACGGAAAGGGCACCCCACTTCTTCACCCAACCAGTTGCTGCAGGAAAGAGATAACCCCCCATTTTCACCTGCAGTCTGGTTTTACTTTGGCGGCTGCCCACAGCTGAGCTGGCGGCTCTGCTCAGAAGCCAGGCTCTCTGCTGGAGATAACTGATCTCTACTCAGCTGTGTTAGTCTGCTGTACAGCAAAAAAACCAATGAGAGTCCTGTGGCACTTTATAGACTAACAGATTTTCTTCAGCATAAGCTTTCGTGGGCTATAACCCACTTCATCAGATTTCCATTTGATACGGCTAAATTCAGTGCCTTGCATCTGATGAAGTGGGTTATAGCCCATGAAAGCTTATGCTGAAAAAAATCTGTTAGTCTATAAAGTGCCATAGGACTCTTAGGTTGCATCTACACTGGTAAATTAAGTCGACTTAAGCTTGCTTATCTCGACTTAATTTACCCTGCGTCTACACTACAGTTTTCTTAAGTCGACTTAAGCAGCTTGCTTAAGTCGACTTAAGGAAAATAAAGGCGACTTAATGAAAATTAAGTTGACTTTATTAAACCTCCTTTCCACTAGACCTAAGGCTTAAGTCAACTCCCTAGAGTCAACTTAAGCCCATGTAGACGTGGGGTAGCTCTAAGTCGACTTAAGGCTACCCCAGGGCTACACCAATGCCCTCCCTGCCGGGGATGGTGGTGGCAGATGACAGAAGTTGGAGCAATGATCTCAAATTGCAGAGGGGCAGGTCCAGGGTGGATATTAGGAAAAAAATTCCCTAGGAGGTGGTGAAGCACTGGAATGGGTTACCTAGGGAAGTGGTGGAATCTCCAACCTTAGAGTTTTTAAGGCCCGGCTTGACAAAGCCCTGGCTGGGATGAGTCAGTTGCCCTGTATGGAGTAGGGAGTAGATTAGATGACTTCCTGAGGTCCCTTTCAATCCGAATTTTCTATGTTTCTGTGGCTGCAAAATGGGCATCTTAAACCTTCATCCCAAGACCACCCTTTACCTGCTTAGACTGTGAACTCTTCGGGGCAGAGTTTGGCTCTCACTATGCAAGGGTGCTAGGGGCTGTACAAAGAGCTCTCAGCTGAGGCCTGCCAGCCCTTATGTATTATAGAGAATGACGGGAACCATGAACTTCCTTCTCATTCGCTAACATCCAAGCATGGTTTATATTTTAAATCAAGCTCAGGGAGAAGAGCCTAGGGTACTCAAGCAACAGGATGCAATCCATTGTTGATTATCCAACAACTTTATTGAACACAGGGCAAGGAAAATGTCCTGGTTTCTAATCAAGACATTGAAAATCCAATCTAATTCAGTGACCACCCCACACACGCCACAAGCGGCTGATGGAGGCTGGAATGTACGACGGGATTCCCTGCGGACACAGGTTTATTTATGACATTGCCAGCCCAGGCATGGGGAAACCATTACACTAACCTCCCAGATGTACCACCAATCCATCTGTGAATTTCAATTGCATAACCACATTAAACAACACACACACGCTGATATTTTTAGCTCTGCTATTCAGCGGGAATTGCAGGGGAAGCATATGTTTCCTGCTCATTGCTGACTTTCCGTCTGGACCTTTCAACCCTGGCTTTGCCAGAGAACAGGGAACTAACATGGGAGGCAAAGCATCACACCATTTCACGGGTGAACAAGTGGAAAAGATAAAGGAAAACCCAAAGGACATAGCTTCTCAGGGGCAAATGGTCACAATCTTTGGGATGCTGAGGATAACTGGGCTGAATTAATGGAACAGTTGATTTTTTTTTTATGAAGTATGGGGAAAAATACAGTTCTTGGATGTGCTTCAGTACATTGTGCCCACAAAATAACCAATAAAGGGAGTAAAATGGGTACTTCCATTTGCCCTCACCTTATACAAGGAGAAGTGGATATTTGGTGGAGTTGAAAGGGAGCACATTTAAAAATAGAAGAGGAAATAGTTTTTCACACAATGCACATATAACCTGGGGGACTCATTGCCACAAGATGTTACTGAACTTCACAGGATTCTAAACAGGACTGGACATTTCTATGGACAATAAGAACCCACTGTTACAATAGTAAGGATTAAGAGACAAAACCAAGTGTTTTGGAAAGGATCAAAACTGCTATATGTCACCGCACAAGACAGTCTCTGTGAGGATCCACCTGTCTGAAACCTGCTGGTTCTGGGGCAGCTACGCTGCCATTTGAGAGCTCCAAATGGTGCACGGAACAGCAGCCTTAAAAGTCTTGCGGATCCAAGCTTTCCTGGATGCACCACTCCCAAAGGCTCTGATTGGCAGGGCCGACTTAGTTCTCATTGGCTCAGGTGTGCTATTTAAAGGCCTGGGACTAAACACCCAAAGGCCACCTGTGCAACTAGGTGGATCCCTGGCTCAGGGCTGCAAACAGCTCAGTTGAATTCCTCTCAGCCCCGGGTCTCTTTGCCTAGTTTCTTCACCCTGCCTCCGTTCCACTACTCCAACCTCTGCTGACCGTTTGGACTTCTGATTTGGCACAACTCCTCGACTACAGCTCTGACTTTCCCCTTCCACACGTAGACTGTAGCCTGTGGCCTCAACCCATATCCTGAGCTGGGATCTTGATGGTCTCTAACTAAGGGGAGATAGCAAGAAGCTGTCCATGGGGGCAAGACATTCTACGGCTGCCCATGCAGAGTTTCCTTCAAGGGCTTAAGGTATGCCAGGGCTGAGCCTTGGCATCTCCAGACTTGACCATTCTTGGCCCGGCACCGGCTTGGCCTTGCTGCATCAAATAATGATGAAGGTAAAAAAAAAAAAAAAATCGGCCAAACCCTGGTCCCTCTTTCATTACGAATTCAGCACCGGTTTCCTTGCCTCTAAAGCATCTGTGTTCTGCAGCTGGCCAGTGCTGGAGATACGCTACTAGACTAAATGGACTTTGGATCTGACCCACTCTGGCCAGCCCTGCATTCCCATGAGAAACTATTGTAACTAACCAACTCCGTCTCCTTTCAAACAGAACTGGACTATACGAATCTCAGCGCTGAACACTGCCAAATGTCGGAGAAATCCGGAAGCAAGATCTTACCATTGGCAGCTTTTCCCATGGTGCAACTTTTAGGCACTCAAAGAGCACCAACCCTGGAAAAATAATGCTGTCCCATAGCCTCGATCCCGAGAATCATCACGAATGAAGAGTTTACAGATGAAGAGGAGACACTGAGGTTAAAAGGAAGGCAGCCTGAAATGACTGGAAAGGAAGTTAAGTCCTGTCCTGAGGGGAAAAAAATAATACAACTTCCAATAGAATGTGTGTCTATAACACAATAGCTCTGGTGTAAAGTGCTAGGCATGGGTGCATCTTATTTAGTACTGGGTGGGAACAAGGGGAGCCGCCCTTGGAGTTATGACCACAATTGGTCAAAAAATTAGAAGTGGGGAGGGCATATGGCCCAATTAAGAATCTAGCTCGGACAATAAACCTGCTCTTTATGAGGATTAGGTGGCTCAGGATATCTGTAATGAGGAACTGAGGCCTGGCCTACACAAACTTGGACTGGTTTCAACTAAAGGAATGGTTTTTGAATTGATTTAATTAAACCAGTGGGCAAATCTGGGGTAGGGCGCCCGCTACCACAGGGAGAAAACCCAGGAAGTCCAGAGCGAAAGCTGTGAGCTGCTCTACTGTGAGTTAAAGGGGTGGAGGGTGGTGGCGGCTGTAGTAACTCCCATGCTCCATGGAATGGCACACTGGAGGATCCATCAAGCGTGCAGACGACGGACGCACACACACCTATGTTTAAGAGCAGCAGGTCTGCTCTACAAATGGTGCTTTGGTGCAGCCGTGCGTTGTGGCACTTGGACGAAGCAAGGAGGCAAACGTTTTGGCCTGAGAGCTACACTCGGGTCTAGGTGGGCCAGAGAGGGCTGGGGCCGGGAGGAGGACGTGGTTGTAGAGCCGGATGAAAGGATGTGGCGCACAGACTGTAGTTTGCCCACCTCTGCTCTAGAGCGCTAGGCTAGTTACCCCACCTAGGCGAGAGGTGAAAGCCCTGTTAAGGGGGAAGCTTTTCTGCTGAGACGAGCGGGGGTTCCCGCCCCCGGAGCGATGCAGCTGTACTGAGGTTAGGGTGGAGTTCGTGTAGACCTGGCTTGAGTTAGCGTAAGCACTTTGAGCTAGACTGAAATAGGCCGCCGATGGAAACAAGAGTGTCTGATGTGGGCAACGCAGTTAAACCGGCGCAGATCTCCTGTAGCTAAGCCGAGTCTGTCGCCAGTAAGACCGCGGCTGGGATTACACCACTCACTAGACAGGGGCCTAGTGGAGAAATCTGGGCTCTGGTCTGAATTCCCCACCTGTGAGGGGGCTTGGGACAGGTGATCTTGTTCAGCTCTCCCTGCTGGAAGTCGGGGCTGCGTCCGTGGTGGCTTGTGCTGAGTGCTGTATATGGTGGTGGCCTGTTCCCTAAGGGATGGACACTGGTATCGGAAAGCCACCCTCCAAACAGGTTCCCTTCCTAGCAATGTCATAATGGATGGACAGAACTTGGATCAGACACATGCGGAAGCATTCAGCTGGCCATTTTGGCACGTCTCACCACCATTGCTGGCTCTCTACTGCTCTGGCTAGGCGCTGCAATAAGTAACTAAATCCGTGCAGTAAGCACTCTCTAATAATCACCCAAGATAAATAAACTCTTGGCTTCTGTTAAAAAAGAGCCTTTAATCTGCAGTGGGTTCTAGCGGCATCAGGGCAAAAGCCCTGTTTAAATAAATCTCGATTAGACATTTTGATAGCCGGAAGTACTCGCACCCCTTAATTTACAGAGCCATGGCAATTTGAAGGGTAAATAAAATACAAAAGTAACAGAGGGAGGGTGCAAAACCATGAATTACAGGGTTGCCACGGGATGTCTTTGTGCAATAATTCATGCAGTCAGGCTGACATAATTCAATTATCCCTTCGTAGACATTTAACATAACAGGCGCGAACACTGAACGCTTGTAGCTACTGCTCCGTGACCAGATGTGGAGCCTTCAGACAGGCTGAAGAGGTGAATCCTATTACTAGGGTTAGCTGTAACCGGGATACACTTTGAATCCAAACTGGTTTTCCCAGTTAGCTCCCATTCTAGTGATTTATAATAGTAACTTTATGGACAGAGGCTACAGATGGTAATCCCTTTGGGGCAAGGGTCATCTTTTTGATCTTTGTTTGTACAGCACCTAGCACAGTCATGTCCTGGGCCATGGTTGGGGTCCCTAAGGGCTATGGTAATATCACAGAGTCAGCACTTGCAACTCCCCATCCCCACTGGTCTCTTCTACTGTCCTTTGCAGTTGAGGACCCACTTCTCTATAAATCTCCATCAAGCTGCCTCTAGTTTGGATTACATTAGAATCATAGAATAATAGGGTTTGAAGGGATCTCGCGAGGTCATCTAGTCCAACCCCCTGCTAAAAAGCAGGACCACTCCCACTAAATCACCCCAGCCAGGGTTTTGTCTAACCGGGCCTTAAAAATCTCCAAAGATGGAGATTCTACCACCTCCCTAGGTAACCCATTCCAATGCTTCACCATCCTCCTAGTGAGAAAGATTTTCCTAATATCCAACCTTGACCTCCCCAGCTGTAATTTGAAACCATTGTTCCTTGTTCTGTCCTCTGGTACCATCGAGAGCAGCCTAGCTCCCTCCTCTTTGGAGCACCCCTTCAAACCTAGCATCACTGTTGTGGGGGTAGGCGTCACCAGGTGGCTCAGTTGCACAGTCTTCCAGGTTCTTTGGGGCTAGTCTACACCAGTGTTTCTCAACCGGTGTTCATTGGAATACTGGTGCTCCATAATGAAGGTGTTCTGTGACAGACCCCGACCCATCGGTGGGCCGGGGGGAGGCTGAATGGAGAAGGGGGAAAGAGCAATGCAATGCGTGCCTGGGAGATTTAAAATGCCCCAGTCACAGCTTCCAGGTGCATGTCGGCATCTACTGCCGCCTTGCTCCTTTCCTACAGCTGGAGCATTTTCAATTTCCCACTGCTGTTACCACTGGCATCCACATTGCTTGGTTATAACTTTCGCAGTAAGATTTTCTTTGACAAACCTTGCTCCAAGAATAGACGAACTCTAAACATGGAGGCCCAAAATTCCCATTAAAACTGAAAATGCTGTTACTTAAGTTTTAAGTTGTGTGCATAATCTTTATGTATCTATTTTTTTTATTTTTTTTTAGAAATAAACACGTTTAATATTCAGAAAACTGCATTGAATTCCATTTCCTGAATCACAGGTGCTTTTAGAACCAGTGCTTGGTGGTTCGTAGCTGACCTAGAAATGTGTGGCTGGAGAAGCAAGTGTTGAAAGGCACTCTTTAGATCACCATCGACTGTGCTATTATCTGGTACTAGTTTTCGGTACTCGGCATGATTGGGGGAAGCAAGGCCTGGCTCTTGATCTGGGGTGCCCATCTGGCATCAAGATACCACTTGGAATAGCCTAAAGGCTGCTCTAAGTTGTGCTGGCCACAAACAGCTCTGGAGGATAGTCAGGGCACAGGGAAGCTAAATCTCCTCTGGGAGCTCGAAGAACGGTGGTGGAGGGCTGACGCTGTTCTTCAAGGAGCTGGTTAAGTCAGAGCAATGCAAAGACCCCATACAGGGGTCAAGAATTTAGCTCTGGGTGTCCAAGCTATAAAGGTGAACCAGGCTGGGAACTGGGGTTGGGTGAGGAGCAGAGAGGGCAACAGAAGCCCTGTTCAGCAGAAAGAAGCCCCGACTCTTGGCAGGTGCCTGAGTGCAGGCTGGAAGTAGAAGGGGAAGCCTGGCCCAGCTTCCGCTGAGAGGAAATGAAGCGGTGGTTGGGTTCTCCTTACTCTCTGGGCATTTAATGCTGGCACGAGAGAGGCAAGTGTGAAACTAATTCTAGTTATGTTCTTCTCTGACCTCAGCTACTCCCCATTTCCAGCCAGCAAACATGCCCCTAGCATCAAACGCCTGGCAAGGTCCCCGTGGTAACCCTCCTTCTCGCACTGATAGCCCAGAATCATTTGCATCAATGGGGAAGATGGGTGGACCACTGCCCCCTTCTTCCAACCCACTTTCAAAAGAGACACAACCAAGTCGGAGTCATTAACTTGGAGGCAAATCCAGCTTTAAATATAAATTAGTCCATCAGTTTGTTGTACCCACTGGGGCAGTTTCTCAGATCCAGCAGCCTCAGCCCAGAGCAACTCTAGTGACGTCAGTGGAGTCGCACCAGGTTCGTGGGGCTATCGGGTTAGAACTTTGTGAACAATGTTGATTTGCACCAGTTGAGGATTGTCCCACAGAATTATTTCAGGGCACATCTACACTAAAAAAAAATCCCAAACACATCCTGCAAGTCTCCGTGTCCATGTCAGTTGGCTCAGGCACACACTGCAGGGCTAAAACCAGCAGTGTAGACGTTCCTCTTAGATCTGACACAACCTCCTGTCGGGTTTCAGGTTCTGGGCTCCGGCCTGAGCAGAAATGTCTACACTGCTATCATTAGCCATGCAGTCTGAGCCCAAGTCAACCGATCCAGGCTCTGAGACTCGCTGCTGCAGGCTTTTATTTTGGTGTCGTCCGTAACTGCTATCCTGTCCACACACAAAAAACTCTCTCACCTGAATTTGGAGGAGCTTTAAAGCAGGGCTAGCTGGTCGGCTGGGGGTATAGGCTACTTTCTCTCAGGCTGGTAACCTGTCCACTTTGCAGTGAGGACACGGGCGTAAACTGCTTACGTGCTGAGTCCTCCAAGGCCTTCTCAGAGGTCCTTCCATGAGGTGCTTCATTTGTTATGAAAGAGATGTCCAGGCTCAAGCAATTTTTTCTTACTTTCATAAGAGATGAGGCAAGTTACGTGCCAGGGCTCAGCCATGGCACAAGTTAAGCACCACTTTCATGTGCCTACAAAGTCAAACCAGCTCTCACACAATTCGCTGGGAAGGGATCATAGAGCGGCTCAGCTTCCCGCAGCACAAAGAACCACTGATGTGCCCCCAGAAACTGGAGAATCATAGATTTGTAAGGCTGGACGGGACCTCAAGAGGCCATCTAGTTCAGTGCACTCTGCTGAGGCAGAACCTAGTAAACTACATCATTACAATGAGTGTGTATCCACCTTGTTTTTAAAAACCTCCAATGATGGGGATTCCATAGCCTCACTGGGTAACTCTCTTTGGTCCTTCAGAGTTTTTCCTAATATCTAACTGAAATCTCCATGGCTGCAAAGAAAGACAATTCCATCATGTCTTTCTCTTGATGCATATGGAGAACTGCTGACCACCATCCTCTTTCTAACAATCTTTTATATCTATTGGAAGACAGTTATGTCCCTATTCTTCTCTAGAAGAAACACCACCCAATTCTTTCAACCTTTCCTCATAGGTTGTGCTATCTATACCTCTTATTATACTTTTTGGTTTCCTCTGGACTTGCTACAGTTTGTTCACAACTTTCTTAAAGTGCTCCACCCAGATTTGGATACAGTACTCCAGCTGAGGCCCCACCAGGGCCAAATAAAATAAGATACAAGAGGTAATTCTACCTGGCCTGGCACTGGGCATCCATTGACGGCTACTCACTGGGACTCCAGCAGCAAGTGCTATTTTTCAGCACTTTCATAATATCCCCATAACCCTTGCACCAGATGCCAATAAAATCATAGATTAGAGGATGGAAGGAACCTCAGGAGCTATCTAGTCCAGATCCCTGCTCAAAGCAGGACTAACCCAAATCTAAACCATCGCAGCCAGAGCTTTGTTATAGTGTGGGGCCCTAAACTGAACACAATACTTCAAATGTGGTCTCACTGGCGCTGAATAGAGAAGAACAATCACTTCCCAGGGACAAGCCAGGGAATTATAGACCAGTCATCTTAACCTCTGTATCAGGAAAAATAATGGAGCAAATAATTAAAGAAACAATTAGCAAACATCTAGAAGAAAATAAGGTGTTAAGTGAGAGTCAGCATGGATTTGCCAAGAAAAAATCATGTCAAACCAACCTTGATAGCTTTCTACGATGGGGTAACAGGCCTTGTGGATAGAGGGGAAGTGGTAGAGGTGGTATATCTACACCAGTGATTCCCAACCTGTGGACTGCGGACGAGAGCACTGCAGATGGTCCATGGGACAGGAACAGGAAGACAATGCCTCCCCGCCATCCCCCCTCCCTGCTGAGGCTGCCTGCTGGCAGGAGCCAGATCGGGACCCTGGTGGGGTCCCAGAGCCACTAGCAGCATTGAGATCTGGCCCCTGCCGTGTCCTGGATCCCAAAGCCACCAGCGGTGGTGAGATCCAGCCCCCACCCTGGCCAGGGTCTCAGAGCAAGGTCCGGTCCTAGAGCTGTTGGTGGCAGCAGGATCCGGCTCTGGTCTGCCTGCAGGAGCCAGATAGGGCCGGGGCTGGTGAAGGGGTGTGGCTGAGGGAGAGGCGGGGTGAAGGGATGCCTGGGGCGGCTGTGGGACTGCGGGACGTGGTGATGGTCCGCGAAAGCTTTCCATGACAAGGTAGTGGTCTCCATAAAGGAAAAGGTTGGGGACCACTGATCTAAACTTTAGTGAGGCTTTTGATACGGTCTTGAATCACCTTCTTGTTAACAAACTAGGGCAGAACAACCTATAAGAGCTTAGGAAGCTCCTGGTCTCTGATGAGAGAAACATCAGCCCGTCACGTGCAGTCAGCTCTGAGCCTCCCGGCTAGATTTTAAACTAGTGAAACCGCCTTTGTAGCCCTTGAAGGGATGCAGAGATACAGCAAAGGCGATTCTTGCCCAGCCGGAGACGGAAGGTGTGAGACATGGAGAAAATTAAGGAAACATAGGCATAGAATCATAGAATAATAGGGTTGGAAGGGACCTCACGAGGTCATCTAGTCCAACCCCTTGCTAAAAAGCAGGACCACTCCCCCTAAATCACCCCAGCCAGGATTTTGTCTAACCGAGCCTTAAAAATCTCCAAAGATGGAGATTCTACCACCTCCCTAGATAGCCCATTCCAATGTCTCACCACCCTCCTAGTGAGAAAGCTTTTCCTAATATCCAATCTTGACCTCCCCAGCTGTAATTTGAAACCATTGCTCCTTGTTCTGTCCTCTGTTACCCTCGAGAACAGCCTAGCTCCCTCCTCTTTGGAGCACCCCTTCAAGTAGTTGAAGGTTGCTATCAAATCTCCCCTCAGTCTTCTCTTCTGTAGACTAAATAAGCCTAGTTCCTTCAGTCTCTCCTCATAAGTCACGTGCCCCAGCCCCCTAATCAGTTTTGTTGCCCTCTGCTGGACTCTTTCGAATTTGTCCACATCCTTTCTGTAGTGGGGAGCCCAAAACTGGACACAGTATTCCAGATGCGGCCTGACCAGTGTCGAATAGAGGGGAATTATCACATCCCTCGATCTGCTGGCAATGCTCCTACTGATGCAGCCTAATATGCCATTGGCCTTTTTGGCAACAAGGGCACACTGTTGGCTCATATCCAGCTTCCCATCCACCATAACCCCCGGGTCCTTTTCTACAGCGCTGCTACTTAGCTGATCGGTCCCCAGCCTGTAGCAGTGCATGGGATTTTTCCGTCCTAAGTGCAAGACTTTGCACTTGTCTTTGTTGAACCTCATGAGGTTTCTTTCAGCCCAGTGTTCCAATTTGTCCAAGTCTCCCTGGATCCTGTCCCTGCCCTCCAGAGTATCTACCATTCCCCCCAACTTGGTGTCATCTGCAAACTTACTAAGCACACAGTCTATTCCATCATCAAGATCATTAATGAAGATGTTGAATAGAACCGGCCCCAGGACCGACCCCTGGGGCACTCCACTCGTTACCAGTTGCCAACCAGACATCGAGCCATTGTTTCCTACCCGCTGAGCCCGTTGATCTAACCAGTTTTCGATCCACCTTACGGTCCACTTGTCCAACCCATACTTCCTTAACTTGCCGATGAGAATGCTGTGGGAAACCGTATCAAAAGCCTTGCTAACGTTATATACAGAATCTAGAGGTTGAAACTGAGATGAGACCCCTTTTGTAGTAAGCAGTATACATAGTCCCTGCCCCCAAATGGCTTACCATAGAAATAGAGAAGGCATATAATGGGTGGGAGAGGAAACAGAGAGAAGTGATGGCCCAAGGTCACACAACTGGTAAGCTGCAGAGTTGGAAACAGAACGTAGGTCACCTGGGTTCCAGCTCAGTGCCAAAGACCACCCTGCCTCCAGAAAGAATTTAGAAAACACAGAGCACTTGAGAAATGCAAAAGGCCAGCCAAAGCCAGCACTTGCCAAAAATACTGAGTTGGATGAAGCCACTGGGAGGTTTGCTAAACAGTCCAATATGCACCACTGTTTCCTGGAACTTGTGCTCTCATGGGCATATTCCTTCCTGACCACGATAGGCTGAAGGCTTGAAGCATGAGATTATTTATAATAGTTGTCTTAACATTGAGCTGCAAGTGTAGCTTCATTTCAATGGGTTTCAAGCGATCACTATATTTACTGAGCCCAATTTCCCCCTCATTTATACTACGCAACCCCACAGAGTCCAACAGCCATGAGAGAGAGGAGTCAATATTCCTAGACTTGCAGTAATTGCCCTGGGATTTTTAAAACTCATTAGAATGAATCAGCAGAAATTACCATCAAGACAATGGGGTTGCACAAAAATTCCTCCCTCCCTCTACCGTAAAACATTTGAGGATCTTTCAGGAAGAGTCAATATGAATATAGGAATTTAATGTCAGACTACAAGGAGATAGCATGGTCTAGCAGTTAGCGTATAGCAATGGGAATTAGTTCATGTGGATTCTAATTGTGGTGCTGAACTTGGTCTGTGTGACCTTGAGGTAAGGCATTTCACTTCTTTATGCTTCAGTTTCCCCATGTGTAAAATAAGAATGGAATAAATAAGGCTGGTCACACTTTTTCCATCAAATCATTTCTTTGAAAGAAAATTGAGCTCAGTTTTTTGGACAAAACCAGGACGTTTTCAGTTTTTCCTATACAAAGTTTAAATTTTCCAAGACAATTTTTTGACAGAAATGAAATAATTTCCTCACTGTTAATGAAGTTTTCTACAGCGGGAAGCCTCATTATTTCCCCACCTCGTAAGCCCTGCCTCCTGGGCACATGGTGATCCGTCACCAGTGAACGTGTGGGAAGCTTAGAGAGTCTCAATAGGAAAGTGAGCTTTAAATGTGGTGTTATTACTCACTGTTTCTATGGGAGGTGGAGAAGACATCCAGAAATGCTGAGCTCAGCTAACATCACGGAAGCTGATGAAGGAAAAGCTGGCAGATCAAGTCCCTGGAGCTATGATAGGGGCCTTCTGGCTCATAGGAAACCAAGCAGGACACACTGCTGTTTTCTTACCAGCGCTGTTAGGGCAGGAAACCAACCTATTAGGAGTTTAACAGGTGGAGAGTCGCTGCAGCTGGGAGTGGGTTAAGGCACAGACTGTCAGCTGTAAAAAGGAGGAAGAGGCAGGCTGTGGGAAAATGCTAATGTTGGGAACTGTGCTGGTATTAAGCCAAATCAGGGACCATTGCATTCTGAGGGACGCACTCTCTATACCCGCAAGGGCTTACCATTTCAGATAGTGATCCTGCTTGATGATAGGCTATAAAATGCTGTGTGGCCCACTCTGCCAGGGTTCAAAATGCAAGGGCAGGGGAAGAGATCCAGCGTACAAGCTGAGTGACCATGAAGATGGTGGAAAAACAAGGGAAGGTGGGTAAGGTCATATCTTTGACTGGACTTACTTCTGCTGGAGAGAGAGACCAGCTCCCCCAGATGTGAGGAGGAGGGCTGTGTGACTCAAAAGCTGGCCTTTCTTCCCAGCAGAAGTGGGGACAATAAAAGTCTTTAACATGCTGGGAGTGGGACCCACGCACCGAGAATGACATTGCACACATGTAGATGGTGGGCACAGAGCCTATTGGGGCCAGCTCCTCAAAGCTCTGTCGGTACCTAACTCCCTTTGAAATCAGTGTGAGTTGGGGGACTCCTCTTTGGAGGATCCGGGCCATAGTCAATTCCTCCTTTGTGGTTGATTCCTTATCAACTGGTTGCCCCTCTTCTATTCCAACATTGGGTGCTCCAACCACCCCACATGCCTTTTGTAATGCCTTTGGGTTTTGTTAGAGCTGTTATCTCAGTTCTTTCCTTGACTGCTTTCTGTTTAAATAAGTTTTATAAATAACCCCTTTCCCTGTCTTGGGCTGCGGGTGGAATGGGAGCCAGGGGCTGGTCTCTGAGAACCATTTTTCCTTGGAAAGGTGTGTAAATCTCACAGCCACACAAAAGCTTCTCAGCCTCCTTCCCTCTCCCCTCACAGAATAACCAAACCTTTCTCAGTGTGCCGTCCCTTCCCGGCTGCTCTTGATCTGCCGGAAGCAACAAAGTGCAAGCCAGGGGGGATTCTGGGAGGCAGGGGGCCTATGTTCAGCAACTTTAAAGGAACTGATTTTCACTGAGTGTTGAGCACCCACCTTCTGAAAGCCGGGTCCCTTTAAGATGTTGCAGGGTGGGCACCTGAATTGCTAACTGCTTTAGAATCTCTTACCCTAAAAGCTTTTGATGGGACAACCAGGCCCATGGGCTCAAGGAGAGCTTGCTCCCTTTGCACCATTCCCAGATTACTCCGTTTTGGGATGGGCTATTATAGGCTCTCCCCCCATATTTCCTGGGGGTGAGGAGGGGCGGAGAGATGTGTGGGGCCATCCCACACTCATCAGTGGTTCCCAGCCTTTCTGAGTGAATGCCCCACTAGGCAAAACATATCCCTCCCCCCCCACTCCTCTCCTTACTGGGCATAAACACATATTGCCCCTATACACACATGTAATGATAACATTAAATTACATACTACTAATTAATGGCTCTTATCTGAGTAAGAAGCTGAGCCTTCTCTGGTGCAGCCACCCCAGCATGTCCTGTGTGACCCCACCTCTTCCTGTCCCCCATGGACTGACGATAATGGAGATGGTCTCTGGTAGGTTGGCTGGGGCTTCGCTTGTTCATTCAGGCACCAGCTGGTGTATTTCTGCTCCTCCACAATGGCTGGAATGGAGCTTGGGGCTGCTGTTCCTTTGGCGGGGTGGGGGTACTTCTCCTCCACTCCAGCTGGCACGGAGCTTGGGGGGGCTGCACTCAGCATGGAGCTTGGGGGGGCTAAATGACCTCAATATTACAGAAGCCCCATGGACCCCCCATAGAGGGGTGTGATTATTGCCCTCTATTCAGCATTGGTGAGGCCGCATCTGGAATACTCTGTCCAGTTTTGGCTCCCCACTGCAGAAAGGATGTGGACAAATTAAAACAGTCCAGTGGAGGGCAGCAAAAATGATTAGGGGGCTGGGGCACATGGTGTACGAGGAGAGACTGAAGGAACTAGGCTTATTGAGTTTGCAGAAGAGAAGACTGAGGGGGGATTTGATGGCAACCTTCAACTATTTGAAGGAGTGCTCCAAAGAGGAGGGAGCTAGGCTGTTCTCAGTAGTAACAGAGGACAGAACAAGGAGCAATGGTTTCAAGTTGCAGCTGGGGAGGTCGAGGTTGGTTATTAGGAAAATCTTTCTCACTAGGAGGGTGGTAAAGCATTGGAATGGGTTACCTAGGGAGGTGGTAGAATCTCCATCTTTGGAAACTTTTAAGACCTGATTAGACAAAACCCTGGCTGGGATGATTTAGTGGGAGTGGTCCTGCTTTCAGCAGGGGTTTGGACTAGATGACCTCATGAGGTCCCTTCCAGCCCTAATATTCTATGAATCTCTGGCACTTCTTCCAGTGGGGTCTATCTCTCCAGATTGTTTTTCAAGAGTAGGGCTCCTAAAAAGGGATTATTTTCCACAGCCCCCAGAATTCTGCAGGGATCTGAGGTCTAGAGCATTATAGATATTTAAGTTTCTAAATTCCTCATTGAAGCCAATGGAAGTGTAGTATGCCTGGGAACCTGGGCCTTCATTGTACAAGTGAAAAGACAAAGGGCCTCACATAGACTCATCCTTAGCTCTAGGGTATCCCGCCCTTTCTGGGTACAGGAGTTAGCTTTTCCTCATGGCCACAGCCAATTCACAATCCCCAGACCTCCCTCCAGGCTGAGGAAACCTCCCAGCTTTTCCCTTCTGGGTCTCTCCTCTCACCTGAGCAATCTTAACTTCTTCTACAGCCTAGCTTGGCCTTCTCTGGTCAGAGGCAATTAATCACCTGCCAGGTGCAAACGCAATACTAATTAGGTTCCTTCTCTTGCCTTCATGGGGGTAGGGTTAAGCCCCACCAACAGGCCTGATTCTCCCAGGCCTTGGGATAGCTTTGCTCCACTAAGGTGTCTAAAGGAGGCTGATTTAGATGTTACAATAGTCCTGTCTGGCCTTAAAAATCAAGCTGTCCTAAAACCTGCTTGGCCATTGAATAGTTCCCTCTGTGTCGGGGGATCCTTGGGTAGCATAGAGCTGAAATTCAATAGTCTTTAGGGACCTAATTCATCTAGACCGCTCCAAAAATTCCAGGCGCTGGGCCCCAGATTTTTCAATGGAGTTAGGCCTCGTTCAGTTGAGTGGAGCAACGCCTCAGTGCTCGGTGGCCTGGCCCAAGTTGCCTGTTCAGCCCTGGGTTAGGCAGCTCCATGACGCCTAGGATCCCTATTGCGTGTGGGGCTAGTTAGGTGCCTAAGAAAGGGATTTTCAGAAGCCATCCAGCTGAGTCAGAAGATAGCCAGGGGTGAATGCCGAGGAAAGGTGGGAAGAAGGGCTTTGGTGCCTCAGAACCTGACTAGGTGTATTTGGCTGAAGAGCCAGCTAGGCATCGTCCTCCGCACAGGATCTTCAGCCACAAACCCTAGTCTGGAGTAGATGTAGCATTATGTAAGGCAGCTGAATTGACCTCCAGGAGGTGTCCCATGATGCTTCACTGTGAACACCCTGGAAATCGTTTTCAACTCCACTACACAGCAGCCAAGTACACAAGAAACAGCCCTTCCCCTGTTAAAGCCCCTGGAAATTTTGAGTTCCCCTTTCCTGTTTGATCGGCGTGGAGAGCTTGCCAGCCCAGATCCTTGTGGTGACTCAATGATCGAAACACAATCTAGCCTGGAGTACACAGGTGGTGGATCTTATCAGTCTGTGGAGAGAAGAGTCTGTGTGGGCACAGCTCCGATCCAGCTGAAGAAATGTAGACCTCTACGAAAAGATTGTGCAGAACATGGGGCAGATGGGCTACACCAGGGACATTCTGCTGGGCTGTGTGAAAATCAGAGAACTTTGGCTGACATACCAGAAGATCAGGGAGGCGAACAGTCATTCTGGTTCTGCACCCCAGACATACTGCTTCTCACCACTACCCTCAATACAGTGGGGATACCTTCCAGGAGTCTAAGTCCTGGGACTCCTCAGCCAACAATGAGTAGGACATTCTGGATGAAGAGGAGGAGGAGGAAAAGGGGTGGCAGGCAAGCAGGGAATCCATTCTCCCAGAGAGCCAAGAGCTATTTTTAACCCTGGAGGAGTTCAGCTGTTTGCAGGACAGGTGCTGGCTGAGTGTGATGCTAGGGAAGGCACCTCTGGTGAGTATGCAATTCCAATCCAACTGTTGGGGTTTCATGTGCTTATAGTCTATGTGTAATATGAAGAGAAAGTGAGGTTCAGTGGGTATCTGCTTCCCAGTGGCTGCTCTAGCTTCGCAGAGGGTGCCCTCTGGAAGAGTCTATGTGCACAGGGCCAGCTGGGAATCCTCCATGAAGATCTCCAGGAAATTTTCATAGACGTACCCTGCAATCCTTTGCAGAAGGTTTCTGGGGAGAGCTGCCCTATTTCTTCCACCCCAGTAGGACACTTTCTCTTGCCACTCCAGTGGTAACTCTGCTGCCATCCTTGCGCTACACAACACAGTATAAGAACCAAGTCTGTACTCAGATGCTTGCGGCATCTGCTCCCTTACTGCCTCTGTTACCCTTAGGAGAGTACCATCAGATAGGGTCCCCTGCGGGTGGAAATTTTAATGACAAGTGCTCGTACCAGAAACAAGAAAGCGTGCAATTCCCCCACGCATGGCCGTTACTGGGTCCCCCAACCCTGGTTTCCCTAAGATGCCGGTGGTTGGTTAGCAGGGATTGGCGCTGACCTCAGAATCCAGCGACAGCTGCCAGCAGCATGAAGGGAAGGAGATGGGGGCAGTGCTGTGTTCTATTGCGGCCACAGTCTTCCTTCCCCCTCTGAGCTGCCTTGGACAAAGATTGTAATTTGGGAGGCTTAATACTGATCCCCGGTCTCCAGGCACTGTCCATGTTGCCGAGGGGGGGAGGCATTGTCCACCTGCACTCCCAACGTGGGTTTCCCAGGCACGAGACCTGTGGGCCGTACTCACCATGGCTGGAACGAACTGGTTAGCTGAATAGCAGGGATTACGATTACGTTCTGGCTTGCACTGGGGTGCTTTGTGAAGAGCAACTTTGCACTAAACCCAGAATATGCACTGACGGCTGTTGCTTTGTGCTTTACATCCCTCACAGAGGGGATCCCTGCAGCAGTGTGTCCTCCCCACTGATGGAGAGGCTTTCCCAGGTTAGAAGGTAGAAAAAGAGAACGCATGGTGAGATAATGAACACCTCTGGGACAGCTGACATGGAGCTAGGAGCCTGGAGGATTTAACAGTCTGAAGAACTGGACCTGAACATGGAGAATATCCCAGGAGCATGCCACGCAGGATGAGACGCTGCGGATTCTGAAGGACCAATCAGACACGTTGAGGCACCTGGTTGAGCTTCAAGAAGAACAGCTTGAGGCTAGAGTCCTTCTGCAGCCCCTGCAGGACTATAGAGCCCTGCTCCCAATCCCCATTCCCCAAATGTTCCAGAAGGTGGAGGGTGCGGGGAGAGAAGGTGCAGTATCCGTTTCACTCACCATGGATAAAGGATGCAAGAACAAAAGGCAGCTATTCAGAGATGTTTGCTGGGCAAGACTTCTGTGCTTTCACAAACAAGCTGACTTGGTTTCTCCCCTCCCAGTTTTATCACACTGTTTTTCCAAGGTTCAATTATTTTCCTGCTCTTTCAGTCTCTTTATGTTTGTGCAATAAACGTCAATGTTCCATGAATTAAATACTCTTTATTTATTCCAAACCATGGAGTTGGGAGGGGGAAGTGGAGGGGCAGGGAAACTGAGGCAATAGAGGGGACGGTCTGGTAAGGTATAACACAGGGAAGCAGCGCACATTACTGTAGCTCCTTACTGAACTGGATTTTTAAAGCCTCACAGAAATGCAGAGCTTCTTGCTGGGCTCTTCTAATTGCCCTGGTATTTGGCTGCTCAGAAAATTAGCTGCCAAAATATCCGCCTCCATGCCCCACCCCTGTGGAAATTTCTCTCCCTTTATCTCAGATATTATGGAGCACACAGCATGCAGCGATAGCAATGGGGATGTTGCTTTCGCTGAGGTCTAACCTGGAAAGCAAACTGCACCAGCGACCTTTGAAACATCCAGAGGCACATTCCACCACCATTCTGCACTTGCTCAGCCTGTGGTTGAACTGCTCCTTGCTGTTGTCCAGGTTGCTGGTGTCTGGCTTTATGAGCCATGGGAGCAAAGGGTAGGCCGGTCTCCCAGGATCACTACTGGTGTTTCAAAATTGTTAATGGTTATTTGGTGATCTAGAAAGTTCCTGACTGCAGCTTTCTGAACAGACCTGCGTTTCTAAAGATGCAGGTCTCATGCACCTTTCTGACCATCCCCCATCGGTGTTGGTGAAATGTCCCGTGATTCAGCAGCCCTTGCAACACCATGGAAAAGTATCCCTTTCAGCTTATGTTTGCTTTGATCTAGTGCCAAGGTAGGGACATGTGTGCCATCTATTGCACACTGCAGTTAGGGAACCCCTTCGCGGCAAAACCACCCACTACGTCCTGCACATTGCCGGAATCACTACTCTTCATAGCAAACGTCAATTCACAGCCCTGCATACTTGGATCACAAGAGTTCCCATAATGGATTTACCAGCTCTGACTTGATTCCCCAGTGACTGATAGTTGGCTGGCGTCACAAGCTTCCACAGAGCGAACACCACTCGCCTCTTCGCTATCAGAGCAGGCCTCATTTTAGTGTTGCCGCGCTCAGGGCTGGGAAAAGCTCTGCACAAAGTTCCTGGAAAGCGGCCTCAGCCTTTTGCCTTCAAAAGTTCTGCAGTCGCTGCTCCTCATCCCATTGCTGCGTAATGATGTGATCCCCATGGTCCCATGTCTCCCCGTGACAATGTTTTGGTCCCATGAGGCTTTGCAAGCCCTTCCCACAAGCCCCTGCAGCTAGGTGCACTGTGGGATAGCTACCCACAGTGCACTGCTCTATGCCTCGATGCACGTGCCACTAATCACAATGGACTCCACCATCACCATGAGTGTGGTGTGGACACGCCCAACTGACTTAATTACTGCAGCGGTAGGAAGTCTCCTTACACTAAGTCAGCTTAATTTTGTAGTGTAGACATGCCCTTCAGCTCCTAAGCCAGGTCAATTGTATTGGCTGAAACGCTCTCTCTCTTCTGCTCACACCAGTACCTCTCTCACACACACCCGATATTTCCCTCAAGCTCCAGTTGGCTTTTACACAGGTGCCATGTTTCCTTTTCATGTACTGGTGGCCTGTATTGGTCCTCTGGTTGCAGGCTCAGACAGTTATCAGGTTTAAGCATTCTCAGAGCAGGACTATGGGGGAGGATTCTGCTGGCAAAATAGCCATTGCCTTGCTTGGTTGAAAAATCCTGCTACAGGAGTATGGGGTCTTCAGCTTGAGCAAGAGCTCTGAGCAGCTCATCTGGGAGGTAGCGGCATGCAGGTTCCTCTGAAAACACTTCTGGGGTGAATTTAGGTGCCTTTTGTATAAAGTGGATTAGGTTAATGGGAATTTATATTATTAGGGGAAACTAGTTTTAAGAGTAGTAGTTAGCAAGTATAGGCCCAAGCCTGAACCAGTTTTCAAAGGCCTTAGCATAAGAGCTCACATGAACCTATGCCAGAACTCAGACGTCACCTAATGAGCAGCTGCAGCCCTAACGAGCACCCTAACGAGAAAAGAACTCCCTGATAGCTCCCTGATAAGCTTACAGCTAACTAAAATGATCAATGGCTGACAGCTAACTAAAATGATCGATGGCAATGTGGCAAAGACTGTGGGAACCCCTGTAAAAACAGGAGGGGCACAGAGGGCTAAAGCTCTATAAAAAAATCAGCTCTTGGGACACTGAGGCGGACAGGTTCTGGACAGACTCAAGACGCCCAGTGGCTCCGGTCACTATAGCAAGTGGGGTCAGTCCAGAGAAGAAAGAGAAAGGTCAGGTCCTAGTCATGAAGCTGACTGGACTGGCACGTTGGCCCGAGCTCATCAAAGAAAGGTCAGCACCTGATCCCCGACGGTGGCGAAACTGACACGTTGGTAAGGAGTTCGGTGAGTATTAAGAAACCACAAGAGGCCTCGGTGAACCCTGGTTCGAGAATAGCTACAGGTATATAAGTAACAGGTATATGTGTAACAGGTATATAAGTAACTGAAATAGAAATTGAAGCTTAGTACCCCGAGTCCTGGTGTAAGGACAGAAGTAGGTCCCCTGGTCCCCGAGGGTACGGGGGGATAGGTATAAGGTTAGGGATGTGTAGGGCTCAGTCCCCTTAAAGGGATTGCAGCAGGAAGGTTGTTCTTTTAACAACTGGATAAACTAGAAGTTAGTTTTAGTTCCCCAAACCTAGGTTGTAAAAGGTATTGGGCTAAGGTTAGGGATCAAGCAGTTTAGCACCCCAGCCTGGGAGTACAGGTAGATAGCCTGCTGTCCCCTTTGAAGTTAGGGGCACCCCTTTGTTGCTAGGGGCAAGTGCAGAGTAATAAGAATAGTTTTAGTTATTAAATAACAAGTAATTCTGAAGCATGCTGCAGCACAAGAATATCATAGTATAACAGCATAGATAAACCTTGCAAGTGTGTAACAGTTAAAAAGAGTGCATGAACAAAAGAGATAAGCAAAGATATGTCTTCTTGTACCCAAGATGATCTGTAATAAACACTTTGTACTTATAATTCTCTTGATTCTAGTCTATTGTTATTTGCCATGGTACTGTTAATTCCTGACACTCCACTCCCCCTTTTTCTGTTTCCCCTATGGAAACAGCACTTAATTCCTTTGGTAATTACCTGGGTTATCGGCTGGCTTGATTTAACCCTTTATTATTCAGTTCTAGTTCCCCTGACTACTGATGTATCTGTCAGCGCCTCCCTTCCATCAGATCAAGGCCGGGCTATAATCCCGGTGGAAAAAGAACCCGGCGTCTGCCTGGTCCCCTCGATGAATAACACCCTCGAGGGGAGACGCCAAACAGTATAAACAGTATACAGGCTCATAGACCTTTAAAATTCTAATTGCAGGTGTAAACTAGAGCAGCCTTCAGGCAAGTAGCTTTAATTTAAAAAAATCCCCGGCTCTGTCCAGTTCCAGAATCAGGAGAGTACAAGTGAATTAAAACCAGCTCTGTACACTAAACCCAAGGCTGTGTCTATTTTTCTTCAGCAACTGGTCAGGATCTGGCTCGAACTCTTTGCCCCGAAGAATTTACAATATCAATTGAGAAGTGACAGGAGCATAGACAACGATGGGGGGGAAAGCTGAGCGTTACTGTGATACGTGCTTACAGCATTGTTATTGAGACTTCTTATCCCTGCTTTTTAAGTTCTATTTAGACAAGGTCTGAATGACCACGGTGAAAAATTTAGGCCCAAAAGTTGATTTCCATCGAAAATGTTGAAGTTTTCTTAGAACAATCACAAGTTATAAAAAATTCATAGTTTCAGGGCTTTTTAAAAATGAAAACCCACATATTTTCAATTGAAAATTTTGGGGTTTCTTCTGCCAAAAATCCCCATTTTTCAATGTACAAACTTTGTGTTGAAAATTTTGGGAGTTGCTCCAGTTTCCTACTGAGGCGCCACATGCCTGGGTGCGCAAAGGATCTCCCTGGTCTTAATGCAAATCAGGGCAGCTTGACTATTTATTGGGCCAGGGCCGCTTCCCTTTCTGCAGTCGGTTTTTGGTTCTGAAGGGTCATAGCTGAGTCTTGACGGGAATAGTCAGTGTTTTCTCCATAGCTGAGAGGGCTTTTACTGTTCCATGCTGACTTTCCCCTCTGCTGATTTTAACCACCGCCAACTGGGAACAAACCACAAGCCATGCACGTTCCTACATTCTGGATGCACTGGGAAAACACAGCAGCATCTGATGCTTTGAATTGCCAGGACCAGCGGTGGAATCAGCAGCCGTGGCATCCCAGAGTCCGTGAGGCTGGCAGTCAGGCAAAGAAATACGTTACTATGACAACCACCGGCCAGTGCAGGTATCACAAAGGGACATAGGGAGAGCAGAGTGTGGCTTCTTCCCAAATCTGAAATTGCTCAGGCAGGCGACACAACATACAGGGTAGTTTATTTGCTTCCCCTGCAATGCTGGGGAGAAGGCAGCCCCAGAGCCTGAAATCTCTTCTGGCAAATATCAAAGCTAAGCTGGAAATAGTCTTAAACTGCTTGGTTTGTTTGGCTAATCTGAGCGAGAGAGCTCATGTCCCCTGAACACCCCCTAAGGAGATTAAATGACAGGAGCCAGCGCAGCTGGGCAGCTAGTGCAATGTGATGACCCTCCTCTTCCTCCACCCAGCACCGCCCCATTTGGTTACAGGAGGGAAGAACAAACAGTACCCAGGCTGAGTCATACTGGGAAAACCCCACATGGCCCTTCCAGCCTATCAGCTCAAAGGTTTTACCAAGAGCTATACCCTGCAGCATCGTGCTTCTGAGTGTGAGGTGCTGCACCCATTTCACAGAGGGGGCAATTGAGGTACAAGAATTTAAGGGCACATTTTTCCAATGTGACTCTGGTTTTGGATACATCCTTTTGAGCATTATGGGACAGGGTTGTCTCCTGCCCTCTGTAATTGATGCCTTGGAACATAGGATTTATTGACCTTCATTTTTACTATATATACTGCAAATGTTGGGCGTGAACCCAGCAGGGTTTTGCATATGAGGAAATTCAACTGTGAAAGGCCCCTTATTCTTGGTCCACCAGTTATGCAATGTCCTTACCCCAATAAGCTTGCCTGGTGGGTTGGCAGAGCCTTTCCAGACGTCATATCTGTGATGCAGCATGTGTTTTCCCTGATGGCAGGTCAAAGAAGCGTGCCTCGCAGCATTTGGAGAAGGCAGGGAGGTTTGCATTGGGAGTTAATTCCTGGGGTCGTTGTAAAGTCTCAGAGAGGTGCCTGAGAAAGCTGTTTTGTGCAGCAAGGAGCGTCGCCCGTCTCATGGACAGCGCCACTATGCCTGTGGAGCAGAGTTCTCAACCATGCATGTGATGCTGTCATTTCAGAGATCTTTTCAGGAGGTCATTGGGTGTTTGGCCCTTCACTCCTGCTCCAGTGAGAGAGGTGAAACCAGACTCAGCTTTCACCCCAGAAACATTTCTTTTCATGAGGACTCTGCTTCTACAGTGGCTGGCTTTATTGCCTCTCTTCCTGCAACGGAGCCTGTCTCTGGATCACTCATGGCGTAGCCTGGCGCCTAAGACTGGAACCTGCCACCCTAGGAAGGGTACACCCAGGTCACACACAACCCATCCATCACAGTGTTAGAAACCAGGGGAGCCACAAGCATGCAAGTTGCATGTTAGAATGGTGCAGCCATGTCTATGCTACAGGTGAAATCTTGGCCCTGTTGAAGGCAATAGGCATTTTGTATGGAGACAGTTACATCGCTGCAGAACATTGCCCCCCACCCTGCATAGAAAAGGCTGCCCACTTCTTTTAATTCCTACAACACATTTCCAAGGTTCTTACTGTGCTGGCCAGGTATTATTTAATTGCCCAGGTGAGCTATTTATTTTTTTTACTGTAGCTTGATGTTAGGCCGCAGGGTCTTGGTATGCCGACTTCTAAGGATTTTATAGAATAGATAACTCCATACAGCCTTTGTCCCTGATGCGTCTGGGAGCTCTGCCACCTGGTGATGACCAATCGAGTACATACTAATTAATGGTCCCTGAAAACTGTTCCCCACTCGGTCACTACTTGTGTTGGCTGGGACGTTTTCTCACCAAAAAATGCCATAGGGATCCTTTGATAACCAAAGCTGGTCGGGACCTCGCTTTACACGTGACCCAAGGGACAGCATCCCTAGTCGCACAGTGCCCAAGGCCCAGGCCAAAGAAGAATGCCATCCAGTAGGTCACCGGTTCTGTTTCTTGCAGCAGGTCAGAACTCTGTCATTGAAGCTGAGCAGGCCACATCCTGCTTAGCTTGGAAGAGCCGAGGATCAAGGGTGGAGCTGTTCAAATCATGCTAAACAAGGTGGGACCCGCTGTCTAGTTTAGCAGGAGACTTCTAAAGAGCTACCAGTCCGTAAAGAGATTGTAATGAGTCAATAAAAAGAAGGGAATTGATACCTCATCTAGAGAATCAAACTGGCTCAGTAATGTCCATTTTCTGTGGACACGTGTTTGCCGGAACTACTCGCAAAGTGGAACTTCAAAACCCAACCCTTCTTCAGCCCGTGTTGGGACTAAAAAGTGCGAGGCATCGATGTTTCTGTGCCCGTCGCTGTCAAGACGCTTGTGTCTTGCAGTAGTCACACTCAAAGCCCTAGTGATTAGCAAACAGGCCAGGGAGGCACAACGGCAGAGTTTAATTCTCACTCTCTGGCCACGGGCAAGTCAGTTAGCGGGTTTGTGCTCCGGCTTTTGAGCCTCTAGTAACAGCAATCATATTTGATATCCAGGGGTACTACTACATGCCCACCACATCAGACTCTTGTAAGGAATCCAGATTCGTAAAGTGCCGTGAGCCCGTCTGATGAAAGGGGCAAAAAGGGAAATGTTAATATAGCAGAAAGGTTGGAAAATATATTCTCAAAAATCTATTTCAAAACTTTACTGCTAGGCTCGGACAACTGTTTGAACTTGCTCCCATGGAAACAGTGGCGCATTCACATCCGGGAAACGTCCGTGAAGATGCAACCACTTACGCCAGATTGGGATATGGTCCCAAGAGGGCCACCCTCTGAAGCTCATGTGCGTGTAATTCCCCATTCATGTTACTAGTTTTGATGAATGAATATGGAGGGATGATACCCCCAATGACAACTCAATGTTACATTGGCTTCTAATTGCAAAAATTCTGGATGCAAATATATGGCGACAGCCCTAACGATTTTTCACAAACAGAAACTAGATTTTGTTAGCATGCATGTGTGTGTGTCATCTTTTGTCAGCTTGAAGATGGATTATGTGACGCGTGGTAAGCAGCTTATTTCAGGTTGTAGCACATTTGAAAGCAGAAGTGAAAAAAAGGCAAGTTCATAAATGGCCAGGATCAGTGGTTCATGAGCAGCATGAATGACCTAAGCTACAGGACTCTGCCTGTAGAAGGTTATTAGGGTTTGGCTGAAATAGGTCTCAATGCAAACAGTAGCTCTATTCATGAGGATCATTTCCTCAACTTGCTTCCACCCCCTTCCTTCCCGAGTCATCAAAGTACCCAGCTGTGGGCCCACAGCCTAGTGTTTTTTTTTTTTAAGAAAGTAAAACATGAAATGGAAGTTTGTTTGTTTTACCATCAGCAGAAGCGTTTTGAGAAATCAGCGCTTTGCTGGGAAGCCATGGATCTTTCTGTAACCTCGCCTTTGCCCTCTAGATTTCTCCACTGCGCTTGTCCCGTTGCCATAGAGAAGTTATAATTTGTTAGTCTTTAAAAATGCCACAGGACTCCTCGTTTGTTTTGCAAGATACGTTACTGCCATCTTCTGGGCAAAGGACGGATTACCTGGAACTCAAAATTTCCGTCTCCTGAAGATGTTTCACACCTACGTCACAGGCCCAGGTCAGATATACAGGCACAGATTATAAGAATTGTATCCACTTATTCAACCACTTATTCTCTGATTCCAAACTGAACACAGTGTACTCTTGACTACTGTTAATTCAGATAGACAGTGTCCTAGAAACCACCCTCATTTTTAAAGTCCTCCCCTCACTCCTGAGCCTGGCCTGCATCTTTGTCTTCTCCACTGGCTAGGCCTTGTCTATTTTAATTAAAAGCGCTTTGGGGCAAAGATAACATGTTTGTATGGCATCTAGCACAATGGTTGGCCTCTAGCTACCACGATATAAATGTGTGTTCAGAGCTAAGAGACATCCCTGTGCTTTATTGCGTATGATATCTCCTGGCACCCCCTACGGTAAATGAAGAGACACGACACCCCTTAAGATTCAGATCCCGCAAACACTTAGGCGCATGAAAAATATTCTTTACCCATTGTTGATTTCAGTGGGTCTACTCGCACAGAGTGCATCTGGCAGGAAGGAAACGAGAGGGAGAGATGATGCAGAATCTTGATGACGATGCAGCTGCCCAGGTGCGTGAGGGTAGTGCAAGGGAAAATGTAGCCAAGAGGGTGGTATTTGCTCTTTTGGGTAAATGCATGGTTTAAGTGCTCCTTTGGGGTGGAGCGGGTCTTCCCAGGGAACATAAAGGATGAGTGAGGGCCTTGCAGATTGGCTCAGGAAGGTTGGAAATGACATGCAGGAAATTGTGTGTGGAAGAAGAGGATGAATGACCCACAGGTGACAGATGTTAGTCACATCGCTTAATGCACGAATGGAAGAGGATGAAGTAACTAGGGTCGTGAGGGGCAATGCAAGATTCTGTATAGAACAGAGTAGAATCAGACAGGTTTTGAGGCTGGCACTGGACAGGGGCAACTCAAAGAGACAAGTTCTTTGTGAGGAGAGGTAAAAGCCAATTGTGATGGGATGCACATCTGTGCAGCCCTTGGGCGTGACCTGTATAATCTTTCTGTTCAGTTTTGCAGTGTAATTGTGTTATTTGATGACAATTACGCTATACCAGGTTCCTCTGTGAATGCTCAGAACATGGGCCACGTGATTACCAGGGTGCCATGTTCCCTGCTGCGACATGCATGTATAGATGTGAAGCATGTTACAGGGTTCAGACTCTCAGGACTCTCTCTAGCACAATGGCTGAAGATTTACACATCAAAGGGAATGCTAATGCCCTCCCCTGCTCAGGTAGGAGTGAAAAGAATCTCAGGACAGGACAGTGAAGGGGAGGGGCTGTCAGCAGTTTGTTAAAACAAAGACAGAGACTGTGAAGGGTAGAAGCTGCAGGCTTTCAGCCTGAGAAGACACCATCTTGCAACCAACTTCAAGCAAGATCGGGGCCCTGCCTGGGAACAGGCAGAGAATGGCTGTAAAACACCAAACAGCCGAACACCATGCGCATAATCTTGGACTCTGAGGTCAGTTTAGGTGAAGATGTTAGAGTAGTATGCGGTTTATACCTTTTATTTGGTAGTGGTCACTCCTGACTCATTTATAGTATGGTTCTGCCTTGATTGGCCATATTCTCACTTGAAATCAGACTCTGATCAATAAACTAGTAGTTGTTTCACCTAAAGCTGTGTGGTCTTTAGAGGGTGTGGATGTGGGAGGCTGGGCACAATCCACTTCTTTGTTAAGTGGGCGGACTGGAGACTAAGGTGATTGGGAGTGGGTCCCAATCCCTGTAGGGCAGTGGCTCCCAGTGTAGTGTCTGGGACTGGGTGTGCTCGCTTGGGGACCAACGCCTGTGTGGCTGGTGGATTTACACCCACTGCCTGGGACCAATTACACGCTGGTGGCTGGTGTGGACTGACTCAGGAGTGAGCGGTCACCCAGCAGAGCGGGGTAAATTGGGGTTCAGGAGTGGGGTTCAAGCGGTCATAGCAGCACACCAGACTGGATTTGGGGAGCAGCCTGTCACACCAATGTAAATGTTGGACAACCGAGAGCCGTTCCTCAGACCTACAATCAACTAAATCTTTTGCGCAGGTCACAGCTAGCCTCATCCTGTTATGCAAATGTGCGGCCCACAGAGGCCCCAGGTCCAGAATGCAGTGGTGCCGGCTGTTTCAATCAAGATGGAGCATCTCCTGCTAAGAACTGCAGCTCTGCGTTAAAAAGGGGAACAGCTATGGCCCACTTTGCAGAATGGCAGGGGCTGAGTTTTAGGCATCCACCGTGCAACGTAGGGAGAAAACAGCCTGGTTTTGTACAGCAACCCATAACATGAACAGTGACTATGAAATACAGAACCGCCAACGGTAATGGAGAAAATGGCTAGCTTTTAATAGGGTTAGGCAAGGGAATCTCTCATTTGTACATTGAGTAATAAGATTCGTGTCATATATCCATCACCCTGACTCAAAGAGTGCATACCATTTTAGTCTACACATTTTTAATCCCACTAACACTGCAGCAGATAAAAATAGTGGGAGACAACAGATTCAGCATTATTAAAAAACGGCACCACGGTGGCCA
This sequence comes from Pelusios castaneus, assembly GCA_007922175.1. NCBI lineage: Eukaryota > Metazoa > Chordata > Testudines > Pelomedusidae > Pelusios > Pelusios castaneus. The sequence continues at coordinate 4,865,312 of ML685850.1, read as the reverse complement.
TAGCAATGGAAATTTTTCTTTCCAAACAATGAATATCCGAAGGTACAAAATGTCCAGAGTGTTTCTAAGCAGTAAAACTTTAGCCAGATCACTGGCCTCAATTTTTCTTCTCTATATTTTGGAGACAGTCTGTGGAAATAGCTGTATGTATTTAAGTATGCAGCTTATATGATGAAGTTATGTATGTTGCTCACGGCATCACAACAGAATTCTAAGAACAGGGCAGGTTCCTCAGCTGCTATAAATTGGTGGTGTTCACTGATTTCAAGACAGCTACGTTGTATGCTGAGAAGCTAGACTAAGATTGCTGCTTCCTTTGGTTTCTGTCTTCCCAACACAGTTCTCGGAAGTAGGTAAATCTTTTCCATAAAGCTTTATTGAGGAGATGCTAAATATGGAGGCGAGGCTTGTGAAAATAAATGCTGCGACGGTTAAGAAGAAACTTTCTCCCAGTGACGTTGCACTGTGGTGCTTCTTTAATAAATTATTGATGCTAGGTTTCTGGGTTATTGCTAAAATCCAAGAACAAAACACCAGAACTAGTGCACAGAGAGTGGCTGTGAAAAGAGAGGAGAGGAAAGGAAAAAAAAAAGGTGACTTTAGTGCGGCGATTCCCGAGCTCGGGACCCTAGTTAACCAGCCTTCCTGGCTCCCTAATATCTTACCAGCTTGCCAACTCCCAAAGCACTATCAATACCCGTTTCCCATTCAGCTCTATCCTCAGAAGCAGCAAATGGAAGATCTGGGTGTGAACTACCATGTAGGTCAGGGAGAGAATGGATGGTGAAGGAGTCTGGTTTCGTAGCCTCTCCATTCCCACACACAGTGCAAAGGGGGCTGGCTGGGATTGCAATTCGTCTTCTTCAAATGGAGGGTTGTTTTCCTCCTTTTTCAAGACAGGCTTAAGTTGGGGTAGTCAAAGGAGCTGCTGGATTGAGAGGACTTGGGAGCTGGAAGCGTATGATCAGTTTGTTTCCATTTGCAGACACGAGTCTGCCCCGTTACCCCAGCTTCATGTTAGGGGAAGAGCGTGATGAACATCGCCGTGGGGGTGACTTTTCATCTCACTAGCACAGTTTACAATGCCCAGCAGGGCTTTCTCTCGCATGCCATTAGGCACAAGATGAGTGCAGGTCATCGTTCACATAAAGGGGAGTTGGTGTGTAAAGGTGGCACCAGCACAAAGAGACCTGAAGGTGAGGGGAATGTCCTAAAACACCATGAGGCACCTTGATCAGCTAGACACATAAACCTTCTTAGGAAAAGGATGTGATACAGCATGCCCATATGTCCACATGAGGCCCTCAGGCCTGTCTGTTGCTGCCTACGTAACAAGAGAGGGCCTACTCCAGGATATGCTGGGTACCTGTAATGTAAGGGTGGAATTTACAGACGTGGTGTCCAGCTATGAGTGCTAAAGACTCTGTAGGCGACGATCCAAAGAGCATTGTTCTCATTAATGAACACAAATGCGGCTCTTTCACCAACCAACCCGTGCCCAGCTCTCTCCGTCTAAGTGCTCAGGCGATCTCCGTTGATATAGCGTAAGAGTGCCTCATGTAAAGGGTTGGTGGGAAAATTTTGAACACCATGTTCTCTCACTAGGCAGTAGGGCTTCATCAACACTGAAATTTCCTCTTGGAAATGACTGATTTCAGTAAAAATGTCTGACAGGGTAATTCAAAATGCCACGTTTCTCTTCGGTGTGAGTCAACTTTAATTTCTGTATGAGGTGTTGTAGTTGTGCTGGTTCCAATTTCTGTGGCTGCCTGAGTGTTGGAGTTTTGAGTCCCTCAAGCCTTCATTCTCCCCTATGGGTCCTGCTCCCTGCCTGGACTATTTTTCCCATGATGCATTGAGGTGTCTGGCCACCCTGGTGCAATGTAAGAGATTCATGATGTACCCTAGTGGCTCAGCCACAGGTAGACTTCATGGTCCACCATGAGAGATGTCCACAGGTCAGAGAGCAGGACACATAAGGAGAATGGGGGCATGAGATATCTGGAACTCCAGTGGGCCAGCATGGTAGCTCAGGCAGCCACAGAAATTTACATTTACCTTATCTGAAACAAACATTGCATGCTGCAGTTCAGAAATTCTGTTTTTTTAATCAGTTCTGGTCACCAACATTAATGAGTTTACCCTCATAATACCACTGTGAAGCAGGGAAGAGCAAAGATCAATTACACAACTTCCCAACATTTGCACAATAATTCTGGGAACTGAACCTGAGTCTCAAACAAGTGCCTTCATCACAAGACCATTCCTCCTTCTCCTGAGTGAAGAATCTAACAGGAAATTGGAGGAAGCTTTTATGTGCTATGAAATAAAAATTTCTCATACACTTGCAGCAACCTGGAGATGTTTTAGGAAATGCCTTTTATAAAGCTCAGCTCTATTTACAGCTTTTGGAACACCAGGCCTCTCTTTACAACTCCTTTAGCTCCTGCCCCAAGACCGTGCTAATTATTAGATCGGAAAGATTATTTTTTCTGCCTTCTGCTGCAGGACTGCATTCTGCAATAAGTTTCTGCTAAAGAGCAGTTTCCTCAGAAGGGCATGAACAGATCAAAACCAAGCACATCATAAGCTATTAAAACTGGAAATGTAACATGGCGGATTTATAGTGGCACAGATTTTAAGGGATTGTAGGGGTCAGTAATTACTTTTCAGCCTTCATGCTGGCTGTTTACTCGTTGCATTTGATTCCCTTGGAACAATGATTTTTTCCTCTGAACGTTTTCATAGCAATCCATTAGAAGAAGCATTCCAAAACAATTCCAAACAGTCACAACTCAACGGGGCCAGGAGTGACCACTTTGCACAGGGTGGCCCTATGATACCAGGCTGGTAAATTTCACTTTTGAATCTAATTGCAGCCATTTGCTGGCTCTCCTGCACTAATTTAATGCTACTGCTCTTTAGGATTTCAACCCTCCTGTGGAAAACTTATATATTATCAAAATGAATGAATTAAAAAGAAATTCAACAGGAAAATTCTTCTATTCATATAAAGCTTTACAAAAATTCCTTCTATACGTCAAGACAGACCATTTGGCGGTTTAAATTAAGTTGAAAGTGCCTCTTTAATGTAGGTTCCAAAAAGCAAAAATCTGTTCAACTAACAAAGTTACCTGACAAAATATGTAGGACTGTTGCAATGATTAACCGGGCCACTCCTAGCTTCTTTATCTGTATGAAGTCAAGGAGGAAAGCAGCGAAGGCAGCCATCACACCCAGGAAACACATTCCCATCATCAAATCGATGAAGATCCAGTTATGCGGGGACAGGAGAATAATTTCTTCAATCAAAACAAAAAAGCAGAATAAATACAGGACAACTTGAAATTAAATTGCATAAATAAGTGCAAGACAACAGTGCGTAAAGAGTTCTCTTAACAACTCTTTCAGTGTCCCTGGCCCTTCCCCCATACTATGTCGCCACTGGCTATCAACATTTGGTTGAAAAAAATGGACTTCTATATCCTGTAGATTCAGGCCAACAGAATCATACATTGAGCATGTGGATCTGCGGCAGGATGAACCTAGATCAGTGGTTCTCAACCATGGGTACATGTACCCTGGGGGGTACGCAGAGGTCTTTCTGGAGGTGCATCAACTTATCTAGATATTGACGTAGTTTTGCAAGAAGCTACATAAAAAGCACCAGCGAACCCAGTACAAACTAACATTTCATACAGACAATAACTTGTTTATACTATGGCTTCTATAGACTATATACTGAAACGCAAGGACGATATATATCAATGGGTCTATTTTATAAGTACGTGGCACAAATGAGAAAGTCAGCCGTTTTTCAGCAATAGTGCGCTGTGACACGTTGTATTTTAATGTCTGATTTTGTGAGCAAGCATTTTGAAGTGAGGTGAAACTTGGGGGTACTCAAGTCAAATCAGCCTTGTGCAAGGGGTACGAAAGACGGAGAGACACTGACCTAGAACATTCAGTGGAGAACTCATTAGCTTCTTGAGCACCCCCTATCTGTCGACTGTATCCATCTCTCGTCTCTTGCCTTGTATTTAGGTTGTAAGCTCCTCAGAGCAGGAGCCATCCCTTTGTTGTATGTACAATACAGTGAGGTTCTGGCCTTTCTGCCCTGTCATGCTATAAATAATACGTATAAAAGAGTGAGTTGGGTTCTGACATCTATATTCAAAAGCCATTCAGCCTCGAAAGGGTCTCCTTCCCATTCATCCTCCGCACAGAGAAGGAAGAACATCCTCCTATAATATCCCATCTTCCACAATGGCAAAGCAGATGTCATAGCATGAATGCAAAAACTGTTCAGCCCAGGGAGTAGAACGAATAAGAAAGCCAGAATGGAAAGCTAAGTTATTCAGACTGGCTCTGGTACTGTGAACTCTCTAGCCTACCACGGCTGTGTGGTTAGAGAGAACAACTTGCCAAGGCCCTGATTCAGCAAAGAATTTAAAGCACATTCACAACTCCATCCTTCATTAGCAAAACACCTAAGTATGGGTACATCTACACTTGGAAATTAAATCGACTTAATTTACTCTGCGTCTACACTACAGTTTGCTTAAGTCGACTTAAGAAAAATAAAGTCGACAATGAAAATTAAGTCAACTTTATTAAAGCTACTTTTAGTTCGACTTTAGGCTAAAGTCGACTTTTTAAAGTCGACTTAAGCCAGTGTAGACTTGGAGTAGCCCTAGGTCGACTTAGGGTTACTCCAGTACTCCCCCACTGCCCTCCCTGCTGGAGCGGGCCACAGGGGGAGCCTGGCATGCCCCCCCATAGGGCAGGGCAGAGCCCTTCCCACCCTGCCCCTATGCCCTGCCAGGGTCCCTGTCCCCCTTTGCCCCATTGTACCAAGGTACAATGGGGCAAAGGCTGAGCCCCCTGGCACTGGGCAAGGGGTGCCCCCCCGCCACTGTGAACCTGCCCTAGGTCCCCCTAACCCCTAGAAGTTGACCTAGGCATCCAGTGTGGACGCTCTAGGTCAACTTTGAAAGTTCCCCCCTAAGTCGACTTAAAATTTAGGTGTAGACATGCTAAGTCGACCTAAATTTACAAGTGTAGACAGCCAACATGCTTATGTCCCATTGAATAAATAACACATCTTTCTTGTATAATACTTTTCATCAATAGATCCCCTAGGCTTTGTCTACACTTGCAAAGTTAAGTCGACTCTGTTAAGTCAACTTAAAGTCAACCTTGTTAAGTCGACTTAACAGTAGACATAGCCGTCCACACTGGCTTTAAGTTGATGTAACAAGGTCGACTTAGCGCTGTTCCCCGTCCACACTGGCTTTAAGTCAAGACGACTTAAGGCTTAAGTCCACCTTCAGAGTTGGTGTTAAGTCGACTTAAGCTGTTATTAAGTTGATTTAAGGAAGCGCTTAAGTCGACTTAATAAAAGCCCAATGTGGATGTGGCTTTGCGTAGGTCAACTTAAGCATCCATAAGTCGACTTAAGTTGCCAGTGTAGACGCACCCTAAGGTACTCTACAGAGGAGATAACACTCAACCCCATTTTACAGATGGGGAAACTGAGGCAGAGAACAGTGACATATTTACCCTCAGGTCAGCCAGCTGGCCAGGGGCAGTACAAAGAAGTCAATGGGAAAGCAGATTTGTGGTGGAGAGGGGAATTTGGTGCTCAACAGTTCAATGTGTTTCTGACTTATGACAGGGGAACATGGAGCCTGGGATAGGCACGCCTTATTTCCATTGATCTTAAGTCAATGGAAAGACTTCAAAGGGGGCTGAAACAAATCTCGTTTTAAAGGATAGTAATATAAAGTTACAGAACCCTCAACTTTCTGGGCAGAGCAGGAGATGATCCATTGAGACGTGTATCAGGAGAGACCAACCAAAAAGCCGTCAGATTTTGTAAATTTGAGAGCAGCACTTAGATAAGATATGAAAAGATATTAAAAAGCTGTGTTGTTTAAATGAACAAGTGGGTGAGTATATCAAAAAGGACACCCCATTTGGATGGCTAGCACATTTAAAAAATTTGTCCTACTTTTCATTCTTAAATGACCCAACACAACTTGCTAGATATCCACATAAGATTGGCCTACGCTTACAGCTTCATTTGTAATGGAAGAGGTGCAGGTGCAAACATTAAAACAAAACAAACCATTTATAATGCTTACAGAAAGCCCAGAGGTGCCGGGGCGATGAACAGCCAAGCCCAGATGGGCCAGGCACAAATTAAGCATTGCCTGTGTTCCACATAGAGGGGATAAAATGTTGTCTGACTTGCATTCAGATCCTGTTTCAGGAAGACACAAATGAAAATGCACTTGGTAATCTGAGTGTCGCACTTACCTGGGCACATCCCACCATCCCCACCAGCACACAATTTCCTCAGCGGTCCGTTTGCATAAGAAAGACTTTGCACTAGAGCAGCACGCATTGTCACTGGTTTTGACGGACACTGCCGGTGTTATCAGATCTCTGGATCGGATCCTCAGCTATGCCAGGGCATCACCCAGAGTAGCTGAGAAGGGGCCCAAAAGGTGGCTCTACAGGTGTGCTCTGGATCTTGATTCATTTCTTCAGGAGTTTCTGCCTCATCTGCTCCTGTTAATCTGAAATCTAGAATCTCTTCTTCAGTAACTCTTCGGCTGGCTGTGATGGAAGGGATATTTATAACATACCTGTTCCTCCTTTTCTGATTGATTAGCGCCCTCCAGTAATACACCTATTCAGTCACTGATTTTTTTTCCCCGCTGGTTCCCTTCATTTTGATTCCAGCTAACTGTTAAATGTTGCAATTAACCTCATTGAAGCTGGTAAGTGTAACTGTTGCCTTTCATTCAGGATAAGTGTAAAAAGCAATTGAGCTTCTCAGATAGCTGCAACGACAGGCGTCAACCATCCAAAACACAGACGACATGGCAGGACTTGCATAGTAAGCAAGAGGGTTTCACTGGGAACAGATATAACAAATGCTGGGGTACAGGCATGGGGTGGAGGAGCTGTGTGTGTATGAGAATTTCACTCCAGACAGAGAAGACAGCAGGAACACACTACATTGAGAGCATGGTAGCTTGACCCTGAACAAAAGCTGAGAGTGCTTTTGGGCTAAGCGCTGGCTGGAGAGAGGCTTAGAATGGTGAGGAAAGAAACCGTCTCCTGTATTCAATTCCTGCTGTGTTAATCAAACCACCACTTTGCACATTCTTTGTAAATGAACAGGACTGCATCAAACAAACACCTGATCACTATCAATTTTTCCTCCTACAGAAACAACCCTGAGGACCTTGAATATTGGCTAACCATTTGGTGTGGACAGCAGATGTTTAATATTCCTGGCTGCTTCCCAGGGATGTTTCAGGACAAATGAGACTCAAACGACATTGGAAGAAACTTTTGGGAGTCTTTTGATACATCAGTTTCTGTGTAGTCTTCTATAGAAATGATATTAACCTGTCTACCTTACATACTTGGGTTGTGTGTAGTCTTTGTACCTTGCTAGGATCACTCTAGAAAAACATGTCAATGTCACAGGGACCTTCAGCAGAAGTTTCACAGCCTACTGGTGCAATCATTACTGGAATATTGTGCCCAGTTTTGGGCTCCCCACTACAGAAAGGATGTGGACAAATTAGAAAGAGTCCAGCGGAGGGCAACAAAAATGATTAGGGGGCTGGGGCACATGACTTAGGAGGAGAGACTGAAGGAACTAGGCTTATTTAGTCTACAGAAGAGAAGACTGAGGGGAGATTTGATAGCAACCTTCAACTACTTGAAGGGTTGCTCCAAAGAGGAGGGAGCTAGGCTGTTCTCGAGGGTAACAGAGGACAGAACAAGGAGCAATGGTTTCAAATTACAGCTGGGGAGGTCGAGGTTAGATATTAGGAAGAACTTTCTGACTAGGAGGGTGGTGAAGCATTGGAATGGGTTACCTAGGGAGGTGGTAGAATCTCCATCTTTGGAGATTTTTAAGGCCCGGGGAGACAAACCCTGGCTGGGGTGATTTAGTGGGAGTGGTTCTGCTTTTTAGCAGGACTAGATGACCTCGTGAGGTCCCTTCCATCCCTATGATTAACAGCCTGGATGGGTATTTTGTTTAGTTCAGGGAAGATTTTTTAGAAGTCCATTTCATAAATTGCATATTCTGGCCTTATTAGGAAACTCCTTCTGCCTGGACAGCTCCTTTTAGCACCACAGGAATGGGAACACAAGCTCTTTCCTTTCAAAAATGATGGGAATCACTTTTCTTTTGGGTGCTTTTGGAGAAATTTGGCTCTTTTAAAAACAATTCTCTGCCTGTCAAATCCAGCATTCTCCCTCCATCTCTCCCCACTGAATCAGGTTATTCTTCTTAGAAAAGCCTTTCCTCGGGTGAAACGTGATACGATAGTAGCTGGCAGAGCTCAAGCTGTGAAGGGCTTTTTGACTCATCTCTATTGTCATGGAAACAGGTAAGAGGAGGTTACATGGCAGCTGGCTTTTGGAATACTTTCTTCAGAAGTAGAAATCTAAGGGGAAAGGGGCTGCTGTCCCACTACCTTGTAGAAAGGTTTCTATATTGTCCTTTGTGGCAGAGACAAGAACCGCATATGAATCATACCATGACTCCTAGGCTCATAAGAAACCCCTTTGTCTCTTAGGTGATTCCGGCAAATTTCCAGCCTAAGCGCCGACTTACCATTACCATATACAGGAAAACTTCACCACTGTGAACTTCTGAGATCTAACAGATCTTTGCCATAGCACCCCAGACACTGGAACGTTTTGTATTCTGGAGTCTGGAGGGGACTGAATGTAACCCTGTGTTTTAAATGCCAGACACTAATTTTCCTTTGGACATGACTTGCTGACTCACAGCCACAGATGTTTTAGACATCGCCCCTTTCCTGCAGGGGTAGGAGGCAGAACTTCGCCCTCCTCTGTTGTTTGATTTGATCTGATCTTTGGATCAGCATCAGGAAAAACTTCCAATCGGCACAGAATTCCAAGGACACTTTACAGCCCCTCCTGGATGGCAAACAGAGGATGCTCTATCAGAGTTCGTTGTGCTACTCCCAGTCCTGATATGCGAAGGGCGGCAGATGTGGCCAGGCTGCCCGTCGGGAGGGAGAGGCGGCCAGCCCAAATCCGAGTGGTGCTGTGACCCTGCACATCAGGTCACAATACCACTCACTCAAATTTGACCCCGCCATATGTACAGGACCAGATTAATGACGCTCAGGGCCCCAGGCTGCGCACCATTGTGGCCCCCCCCCCCCGCTTGGGGCCCTGGCCCCTCCCCGTGGCAGCCTGCAGACAGGTTGGCACTGGGCGGGGGGGGCCCTGTGGCCAGAGGCCGCTCTCCATGGCCCACTTGCTCCGCCTGGCTGGTCTGCCCCCAGAGTTGGGGCTGGCTGGGGTGCGGTGTGGCCTCTGGTGCACCCCCCAGGTCCATGGGCCTTGGAAGTCCACTGCATGAGACGCCAGCCAGCCCTGCTCTACACTCAGAGTGGAGCAAACAGGCACCAGCCCACCCTGTGTGAGGGCAGACCAGCCAGCCCCAAGGCGGGGTGGGAGCATGGAGCTTGGCCTCCGGCCCTTGCCCCATCCTCAGTGCCAGCAGGGCAGAGGCCTTCCCAGCACACCCCCACGCCCTGCTGGCGCTGAGCAGGGTGGCAGATCAGGCAGCAACCTTAGGGGCTGGATCCCAGGGCCCCCTTTAGGTCGGGCCTGATCCAGCCCTGCATATGTAGTCAAATTATATATTGCTTCAAACTGTCGCAGACTGAAAAAGTCGGGAAAAAGCCCACGAAGTCGAAAGGAATCATCCATCATTTGGAACAATTCAACACTGGATAAAGCATTAGAAAATATAACCCCAGGAAGAATCCACCACTCTAGCAAGCCCCACTCCTTACCCTTCTTCCCACCTGGGGGTGGGTCCTGAGCACCTTTCTCCCATCTCCCCAGGGCTGTCTCACCTGAGCTCTGACTTTCATTCAGCCACTCCTGGGGCTGCAGCTGGATGGGCACCCCGAACATGTAGGTGGTGGCCCAAGACTCCGACTTCTTCAGCAGATGTTGGGGCACGGTGGTCTCGACCGTGATCCAGGTCAGGTTGGAGACGGCGATGCATAAGGCTGTCAAGCCCAGACACTGGCACGTGGCTGCAGCCAGGCTCTGCTGCGTGGTCTTCGACAGCTGCCACAGCTCCTCGTGGAGGGAGCGGACCGGCAGCTGGCCCGTGGTGGCCAAGATCACCAGCCCTGACTTTGCGCTGTCGACCTGCGGCGACGCCTCCATCGCCATCCGCCGGCCGGGGAGCCGGTCTCCGGCCCCACAGGTCCCTCCCACGCAGGGCCCGGCCCGTTTCCAAAGCGAGGCTGACTACATTCTGCCGCCAACCGGCCGTGTCATTCCCTTCCGCACTTGGCCCCGCCCCCTTTTGCCCACCAATGGCAGAGACTCCTGTGGCTTCAGCTGGAGGCCCAGGCTCTGCCCCCTAGGCTGGCCAACACCAATCAGAAGTTGCTCCTGCCCCAGCCAGTCGCACAGGCCTGGCCCCTGCCCATTCGTTCAGTTTATTAATTGCCACCATGTGCTAGGTGCTGCACAAACACATGGCAAAAGCCAGTCCTGCCCCGAGAGTTTAGTCTTATTTAAAATGAGTTGCCACGCGTGGGCATCACAAGCCACGAGGGAGGCTGAGGGTAACAGGGATAGGAGCGTGGGCTAGCTATGAGTACAGCCGGATGGCCAGGCTTCCCGGGCTACATCTGTGCTGCACAAAATACAGCCCCCAGCAGCGAGTCTCCGAGCCTGGGTCAACTGAATTGGGAGGGGGCTAACAATGGCACAGTAGACATTCCCACTCGGGCCGAAGGCTGGGCTTTGAAAGCTGGCGGGGGGAGAGACAGGAGTGCGGAGTTCTGGCCGCTGCCCCACTGGGAACATCCACACTGCAATTTTTAGCCCCGCAGTGTGAGCCTGGGGCAGTTGACCCAGGAGCTGACACTTGCTGCTGAGTTTTTAAAAAACTTTTCCCCGCAGTGTAGACGTACCTGCCCAGGCTGACTCTACTCAGGACTGCATGTTTCTCAGCCTGTCGTCAGGCCAGGCAGCCTTCTCTTCCCACCCCCACTTCATTTTTGGGCACACTGGACATCCTCCAAGCAGCGCTGGAGGAAAAAGGGAAAGACGGCTAACCCTGTGGAAAGAGGGATAAAGCCAGGAATCGGCAGAGCCAGCTTGAGGACATTAGAAGGGAGACTCCCCAGGGCGGCAGGATTAAAGGAAAGGACTGGCAGGGATCCCACGTGCTCATTCCCCTCTCTGTTACTGACTTGCTCTGACAAACCTTTGTGCCTCAGATGCCCACCTATAAAACAGGGCTAACTGGGGTCCCCCACCCTGCCAACAGCTCCAGGCACAAAAACAGCAGATTTGCAATCGTGGTGTACAACGGCTACAGGATAGGGCAGTGATTGATGGCACGGGGGATCTGCCTGGTGTGAGGCTGCCATGGCCGCTGCATACGATTGGGATCCCCAAGTGGGAATCATTGGAAACACCCCCACCTTCACCTTGTTTTCTCATTCATGCAAATACACTGGGCAGGGAGTCACCTCTCTCTTCCCCACCTAGAGATGCTCCTTCGTAATATAAAATGGAAGGGAAATATCCAGGGCTGGCATCTTTCTCTGGCCAGCCCGGCATTACAGCAGGTAAAAAGCACCTCCAAGACCCCATCAGGTCTGTGATCCAAGGCTGTCAGGCTCCACACGAACCCAGAGAGAGGCCCTGCCCTGGAAAGCTATAGCTAAGAATCACACAGGACAGACTTTGGTAACGTGGCACACTGGGTGACTCAAGCGCCTTCCAGAAGTTGTGATGAACCCTCAGAACTCAAATGTTGCAAAAATCAGGAAATGCAGGTAAGGTGACACTTCCCACACAGCGCAGTCTTGCAACTTTAACTTTGTCCTTCCCTCAGGTGTCCCTGAGAGACCCCAGAACCCTACCCCTCCCTTGCCGAGTGATCACTTCCAATAAGCACCCTGTGCCCCCAAAGTTTCTGAAACACAGCCCTCTGAAAATCCTAGGTTTCAAATACTTCCTTTCTCTCCTCCCCCACCTTTTTTGCACCATACCAACTATGTGAGTGACTTAAGTGATAAACTGTAGTATTTGGGAAGGGCTTTGAAGATGGTGTACCTCACAAAACCACTATATAATTGGCAGAGACAGCTCCAAAAACATTCAATGCAAGAACGACCGACCTTTTCCGACAGGCAAAGGTACGCAGGCAGAGCATCAGAAGGAAATGTGAACAATGGACCGGATTTGATCTGTTACATCCAGAGTACCAGCATGTCCATTTCACGTAACTACTGAATTCACTGAAGTCACTTCGCTGTATTAAAATCCAGCCTGATCTCTGTCACCCAATCCTTTCATTTTAGAAATCAACTCAGAAGCTGTTTTTTTTAAAAAAACCAAAAACCCCACACTCAAAAGCCTCCAATTCTCCCTACTGTATTTATTCTCCTACAAAAACAGTCCAATATCATGACAGGGCAGAACCCAAAACAAGAGGAGCCTAAATCCCAACCCACCTTTGAAAAATTCAGACACCTTCAAAGGCCTGAAATCCACCAATGTAGCTGCTGGCTACTGTTTGCCTCTGTGCCATGGTGAAACGCATCAGCATTCACATCAGGTACACGAGGCAGCAAATGTTGGTTCCCATAACTGGAATGAAGTCGGCGACAGAAACGTTTCATTTGCAGCCGTTATTGCTACATCACCACATTTACAGCTAGCAGCCAGATTGCCAGTCAGCTCAGTTCTACCTTGACTTTTCACTTGAAAACGAAGTTTCATAAGGACAAAAACCCAGGGCCTCATTACTGTCTGTCGGATTCACAAGTACAATCTGTTTAGAGCAGAAAAAAGAAAATGAGTGAAGCACCCACCTGACTATTTCTTTAATAATTCTCACACAGGAAACAGACCCCACCCCCAAATAAAGCCTTTAAAGTTACAATGATGCAACTGTCTTTTAGAAATTTTCTGCTGGATGCAGCAACTAAACTTTGAAAGCCCTGAAAATCGTTCGCCTTTTTTTTTTTTTTTTTTATAAACAATCCAGAACTTCCTTTTATTAATTCTGTTTGAAACAGGCAGTCTCACTAACTTGGCATGTGCATTCGGATTCAAGGCATGTCAGGAGATAACAGGGTATATAAGTTTGCCAAAATTAGCACCGATCTGTCTAATAAGCAGGAAAACGTTCACCTTTCTCTTTGCGTCTTTCTGGCTGCTACACTTTTGGCATTATACAAACAAGAAAACAGAGGTATTTCCATTGCAAAGGCTCAAAGCAAGTCAACACCTGATGTTCTCTATACCTGGGAAGCACTATATAAAGAGTTATCATTACAATCAAAACAGAGAGGAAACTTCCAATATAATTTTCTTTTTTTCCTTCTATGTCAATTCTGGATTAATACACCAAAATCTGCAAATCTCATCTGCACATATCTAATGTTTCAGCCTGCATCGAGCACTTCCACAAGAAGAGGACCTTAAAATTAGGAGCTAGCCTGGGTAATGCCAAGCGCAGTTTCAAAAGCAACTGTACAGGATGGGGACACGGGAATCTGAAAGCAAAATGGGATGCTTGGTAGGGTGCATACAATTACCCAGCCAGCAATTCCAGCTCATTGTTAGGCAGCTTTCTGAGCTTTCAGAGTCAACTGAAAAGTTTGGGTGTGTTTTTATGTGCATTTGGGGCTAAATTCCTCCCTCTGACGCATCCACAGAGTAGTCATTGTAATCACGGAGCCACAGATGCACCAGAGGGTTAGTTTCGCTCTGTGTTCTTGTCTGGTGTCCTTTGGGGGGAGAACGGGGAGGGAAGGAAGATACAGCACCTTTTTATTCTTCTTATTTACTTTCAGCAACTGAGAAGCACAACATTGGATAACATCTTGCAGTTGATGTTTAAAGGTAATCATCACATCTGTTGGTTATGAAAACACAGGGTTTTTTTTAATGACCAATGTGTAATTAATTTACTCTACTGCTGTTCTTCCCATGCTGTGAAATGAATTATCACGCCACGCTCTGAGTGACTGCTCTGCTCTCAGGCTGGAGGTTGATCAGGGAATTGCTCGCTTGGGCCAGTTCTGCAATGGAGACTCGTCCTCTCTGTTTGATGAACTGAGCCACCGTGGTCATCTCCTCTGGAGTGATGTAGATGAACTTTCCTCGGTCATCAATCACACCTAGAAGAGAAAGGTAACCTGACATCAAGAGCTTCCAAGCTAACTATGTTTCCCAATTGACATTACTGACCCCGTACATTTCGTTCACCACATTTACAGTACACAGGTTACATTTCAGATTTAGTGAGGCAGTGCTGTCCAGCAGATGGGGGAACAGGACCAAGAACAGAGACCTAGATTTTATTCCCAAGTCTACCCTGATCCCACTGTATGACCCTGGGAAACACGACCGCAACTCCCTGAAATACCTGGGGCAGGTCCACACTGCCTGCTGTTTTCGGCTGCAGTAGAATGGAAATATGCCAGTTACTTAAAATAAGTCTGACTGCCTTGAGCCCAGCAGGACAAACACGGGCTGAGGTCCTATAGAAATTATTTTAAGTTAATTTTTAAAAACTGATGAGATTTCAGGCTGGCAATGACCCAGTAGAGTCAGCTGAGGGAGGGGAAATCCAAATCTAAACAACTCTAGGTTTGCTTGTTGGGTCTGGGGTTTTTTTTTTTTTTTTTTGTGCGCTTAGGTCTTTTCTTTATTAGCTTAGGAACAGAATATTCAAAGCAAAGCGATCCTAACAGCCTCAGGTGTTGCCTCTGGAGCTTCATGGCCCCCATGGAGAGGCTTCTCCCAAGCCAGCCCCTGCTCTCTGCAGATGTTTCCCTCTCAGGCCTCCTGCTGATAGGTGTGGAGGGCCCCACCCACGTCCTTTCCTGCTCTCTGCTGTCTGCTTCCCCTGCCCAAAAGGCAGCAAGCTATATATATAGTTTCCTGTAGGGCACATGACTAAGAGCAGGTATGTGATTCACAACTCCCCCTCCCAATTTTAAAAGCACCCTGAGCTGTAACAGGTATACTGGGATGCCTGTCTGTATCCCAAGATCTAGTGTCCTGTTATGGTTCCTCTTCCAGGCTCTAGGTGCGATGGTTTATAACAGATTTGCCAACTATCTCAAAACCACCCAAACGATTCAGCCGAGATTCTTCTCCTTGCCAAAATAATTTTGCTCTCACACCTGTACAGCCCAGCAATGCCTGTCTGGTGCTCAAGTGCTTTAGCAGAACTCAAACGGATACACGGGGCGAGATGTGGTCTCTCTGCCTAGGGGTGAATTTCATCTGATCACAACCACCACCAAGTACAAAAATGCTCGAGTCCCTCTTCAGGACAGCAGTCCATTTTAACCAGCCAAGTTTCAAAGATGAAGTTAGGGTAATTAACATATCTACTGATCATGCCAAATGGGAGTCCTCTGTGATTACAATATAAATTAAACAGGAAGAGTATTCTTACTAATCGGCTTAAGAGTCTTTTGCATTTTTTGCATCATCTATTAATGCACTAAAACTGAGCAAACCCTGTAACGTTTCCACTGTCACCTGTTAGAGTGCCATCAGCCATCAGGTCCTGTACTCTGTTAATTGCGTCCTGTTAGGGGGCAGGGAGAGAAATAACTGGTTAAAAGGAGAGAGCGCTCACGTTTCCAGGCATCTCAGAAAGATTATGCCTCCTGCCTTATTCTCGAGTGCACAGGATTTAAGTGAAACATGCATATCAGCATTTCTACACAAATGCGAATGATAAGTCTGTTATCAGGACAAGGTTTTGTCTTCGCCAGGATGCGGTCAGCCTCTGTAACCCAACGTATGCGAATAGCTCCCTCTCTACAAGAGTCTCGTCTTGCACAGTTATCTATATGTGAGCAGTAAGATTGAAACTTTTCATGGAATGGGATGTCTCTTTGGCATTAAAAAAGGCGGTTATGTGGGTGCTGAAACAAAGGGCTAGCCCATGCAACTATGCCAATTTACATCAACTGAGGGACTGAGCTAAACACATTAAAGAAAATGTATCTGTTCTGCTTGCAGGCTGCTGTGTTCTCTACCGGCCCAAAAGGTAACATGCCACATTTATCAATGGGGTAACTAGAGGGTTACATCAGGATTCAATGTGACCAGATGGGTTTGTATTTCTTTAGACAGCAGCTGAAGACAGGTGGGTGTGTCAGGCTCAACTCAAATACATGGCCCCTTCCTAAACTGCAGACAGCCAAAGCAGAACAGGAAGAAAGACAAAGAGATGGGGAGAAAAAGAAACAGAGACCCATAGAAACAAGTGGAGGGTCACGATTTACCCTGGAAGGTTCTCTACAGTTTTTGTAAAAGTGAGGTTGCTTATTTTTAATAAGAAATATATCCTAAAAACATTTAACAATTTTAAAAACAACTTAGCAGGGTACAAAAATGGAGGGGGGGGGCAAAGAGGGAGGGCAATGCAAGGAATGAGTCTGGGGATAAAATACTTAACATGTATTCAAATTCCAAAGGGGTAGCCGTGTTAGTCTATTGTAGAAAGACAACAGAGTCCAGTCGCACTTTTA
Organism: Pelusios castaneus; assembly: GCA_007922175.1. Lineage (NCBI taxonomy): Eukaryota > Metazoa > Chordata > Testudines > Pelomedusidae > Pelusios > Pelusios castaneus. Next base: position 4,848,696 of record ML685850.1, on the reverse strand, counting down.
AAGACTAACAGATTTATTTATCGCATGAGCTTTCGTGGGAGAAAATCCCACTTTGTCAGACGCTTTGAAGATGGGAAACTTACAGAATGGGAGGAAATTAAATGCAGGGGAGTGTATGACATAGGATCAGGTTAGGCTGTAACAGCAAATCAAAATAGATGTTAGGATTCAAACACTGGGGAACAGCACATAGAGGAGGGTGAGGTCAAATCACCTGTTGTAATGAGAGAAAAATCCATAGTCCCTGTTTAACCCCAAGACAACTGAGTCAAATTTGCATATAAGTTCGAGTTCTGCATGCTGTTACAGCCTGACCTGATCCTATGTCATACACTCCCCTGCATTTAATTTCCTCCCATTCTGTAAGTTTCCCATCTTCAAAGCATCTGACGAAGTGGGATTTTCTCCCACGAAAGCTCATGCGATAAATAAATCTGTTAGTCTTTAAAAGTGCCACAGGACTCTGTTGTCTCTATGTGAAATAGTATGGCTGATGATGTCGTTTTCTCCACTTACCTGGGTCACTTCTGCCCTATCCACCAATGAACAATCTTGCAGCTATCTTTTCACCCCTTTAACTCTGGTAACTCAAAGTACCCCAAAGGGAGGACAGAGTTACAACACAGCTGTCAACAATAAGTGCTGGGGTACAAGACATACTGAATAAGCTCCTTCATGGCAAGGGTCACATTGGCTCATGAAGTTACTGCCTGGACGCCTCCTCCGATGAACGCTCATTCCTTTCGGAAGGTGTTTCTATTGAATTTCAATCAAAACCCAAGTGTTTTCAGTAGGACCACCAAGACCACCCAACTTGCCAGCACTCCTAATGGAAACTACCCAATTTGCAACACCCCCAATACAAACATGCTTTTTTGTGCTTTAGTTCTGGCTCGCAATGCTCACCTGGGTTCTTAACCCCATATAGGAAGCCAGATCTTCCAGCAGAACCACCTTTGATTTCTGTGGAAATAAATAGGAGTTACAAGCAGCCGATGAGAACGTGGAATAGCTTTTTACCTGTCTGGCCGCAGAAATACTCAGAATGCATCCAATGGGGGGAGGAACTAGAATTCAAGGTCACAATTTCTAGCCAGCTCCCCTACTTGGGAAATACCTGAGAGCTGTGTGACTGAGTTAAATCGGTTTTGCTGAAAATTAGAGGCTCTTGTCCATTTGCCGGTGAAGCACTGAGTGCGTTTCCAGGGATCTGTTTTGGCCAATCTCTTATTTTAGAGAGGCAAGATAAGAAGAAACACGGTTTTTGACAACCGATGCGCAGCTATTTATAAAAGGCCTTAGACTGTTTTTCCCCTGTAATCTGTATCTCTCCCCACTGGTATTAACTTAAGCTTCCACTTTGCAGAATGCTAGTCCTTTTCATGGCGCAACGCCATAGCTTTTAACTGCAACTGCTGTTCAGAAGTAGATCGCGATCTACTGGTTGGAGACCACCACACTGAGCTCTTTGTCGGCTTTTTATCAACATTAGTGTTCTTGCCTTAGTGACCTTCCTTGGCAAGTATCTAGTTTCTCATTCTCAGATATGTACTCCCAGTGCTCTGTCAGAGGGGCAGTGAAGTATGGTCTGAGGACAGAACTGGTAGCCAGGAACCCTTGAATTTTCTAACTGGCGTTGGTACTCAGATTCTAGGGCAGAAGGGACCAATATGATCGTCTAGTCTGACCTCCTGCATCATGGAGGCCACAGAACCTCACCCACCCACCCACTCCTGCAATAAACTCCCTTTGTGACCTTAGTCAAGTCATTTAGTATCTGATTCACCACTGCTTTACTCCAGTCTTACACTGGAACAATCTCAGAAGAACACAGAAGACTGGAGTTGAACAATGCAGTGGTGAAATGGGAACTCAACCACTCCATGCCTTGGTTCCCCATTAGTAATACGGGTAAATATCCCATCTACCTGAATACACCATTAATGCTTGTAAGGAACTTTAAAGGACTCTACAGGTGCTAAATATTATGCTCTTTTCGTTCCAGACCGTTATTCCTTGCACTGTCATGGGGAGGCACTGTCAAGGAGAACTTTTAAATGGGACTTAACACTACAAAAATGGTAACATTTATATTTGGACTTATTTAAGGACACAGTAACTTTAACATGAATGGACATCTGGGGGG
>ML685850.1:4805623-4846540 GCA_007922175.1 Pelusios castaneus | reverse complement strand
CCCCCCCAGACTCACTAATTGTGCCGTTAGATACAGCCAAGCTAGAGAAATGAGTACCATGGACCGAAGATACAGAATTGAAACCAGTCCATGGAATTCAGTTCTCAGAGCTGGGAACTGCTATGGATCATCACATCTTCCTTTAAAAGGATAGGGGGCAAAAAAGAAAATCAAACCAACCTGCCTGCCCCCTTTCTAAATAAGTAAGTAGAATTTAACTCTTCACTCAAAAACAGTTGCCCCCTAACCACTGGCAGCTTTCCGGGTTAAATCACTTCTCGTGGATGGTGTTCTAGGAAATCAGAGATCTTTTTTGCAGGAATACAATTGACGCTTGAGGCCCTGATTCATAGCACAGGACCTAAGCACGTGATTAGCTTAAAAAACAAACCACACACGGTGAAGTTCCACTAATTTCAGCAGGCCGGCGTGTGCTCAAGCATTTTGCTGATCTGGGGACAGCACGGCTTCTATCATTTATGCAATAAATCCCACTGTAATCAAGCGGGGTTCGTGACGATACGAGGAGCAGGATTTTGATCTTACTTCTGAGAGAGAGCACCTACGTGCACTCGGGGTTCGTCCTCCAACCACCTTGTTATTTTTGCAAGAGGTTCTTTTAAAAAAGCTAACTGGCAGCCATCTGAAGTTGCTCAGAAGTTTGGGAACTGGGAATCCTAGTGAGAATGAGCAGACACACAGCCTGAGGTACAAGTGCACTTTTCTCTTTGCATTTTGGGCCATTCCATCAGCTGTCTGCCCACTCATCTTTCTCCAGTGGGACTACGGCCCATGGTCCAAGCATGCAGCTTCCTAACAACTTCCCATTAAAGTACCAGTGGGGCCCAGGGAGCTGTTCTTTTAGCGATGTGACCTGCGTTGCCTGAGCACCACAACCGAAAGCAGTAGCTTGCCTTGTGAGGAGGCAGCGCCTCTCTTTCAAAGGCCGGAACCGCCGTTTGTAACAGAACAATTGGTTGTTGGGGAAAGGACACGCTTCTGGGCACCAACGTCACAGAGGCATCGCACTTTAGGAAGCAAAGGAGCAGCCGCTGGATTTAACAACCGGGAGATTTTCAAAGGAGCCCTAAGGGACAGAGGTGCTCAATCGCCTTCTGATTTCAATGGGATTTGGGTGCCTAACTCCTTTTGGGTCCTTTGTAAATCCAATCAAACACAAACCAGACGCGAGTCTACATTTCATGTGAAACGTCCTTAAGAATAAAGTATGAAGCAAGCTGCCTCCACGAGAAAATCTGACACTGGCAGAACAGCTTCCTCAACAGAAAGGTTAAATTACATGTTTTTTCCTGCTCTTTAAGTCCATGTGACAGAGGCTTTCAGACAAGCACCTTTCACAAGAGAGTCTTTGCTTCTCAAAAAGCAACAAACCAAGTATATTTTCAAGTTACAGAAGTTAAAAATGCTCCTGATTCTGCTGGCCATCCCTATTCAGCAACGCATGTGCTTAAGAGCCTTCCTGAATCAGGGCCTTTCACACATGCTTAGTTTAAGTCCCATTGACTTAAAATGTCTAATAAAGCCAAGCATGTGCTTAAATGCTGAACCGAGACCTCAGTGCCTGCTAATTATTTCAACACAGTCGAACTGGTCTCAGCACATGGCAAAATTTCTTGCTTTCTGGGATGACTGCAGAATCAGACCCTGTAACATTCTCCCCATCTGCCCTCCCAATTTCACCAAAAACAGATCCTCAGTCGGAACAAACTACATGATTGTTCCTTCTGTTGCTAGCCCGGCGTGTCTGATGGCAGTTGAAGAAAAAACCTGGACTTTTCTTGGCCCACAAAGGGGTTTGGTACGATCTTCAAAAGCCATTTTTACAATCCTATTATGCCCTTCGCCCATGCAGACTATGAGAGAAGCCATGTGAATCAAGGGGACAACACGGTCCCTTCAAAATCCTCCTCTCGGGTGTGCAAGGCAATACAAAATTTTGCTTTCCTTGACCTCAATGAGGGCCTGAATATCAATGCTGCTGTAAGAATCTGAAGAGAATTTTGCCTTTGCGTCTGTCTTCATTGGAGAGCAAACTTAGGAGTCCCTCCTCAGGTGCTGTCCCACACCCTTCACAAACAAAAACTCTGATCTGTGTTTATTGCTTTTTTCAACCCTAGGTAGCTGGCCTGTCCAGGTCCTACTTCCACTTGGCCGGTAACTTCACCGTGAGGACACAGCCTAAACCACTCAAGTGCCAAGAGATCTCCAGTGTGCCCAGAAGGACAGACCGTTTCCCGTAATTCATGGGGAAAGAATCGGAGCAACTCAGCTTACTGCAGCATTGTGGGACATGCCCCCCAAACCTCTAGTGACATATTACAAGGCAGCGCAACACCAGTGAGGATCCAGTATCTCACGTGCGAATGCTCCGACCCAGATGTTAGCATTGCCAGAAGACACCCTGAGGGGAAAAGACTAACAACTCCAGATTGAAGGAGATGTTACCTACACCAGAATCTAGTCCATGAAGTCAGATTTAGAATAAACTGTCCTGATTCTCACATGCCTGGGTATGCAAGAGATGTGAGTGTTAATGAAACTTCCCACATATTAGACATTTGTTATTCTGAGACTTTGGTTTCTAATCAACTTGAGCTTGGGTTAAACAGGACTAATAAATGCATTTCCCTTCAACTGATTATGCACAAGACAAATAAGTAAACCTACTAGAGAACGACACTGAGAAAGCCTGAGCTTATCGATTTCACATGAACCAAGCTGTCTTAACTTTCAGGGCTCAGAGACATCCACTGTTATCTCTTCGGTTTCCGACAGAGAACATATACTGCAGTCAAAATTGGAGAGTGCCAATCACCACAAATGCTCTTCACTTTAAAACTGCAGCTACCCGGTGTGGTGAAAAAGGAAGTCCAAGACACCTGGAAGAATGACCTTTCTACAACACCCCTCTAAAAGGTAAGAGACTGCCACACTTCTGAAGAGGAGAGCAGTTAGAAAAGAAATCGAGTTCGAGGTTTATGTGACCTTTACTGTGCGTGTGTTTCGAGAGGATCAAAAACTGCAAGTGGCACAAGACACACCACATAAATTCAGCAATTCTCATTGCAGGGAGGAACTAAACGGCAGTGGAACTAGTGAACTGAATTTTTAAAAAATCAATACTGAACATTCAACGTTCACAAACTCAGGGTCAAACCTTGCACGATACAGAGTGCCCTCAACTACCGCTAACCTCTTGTGAATTGAGGGCACTCGTCACCTCCCAGGATGGGCAACGAGAAGCTTGCTAGGAATAAAACGTTTTCTTTTCATACAGTTACTTTTCCATTCGACGCAGTAGCAATTAGCTGTAAGGACTATGGCGGGTCTGCCGTGCGCTCCGACGTGCAATCCAACACCCAAGCACGGCTGCATTCGTAGCACTTCCAGGAGATGGAGGGAAGTGACTGTTCACCTCTGTTCGGCACTGGTGAGGCCACAGTTGGAGAACTGTGTCCAGTTTTGGGCCCCCAGTACAGAAAGGATGGGGACAAACTGGAAAGAGTCCAGTGGAGGGCAACAAAAATTATTAGGAGGCTGGGGCATATGACTTATGAGGAGAGGCTGGGGCAGGGCTGGAACTGCTCACCCATGTGGGACTTCCCCATTAATCGCCCGCCCCCACATGCTTGGGGGTGGGGTCAGGGGCTCTGGAGCCCCAGCTGGCGCTATGTAGGGGGCTGGGGGGCCGCAGGCCAGTGTGGCTGTGGGGGGCCGGAGGGGGAGGGAGTCCTGCTGCTGAAGGTGGGGGCTGGGCCAGAGGCCTGTACTTCTGCCCCAGATTTTTGGGGGGGCATGGGGCCTCCCTTTAAGCCAGGACCAGGGGCTGCAGCCCCTAAATCCGGCCCTGGTCTGAGGGAGCTTGGCTTGTTGAGTCTGCAGAAGAGAAGAATGAGGGGGGGATTTGAGAGCAGCCTTCAACTACCTGAAGGGGGTTTCCGGGGAGGATGGAGCTGGGCTGTTCTCAGTGGTGGCAGATGCCAGAACTAAGAGCAACGGTCTCAAGTTGCAGTGGGAAGGTCTAGGTTGGAGATTAGAACAAGCTTTTTCCCTAGGAGGTGGTGAAGCACTGGGGGTTATCTAGGGAAGTGGTGGAATCTCGAGGTTTTTAACAAAGCCCTGGCTGGGATGGTTTAGTTGGGGTTGGTCCTGCTTTAAACTAGATACCTCCTAAGGTCCGTCAACCATAATCTTCTAGGATTCTATGATTTCGCTAGCATGAATACATGCAGCAGTGTGGCCTGTACAAGCCCACCCTAGGTACTCACGTGGGGAGCTAGCCCATGCTGCTGGACTCCCCTGCTGCTGGTATCGGAGCTAGCTCGGTCAACGCAAACACTTCTGCTCTACTTACATCTCCAACTGCTGGGCAGACATAATCTAAAGGCCGAACAAACTGCTGCCCAGTTCTATGAAGGCCTTTTAAAGGAGGAATAAAATGTTTGGAGACAGATAACTTTGAAAAAGAAATTACATGTTCCTGAAGTGATCTACTTAAACTGGATCACCTCGAACATCATCCCAAGGCAAAGAGGGGTGTGAAATTCTCCATAAATATTTCCAGAGGTTTAATTCACCCCCTGGGTGCACGTATAATACCTTCACTGCTGTCAACAATAGCCATAAACATGCATAAAAGAGCCAAAACAGGGCAAGGAGACAGAGGGAGAAGGAGGAACTATTCCCACATTGTGGGCTGCTGCAGCAAACACACTGTATTTCCAGTCCATGGATTGCTTGAATACATTTGTAAATTAAATATCCACCTAGATATTTCCTTCCTTCCTATACAGTTATCTGCCAATAAATGATTTTATAATAAATAAAAGGAAAACACACTGGTTTTATAAGAAAGAGAATACCAGAAAGAGAAATGGCAACTTACCTTAATGTAGTTGAGAAATTCCGTTAGAAAGCTATGGGACTGGATACAGCAAGAAAAAGTTACTAATTCAAATGAATAGAAATCAAATCAAATGCATCTGTAAATTGATGGGAAAACAAGGATTATAAAACAGACTCTTAGGCATACAAGGCACTGGATGCAGCCACAAAGGGACAGATTCTCATTTGCTGCACCAGTGTAAATCTGGAGTTAATATCATCTATGGATTTACAATGATTTATCAGAATTTGAAATCAGAATTCAGCTCAAGATGTCTGCATTTAAATGAAATATATTTTACATCTGTCCATCTAGAGTGAAAATATCCAACTGCTATCTTCTTTGTGTCTATAGCACAGCAACGTGCCATATTCACATTTACCAAGTTACTTTCTGCACCTGCTAGTAAGTTACAAACACGGAGGACCAAATTTTGCACTCTGGATGTGTGAAGGGCAGGGCGTGGAGTAATATCAGTGGGAGGCTGCTCATATGCATCATAGGGAAGAATTTAGCCTCTGCTATTTACCACACAGTGAGACTGGAGCCAATTTAAAAACTTGGATTCCTAAAATTAGGCCCCTAAATCCATAGCTCGGGATCTAAATAAAAGTGAGCTGATCATGAAAGCCACTGCACAACCAAAATCTGCAAGATGCTGGTGCTCAGAATCCCTGCAAATGATTAAGTCATTTGTATTATTTGCCTAACTACGGATTTAGGTGCTTAACTCTAGGCACTCAAGCTGGCCGGTGCTGGCTTTAGAATTTACTAGTAACCAATAACCAGTGACAGAGCATGTGATTCTAACGGGACACTGGATGTCTCGTAGAGCAGAAGGCAGAAAGCTTATACAGCCTTTCACATTAGTAGTAACAACAACCTGTTTCACTGTATATCTTGGAATGTTTAATAGGCATTTGAAATATGCACTTTATTTTATAAAAAATATTTTCAGTTTAGAACAAGCCCCCAGCTGCTGTCTTAAGCGGGCAAAGTCTCTTTCCACTCCCATTTACACAAAACCTTCCCAGTCCACCTTGCCTCTTCCTCTGAGCAAATCAATGTGACCAAGATATACACGCCTGTTTAAAGGCAGCTGATAATGGGACAATTTTGTCTTAGCTGAAAACTGATCTTTCAAGAGCATCTGTGTAGTGGGTGCAACTGCTTAACATGCATGAGACTTACAAAGAGATGGAAAATGGCTGTCTTAAAACTTTTTGCTGCTGTAAGACATTACTACTCAAATTCAGAAATGCCAATGACACAGAGGGGAGATTTTCAAAGGAACTAAATCCGACTAACTTGGTACCTAAATGGCCTCTGTGCCTTTGAACATGTACTCTCCTTCCCCAGCTCCTCTCCATCACTAACTTGGCATGATTTATGTTGGGCTGTACTGTTTTAATTTGCCACTTCAGTGAACTTTTGACACCTAAAAATGTTATGCTAAAATCAAATGCATTCCACTATATATATTTGGAGCTTGAAATCTCCATTCCCTTCATTATTTTATAGCAAATACATTTAGAACAAGCAAAACATTTCGTTTCTGATGGATTGTGAATGAGACTCTTGCCTCATTAAAACAATGTTGTGTGCTATTCTATGAAATACCACCCAAAAGACATGTTTCTATGTATCCATTATTGAACGCCACAGTCCTACGCACAGGGTAAGGAATTAGCAATCACTTGCAACACAGTGTCTCCAGTTCTATTAACACACAACCAGAACCACCAGAGATACGGGCATTTTAATGTTTCATTTAATAAATTACCTTTAAAACCATCTTTCGTTCAGTTTCATTCTCCTGGCTGAGTGATAATTTAACCTCTTAGATATGGAAGTTGGATTTAAAACACAGTTGGTCGCAGTAGCTATTTTGGAAGCAAACCCTGCCTTTGGAACTGCTTTCTTTCACTGCATTCTTCCGCTCGAGGAGCGCTTTCCGCACTTGTATGGCGGGGTTTCTAACCATAGGAAGGTATCTGGATTACAGAAAATCCTAAACTAATTCAGCCACGCTGGAAGCAAGTGGAACCCCTCAGAGGGGCTGCACTTCTATGTGAGCTGAATTTGCCTCCATCCATTCATCTCTAAAACTAAAGCCCAGTGTAAAGAATTCTAATGTTCTCCAGTAAATGCTTTAGGTTCCCCTTTACTATATACAAGATCTGTCATTTAAAGACAAAAAAAAAAAAAAAATCCTTATGTGCTTTCAGCACACACCAGCCACATCCAAGACTCCATTCAGAATGGCTTGGATGGATTTTTACGGTTTTGATTTAAAAAAAAAAAAAGATTACAATCAGGACACTTTAAATCTATTCAGACTCAGGAAGCTAGGTGGAAAGGCAGGAATTCAATCAGTGACACACAACGTACCTCTTCCTCAGTCATTGCCTCTTCAACACCCTCCTCTTCGACTATAAAACTCTCTTTTAGCTTGAGGTACTCTTCATGCTCCCTCTGCTCTTTCTCTTCTCTTGCTTTCTTTTCTTCCTCTTCCTGCAGAAAAACGAAGTGGTTAATTCATTCCGACCCAAACCAGATTTAGTTTAAGCGAGGCCCTCCTCATTTTATCATATATAAGCCAATCGGATTTGCTGGGACAGACCGAGAACAGAGGGACTTTCTGAAAACTGAGGCTTTTAAACTCTCTCTCGATCGCATCATTAATTTCACAAGCTGCTCTGCCTCTGCCATTCTTTTAATACAGTAATTGTCTAATACATGTTGTCTCAGTCAACTCAGCTATTCTTGTGCTGGCTCAGGAAAGATCTGATGAAGGGGAGAAAGACACTTTTATATAGCAAACTGCTTCCTTAATTTGCATGCGCTTATTTCTCCTGCAGTGCAAGCTACAGGAAGTCCCTGCCCCTACACTGTACATCAAGGCAACATATCCATTTTCAGCTACTGCTGTCTCTTACACCAGTGTAAAACAGTCAGTAGAGTTACACTGGTGCCAAAGCAGGTGTGAGATGAAGAATCAGGCCTCTTACAAAACCTTTTTTGATGGCAGATCACTCAACTTATATGCAAGGGTATAAGGAGCCGTACTAAACTGCCTGTTTTAGGAACAGGAACATAGGAAGACAACAGAGTCTTGTGGCACTTTTAAAGACTAACAGATTTATTTTAAAAGTGCCACAAGACTCTGTTGTCTTTCTACAATAGACTAACACGGCTACCCCTTTGGAATTAGGAACATAGGAGGCAGTCATATATAGAGAAAAACAAAGTTCTTCTGTGAGCAGTTTGCACAGCTTTTAGCTAACTAGAGAACTCTGCTTAGTCATATGTGGTCACTAATAATACTGAAATAATTTGCAGTCACTAATAACACTGGTGCCTGATAAAGCATTTTAAATCTTCAAAATGGAGTACAAACAGTAATTACACCTAAGAGCCCTGTGTGGGAGGCATTGCGACGATTCAACAGATGTGAAAACTGAGGCACGTGTTAAGTAATTGGCCCGAGGCTGGCCAGCAAAATCAGTGGTACAGTCAGGATGAGATTACAGGGCTTTCGTGCTCAGAGCACACAATTTTGCTGATTTCCATGCATTTTCCCTTAGTATTAATACCACTACCACATTAAGCTATTTTTGAGGCAAAATTCTGCTATGTCTATTCCTAATGACCAACTGTTCTCTTCATTCCACATTGAAATAATGAATCAATATTTCTTTGACACTGGTATTATACAGCAGTTGCTTCTTTAAATGTAGGGAAACTGAAGAATTGCACCAATAAAACGTACAGGAGAGATCATACCATGAAGCCTAATCTACAACACGTGTTAAGGCAGAGGATCCCAACCTTTTTGAGTTTTATTTGGAATTGCAAGTTTCCTTGGTGAGGATGTTACTATTTTTCCCTTCCACCGACCTCCAGTAAGAGCCTCGTGGACCACCGGGGGCCACAGACCACAGCCTGGGAAGTGCAGTATTAACGGACACTGTTTGGGACCAGACCCTACAAGACAGACAGCCAAAAAATTATTTTAGGCCTCTGTACGCCTGATCAGACTATCAGGCAGAGTCACTTGTGGGGCTGTGGCCCTAGGATGAAAAAGTGACCAAAAAAAGCACCTGATTTCTTAACAGATCTGATCCTTCCATGCATTCCGAGTTGAATGAGAAAAATTGCTGGTTTTTCTTCCTGATGATTTAACATTTGAGAGTGAATGTGGTTAGTTTTTGGGTCGTGCACCATCAAGGTGGTTATTAACTAAGGTTCGGATGCAGAATCTTTTTCATTAGCAATCAATGAGCCGGAAAGAATACAGACTGGCTCTCAGAGCTGCTCTTTATTTGATCTAAAACCACTGAGACACATCATCAAAATCCTTCACAAGGCTGTCCCTCCCTGCGTGCCTATTACACCCTTGTAACACGAACTCTACACAGAGTTCTGAGGCAGAAAAAAAACCCAGCAACACTTTTGAAGGCAAGTGCTAAGAGTTGAAGGGCCCTTTGGTGGAAAATTTCCAGCTTGTTCTGCAAAAATCAAAAGACAACTGGCCCATTTGCAGCTATCAGACATCATTTTCCTGTTTCAAAAAGAGGCTGATAAGCACAGAAGGCAACATGGTCTCTTTCTCTCACGTCCAAAGAGCTGTGCCTCGGATTTCAGTAGGACTGAAGTCTGCCACGATGTTAGTGTCGCCATCCCCACGTCCAGCACACGGCAGGAAACTCCTCGCTCTGAGGAGACTGACAAAGTGCGCTGATCTTCGTTCCTTACTCATTTTTTCTTGGTCACTCATTACAAGCTGCCCTATTTTTATTTCTCAGAACAACTACTTTCATACTGTGGTCAGGGGGGCATTTCCAAGGCAGTCTGAGCAGCACTCTCAGTAACAACAGTGAAGCTTTCGCCAGCCAGTCTCGATAATTCTTGTTAGTTTTAGCCTCGGGCAGGACGCTCCAGATTTCCAGAGGCTTTTCTGACGAAACGGAACAGTGAAAAAACACAGTCGCTCTCTCCATAGGTCTCATTCACCTCTTTGGTGTAAATTCAACCATGATCAAACCTGGGGACAGACTCAAACTGTAAAGCGGCCCAGGGAGAAAAGAGGAGCGTATGTACAAATAAATGCACTAAGAGAGGTGACAAACAGCAGAGATGGGACACGGGAGAGAAATTAGTAAAGCAGCCATCTCTATTACATTAACACACATTTCTTTTCACTTGGCTCTCTTATCACTGTCTTTGTATTCTTCTTTCACATCACCAAGCATTACAGCTGCTGCGTGGAACGAGGTGGTGTCCCCCTGGGAATCTACCCGCTTGCCTCACTTCCCAGGAGGTAGGAAATGTAAGGGCCATCAGCAAAAGGGCTCCTGGAAACGCATGGGAGGGGAATGGAATTAAATAGCTGGAAAAGGTAAAAAGACGGTTTGGTTGTTTATTTCGGTCTGATCTATTGCTCTCAAGTGAAGCGGCAAGGAGCATGCAGGAGAGCGAACAATCTGGCTATCTCCCTTACAGGATGGGTGGGGAAACCCCAGCCAGTACTAAGGAAATTTGGTAACTGCCACTGCTTACCTTTCTTGATGGGGGTGGGTTTTTTTTTATTTGTATTGGCTGTGAAACAGTTGCCTCTCACATTTCCCAATGTCTGGGCTCTTTACAAATGTAATGGAATTTTCCCTCGGGGCAGGTGAGCTAGGAGCTAGGAGTCTGGGGGTTTTTGCCTTCCTCTGTAGCGTGGGGCATGGCTCACTTGCTGGTGGATTCTCTGCATCTTACGGTCTTTAAATCATGATTGGAGGACTTGAATAACTCAGTCACAGGTTGGAGGCTTATTGTAGGAGTGGGTGGGTGAGGTTCTGTGGCCCGCATTGTGCAGGTCAGACTAGATGATCATACTGGTCCCTTCTGACCTTAGGGTCTATGAGTAATGGATTTCTTCTGATTAATTCCTATGAAGTATTTAAATCCTGCTCCTCTCCCCCAAAGTAAGCCTCACGAGCCCACGTGTATATTCACACTTCCTCACAAATGGGTGTACATTCACACTCCCTTCTATACACTTGGCAAAATCCACATTTCTTCATGCGGTGCCAATCTCACACGCAGTCGCTGCAGGGCTGGATCAAGGCTCGCCCGGCGGGGCCCAGGGCTGCCCACCCTTATGGGGGTCCCCCATTGTGGTGGTGCCCTGGTGCTAGGAGTGGGTTCAGAGGCTCGGGGGCCCCAGCCGGCGCTGCTGCAAGGGTGCCGGGGGAGGGGGCGGAGGCTACAGACTGGGCTGAACCAGTGGTGCTGCATGGGTCTCAGGGGGCCTGAGGCTCTGTGCTGCTGCGGGGGGCTCTGGAGAGGCCGCGGTACTCCTGCCCCACTGCTGGGCAGGGACTGGGAGGGCACACTGAAGGTGGGCGGGACAGCAGAAGGCAGCCAGGGCTGGATTTTTGAGGTGGCACAGGGACTGTCCCTTAGAGCTGGGGCCCCAGGGTGCAGACCCTGTAGCCCGGCCTTAATCTGGCCCTGACTTGCTGGGCATTTGTGAGAACACATTAAACACTTTGCTAGGCAGGGACTAACAACTTCAGAGATTTTGCTCAATAGTCTCAGCAAACTATTTAAGTTGAAATGAAGCCTTGAGGCAATACGGTCAAGTGCTCAAAGCCCTGGACCAGGACATGGAAGACCTGGCTTCAATTCTCAGTTCTGCCACTGGCCTCCTCAAAGACCTCAGACAAGCCACTTGTCTCTTTGTGCCTCAGTTTCCCCAACTGTAAAACCGAGGTAATGCTTCCTTTGCACAGCGTGGAGATCTATGGATGGAAAGCTCTCTATAAGAACTAGGTATTTATTAATTATCATCTAGTCTTTCATCCTGATGGTACAGGATTTGCAAGGAGACGGAAGGGGCTCTCCAGGGAGAACCAGATTTGGAGACACGCAAAGCCCACAGCAATATTTCTGAAACCCATTTTCACTGTTTTTAGGCAGCAACAGTTTTTTCAAATTCTCTCCTAACTTTACAAAGGACAAAAGGAATTTTGTTCAAACTTCCAATTAAATTTACCTTCCTGCAACGAGAAATCTTCAGAAACACATGAATGCTTGAAAATAGATGCAAACTGAAACCACACTGCAATCTTAGCTAGGGAGTGTCCAAGCGAACAGCGTAGGTATGTGTGTATTTAATACAACCTCCCACCAAAATTCTACAACAAAGCTGCACTTCTTAAAATTAAAATTTATGCTGACTAAATAAAGCAGAAGGGCAAACTTTAAGTGGTTGCCAGACATCACAAGCACTACCCATGATAAAAATACAGCCAAAGTTTTCAAAGCTGGCTGCTTAAAATTAGGGGTTTAAATATCACATTAGGAGACTAAGTCTAAGTGGCCCAATTTTCAGAAGCAACGAGCACCGAAAAACTCCAGCGAATTACTGAAGCTGTTGCAACCTGAGGAGGGTCGGGGGGAATAAAAAAAAAATCAGGCCATTTTTATTTACGTGCTGAAATATGACAGTGGAAGCCTAACTTTAGGCACCCAGAAATTTTGGCCATGGTTTATTATTTGTTTCTCCAATGCTAACCCCCTATCCTGCAATGATTCAATTCAAACTAGCTCAATGGAAGAGCAAACCTCGGTTCTTTTTCTATTGCAACAAGCCACATTTTGGAGACAATTTTGCTTTCAGGCAACATCCAGTTCCAATAGGATATTTTGATAAAGAAGCAGCATTCTCCAGCTGCGAGACATGAAGCTACAGGTCTGCCTCAGTCACACACATAATATGCAGTTTTTCAAATATACAAAATCCCTGTGTACAGACACGCAAGCTCTTTACACAAAAGCTTTGCAGATTGCTCATGAAGGTCGCTGTTTTGCAACATCTGAGGAAGTTCGTTCTCATTGATAAGGTGTCGGTTGGTAAACCATTTCACCACCAAAAAACTCCAAGAGCGAAAGGGAAATCCCCCGGGTAAGGCAGTGCTGAAGCAACCGCCAATCATCTAGGAGCTTCTTCACAGACATAGCCAATCAGGTCATTGGAACACTAGAAAGGAAACTTATAAAATTTAAAAATATATTCTGTAGTTTGCAACACGACAGTGAAGGGGCAACCACATTTTATTTATATATATCTGAATAGAATTACATTTAAAATAGAATCGGTGCGTTCATTTTCTCATGAAATTTGAGATTTTAGTGCCCATCACTCCCACTAAAGAGCAGTTCCCATTTACAGCTATGCCTTATGCCCTGCTATGAAAAGTCATTCAACCATCCACCTATAAAAGGTAAAGCAGAGAGATTCTGGGGTTTCACTTGTTTTTAATGGACTTATTTGTAAGGATCTTCAAACACATTTTCTCTAGATCAAGGCTACAAAGAGAGACTTCAGAGTTAGAATTCATATGCAGATTCAATACCATCAATTTGGGTCTGAATATAGACATGAATTGGCTTTGCCACTACAGACAAACTTTAACAGTGATTTTCACCTCTTTCAGACTCACTACTTTATGATATATTGTGTTTGAATCTATACAACTTGTCTGATTTGCTGAAGTAATCTGACCTGATGGAGTGAAATATAATCACAGGATATATCTTCCCCTCCCTTACTGTAAATTCTTTTTCAATGTAAACTTTCTCTATGCTGGCATCTGACGAAGTGGGACTCTGCCCATGAAAGCTCATGCAAAAAATAAATTTGTTAGTTTTTAAAAGTGCCACAGGACTCCTTGTGTGTTTTGCTAAACTAGACCACCACGGCTCCCTCTCTGGCACTTGTTTTTAAGATTCTCAATTTTCATTAAACTGCTTGTCTCAAACTAGTCCAAGTAACCGGTTACTAGACAAAAAGAGATTATAAATGAATGCTTTGAAGGTCCTCTATAACAAATCCAGTTACTGATTTCTGTAAGTTTTAACTTGGCATCTTATAGTAACCCAATTAGGAATCACCCTATCTTTTGGCAAACTTCCCTGGACCATCAAACTGTCTGATTCACTAGGAAGGGTCTTGTTTTGGGTGTAACTAACTTTTTTAGGCAGGCCAAAAAGAATAGCATTCCCTATCGGAAGTGAATAAGTGAATAAGTCAACACTTATGGAAAGGAAATCTCTGTTGGAAGCTTTCCACAAGAGACATAGAAAAGGGAAGAAATTTGAATGGTAACTCAACTACCTCACCGTTTGTTAATTTCTTTGGGGAACTGGAGTCTTTAAATAATTTCTCTTGCATCTATAAGTCATGGCTGATTCTATAGCATGGATAGTGTCCACGTGGCCTCACAACTTAGCATGTATATTACAAGAAACAGTTATTAAAACCATGTGCAAAATATACCTCCTCAACATCCATGACTCTGCTATTTGCTTTCCTAACGATCTTCCTTATAACTGATGAGAACACAAAACCCCTAGGAGCAGATGGCTGAGCTATGCTGGATTGCAGGAATTACTGGACGGATCTGAGACAAGGAACAGGACATTAGGAAGACATTACAATTTCTTAGCTAAACTTTCAATGTTGATTTTTGAAATCACTTTGCTTTATGGGATTATAATTCTGCTGCCAAGGCATCAGCACCATGAACACTCGCTTCGGAGAGCTGGAAAACTTGGTAAGCGCTCTTAAATTGACTAATCAATCTCTGGTTGCATAAAAGTTTAGTAATTTTGTGTTTCCGTCTTTTGATGGACGTAGGTGGCTAGGAACACTGTGTGCTGCCTACAAGAACGGATTTCAAACAAATTATTGCTTATCAGAAATAAAGTTTTCATTTAAAAAACAATAAAAGGAATTTTACCAAGGGCACATTCTAGCTGAGGCAGTCTGCAAATAGCATCATCTCTTCTTGTCCCTTGAGAAGGATAAAGGGGTCAAACAGATTAAAACTTTGCCTCTGATATCAAGCTTGTAGAAGCACCTGAAAACTACAGTGATGTGCATGGAACCTCTCTATCAGCTCATGCACACGTGGGTAGACGGTTACTCCATTTTTAACTCCCTTTTATTCTCTCTGTGAAAGAATGGGTTTGCTCCTTTAACAGCCAGTGGGCTCTGATCAGTTATCAGACCCAGCTGTGAAGAGAACTGGCAACTAATAAAGGCCAGCAAACAGCTCTCTGGAGGGGCGGACTGAAGGAAGGAAGACTCCCCTGCAATAATCCCTGAGGGAACTCTCCAGGTGACAAATCCTGGCCCTCATGGTAGGGTAGAAAAACCCATCAGGATCTTTTATTGCCTTCTGTGAGTCTGCAGCCACTTGGACAATAAATGGAGCCCAGAAACAAACGTTGAGGACGAGTTTGGAGTGGGTGGAAATGCCTCAGACTGGGGAGGAAACCAGCATCTTACACTCTCCTATACTAACAGGTTATACTCCTGTCCTTATGGTGCTCTGTCTCCTAGCTGGAGCAGGAGCTTTGATTAACAAGAAGTCTAGCTCTTAAGTAAATAGGTATCGTGCTAGACAGGCCTCACTTCTTGTAAAAGATTCAGAGAGGTGTCAAAGGGGAAGTGCAGCTATTAAAACGGTATCCAACTCAAGAGCGAAATATAGCCAGAGTGGCTTGTTTGGTGGTGGAGTTATTTGCTACTGCACTATCTCCTATATCAGAGAATTTGAATTCGTTTGCTTAAAACCTGCGTATGTTTCGTAAGGCGGTAGAATATTCTCGACACGCCAGCCTAGTGGGTACATCTGTTGTCCACTCTAAGTTACAAGACTACTGAAGGGATCCATTAAGATACTATTCCAAATAATGCGCATATAAAACCATTGCAGATATGTTCAGTCTGGCATTTCCCGGAGTGTGAGGGTCTTTATTTATCTTCTTTTCACTCGGCCTTCAACAAAACTGCCCCAAACCCCCCCCACACCAGCCCAGGCACTAAAATCTCCCTCTCACTTAACCATGAACAAGGACGCTGAAAATAATAATAATAATTGCTATTTTATTCACTCAACCGTAAAAAAGTTACTCCCTTTGGGCGATTAGAATTTTGCAAAGACGGCTTTAGTTTTTTCCTTTTTAATGTGGCAATGCCTAATGTGGAGAGATCCTTGCGAACAGTTCCACACATACCTACTGCTCAGCTCAACACCGGCTGACTGGACTCTCTTAAGCAGCTTTTATGCTGATGCTAGTTTCGTCATGAGTATTGGAAGGCACAGGAAAATACCACTTTGCTATCTACCTCTTGCACCATCTCTGCCCTTGCTAAAGAAGCTGGTACTCAGACTGCTCAGCATACTGAGCAAACTGCCTTCTTGGTTGGTAATCCACTGGCCATGGTGCCTGTGTTTACTGACTGATCGACTGGCGTACTGAGAGAGGGTGCTGATTTTTCTCTGCCTGTTGTTTACAGTAAGCAGGTGTATTTTAGTGGCTTCAAATAGGAATTTGTGTAGCTCATGTATGTTGCTGACAATTCCATAAAAGACGAGTCACTTTGCCTTTTAACATGCTGGGATGAATGCACAGAACATAGAATGTGGGAAGTATTTTAAGAGCATTTATTTTCCCAAACTATATAAGCAAACTAGCAGAAGCCACCCACATTGCACTCATTTTTCTACAGAAATAAAAAGTTCCCTCTGGTTATCCGTTGAAAAAATCCTTCCTCACTACTCTGTGCCACTCCCTCAGTGGAAAGCTTCTGGTCTGTTAGTTTTTTTATGTATGAGAAGAATGTCACCCAGAGTTATTGTAGCAAGGATTAAAAAAGAAAACACCCAAGTGTTTTGGAAGGAGATATAAAGGCTTTGTATTTCAAAGCATAAACCAATCTCTCTAACTCATGGGGATCAGGGAGAAACATTCTCTATGAGCAGGTTATCCTGTAATCATCCATATTTCTTGCACCTTCCTTGGAAACATCTAGTTTCTGGTGAAACAGCTGGTGACTGGACTGTGACTCACCCTGGACACGTGTCTCTGTACAGCTTGTTCAAGTGCCCAAGCGAATATGAAGCTTTTCTTAGCTGCTGGCTGCAACCAGAGTGGCCCATGCTGCTTAGAGAGGCCTCAGAAGAACTGCTTGCCTTCCAGCCTCCTGGCTGAAGGCATACATTAACAGAGGCTTCAATGCAGTGGTTCCCAACCTTTTTGGCTTGAAGGCCTCAGATATCACTTTTACAGCCCTGAAGGGCCTCCAGTCTCTGCTAGCAGGCTCCAGCCCTCTCTGTAGCCAGATGGAAAGAGCATAGTGAGGAGGCTGCCTCCTCGCTGATCTCGTCTTTTTGGCTGCAGCAGAGAAACTGCACGCTTCCTTTTGTAGCCCTGTGTGCTCCACCTGGGTGCCTAGGCAGTGGCTTCCTTCTCCAGCCAAGGGGATAGGAGATCAGAGCTCCCTTTCCCTCTGGCTGCAGCAGGGACCCCTGTGCCTCTGGACCTAGGCCATGTGCTTTGCCGTGCTCCCTCCTACAGCCAGGGCGAGGGGAGTGCTGACCTCCCATCCCTTTGCCTGCAGCAAGAAGCCTGCACTGGTTTTTTAGCCCTGCGGAAACACAATATGTGTCTATGAGTGAGTCCTTAAGCAGAGGCTCCTTTCTGCAGCCAGCAGGAGGGGAGACGCAGGCCATTTTGAAAGCCTCCATGAGCCACTTTTGGCCCCCAGGCCACAGGCTGGGAACCACTGCTTTAACGTACACCCACTCTGTGTTTTCCTGTACGCACCGATAGTCATTGTCAAAGATTCCCCAGACAAGTACTCGCACCGCAAGGGTTTTAGGAGGTGCAGCTGCAGGCTAGCATGCAATCTTTGGTGAGTCTTTCACTCCCTACCCTACATGGTTTTCAAGTCACAGTGAAAGCCAGGCAAAGAAACCTTTCTGATAAGCAACCCACCCCCCAAGGCAGTGGTTTTCAAACGTAGGGTTGGGACCCGGGACTGGTCACAGGACCTCAGGCACTGGGTTGCAGCATCCCCTGCTGCCACCGCCGAAAGACTGGAATGCACTGCTCAAAGACGTAATGGTTGGGTCGCGGGCATCAATGATTATTTTCAACTGGATCCCAAGGAAAAATGTTTGAAAACCACTGCCCTAAGGGACCAATCTGAAATACCTCATCAAAGTTCCCATTATAATTATGTAGGACCTTTTCCATTAAGTATATTCCTTAGTAGCCAAGCAGTTTTCTATTGGCCCCTTGTGTGACTGTCTAAATCAGCATTCACTGTCACAGCCAGTCAACAAACATCTCTTTAATGGCAGTTATAAGACAAAGGGCGTGGGCGTGGAACGGGGGGGCGGCCACTGGCCTGGGAATCCGAATATGAGAGTTCTAGCCACTGACCCACAGTATGACTTTGTGGCCAACGCACTTCCCTTCCATCTGTCTTCTCTACTGACGACAGACACAGAGGTGGTCCTTGCTCTGTCTGTCTGTCAAGCACTTCACACACCAGGGCCCTGACCTTGGTTAGGCCTTCCGGCACTATTGTAATACAGATAACACAACAAAAGTCACAGGCCTATCTGATGGTGCCTAAAGCCAGAAGTCAAGATCCAAAGGGGTAGCCGTGTTAGTTTATTGCAGAGAAACAAACAGAGTCCTGTGGCACTTTTAAAGACTAACAGATTTATTTATTGCATGAACATTCGTGGGAGAAAAAAATCACACTTCGCCAGAGACACTGAAGATGGGAAAGCGTCTGACGAAGTGGGATTTTCTCCCACGAAAGCTCATGCGATAAAGCCAGAAGGCATCTCAGCTCAGTTCAAGATTGCATACAGCCCTTGTTGAACAGAAGAGGTAAGGGAATTGCTTTAGAATTTCCATCTGCAAACTCAGTCAAGTCCCACCTGTCTTTCTTCTTCAAGGCGTATTCTCTCCTCGTCTTTCCGCCTTTCCTCCTCTCTCTTTGACTCGAGTTTTTTCCGTTCCTCACGCTCTGCTTCTTCAACCTAAAAAAAGTCCATTAATTATTCTCTCTCACTCTTTGGTCTCATACTTTAAGAATGTCAGTTATCTCTCACCAGTTTCCTGGACTCTTGTGTCCAGAAATATACAACAGATATTTTTAAAAAGAGAAGCTATTCTAGTTTGTCATCATCATCAGGTTTTTCCATTTGCTTGTTTGTTTAGAATTTTTTTTACTTCTACTCATTTATCCTTATTGAGATTTAAAATATCAGTTTCTTTGTCAGAGTTTCCACCTCCACTACATGAATGTATTAGCTTGTTTTTTGAATACTATGAGGCAACCATGACTTTCCCCTTCACTTTAAATCTAAAAAACAAACTCTGCAAAGGTGAAAACTTTGTTTTAAAATATACCTCGAGCTTTCTTCTTATTGATCTGAATAGCAGATTCATACAATGAAATTACATTAACATTTAAAAAGGAAATGATGCTCTCCTAGATAAAGAATGGAAATCTTACTATTAGGAATATTAAACTTATCCTACGTGCTCTCCTGACAGAATAACCAGACACTCCACCTGACACATACAAATTGTTCCAAAGAGGAAAAAAAATAGTTTGCAATGGAGGATTTATATTACTGCTTAGAAAAATCTTGATATTGATTTTTTATTATTTCCACTTTATCCCAGAAAATACTTTATCTAATTTTTGTTTTTTAAAATTAAATAGCTAAGAGACATCCTCACTGGGAATGTAACACCTGAAATGTTTCCGCTTTAATGGTCAGGTGTTTTGAGCTATCTGTGTGGAAAAAGAAAATCAGCTTGTTTTAAAATGGAACAAAGGATCTCTTCTCTGCCCAGCCCCACCTTCACTTAAAATCAGTGGTTTTCAATGTTTTTTATTTGCAGACACCTAACAAATTTCAAACGGAGGTGCAGACCACTTTGAAAATCTTAATCCGCGCACCCCATGAGGCCTGTAGCCCAGAAGTTGAAAAACCACTGATCTAATTCAAAAGTAACTTATCTGATTTTGCTCAAACTTTCCACAAAAGATCAAGCATGGAAGGTAAAAAACATACAGAGTTAAAAGTTATGAGCAAGTGAAGATAGCATTGTAAGGCAAGTCTATGTAATCATGTAGTATTTGCTACTTATATGCTATCTATAGCATTTAACAGCTGCAAGGCAAGGTGAATTTAATCCCTGAGCGTATGCCAGGCCCTACTTTATTTTTTAAAGAGGTTTTATGTAGGACTTGAGTGACTTTGTGTTGATCGTATGCAGAAGTCAATTTCAGTCCAATAGATGTGTTTAACTCTTTTCCTATTACTTTGTTTGCTCTGTTTTGTGGCAAGCCTCTTCTCCCTTATGCAAAAGTTTGTTGCAGTTACATTAACCTTTTGCAAAACATGCTGTAGTTTACAGAGATTGTAGGCCAATGAAGCAGAACAGGAAAAAGAAATTAATCTATAAAAACTTGAATCGTCCACAGCTGTGCTTTAGGAGGGTTTTCTGTTGCTGCCTGGTTACCTCAGGATTTACAGCAGGTGAACAAGGGTAACTGAAAAAGCTAGAGAGTTTAAATTGGTAATTTAACAGGCAGAGCTAGCATTTAGGAATGTGACAAATATTTATAACTAGGAGATGTCTGGTTTCTAGGTTTTTTCCTTTGATCTCTACTGAATTCTGATCTAAGGACTGAATTCTCTGTTCCCATAGACTCCAAAGAGGCTTTGCAAGGAGAGAGTCTGCCCACGTCACAAATTTTCATCCAATCTCAAGGAATAAATAGACAGTCACAAGGCTGTGTGTGAAGAACCAGCACAGAGGGTGGGGTGGGAGTAAAATCTTCCCCATACAGGAAGCAGGAGAGGTGCACAGACATTCCATGGCTGCTACTACAGACTTGAGGCTGTGTTAAGGTGAGCCCTACGTTCCCCTTTTAGTGGGTTTTGGAAAGTCTGCCAGCTCGCAAAGCTCCTTGTGTGATCCTGCAGGGACAGGTACCACGGAGAAGGTCTTCGTCCTCTTCAATACACTTTGCAGTATGCCTGAGGCGCAGAAACGTCTGCAGAACGAAGCTAATCATTTGGGCTGTGGGGGCATGTTCAAGGGGACGTGTGACTCAGACTAGTGAAAATAGCTATATGTCAACACGTCAATATAAAACGTGTAATCACAACCCTGAGTCACTCTTGCAGAACCCCAGAATGACTGGGGTGGAAGGCGCCTCTGAGACAAAGCAGGGGTTTTTTAAATAAAACATCCAGCTTTTGTGACCAAAATAATAACTCCTGCCTCCTCTGGGTCAGCTATCCCCTGCCCTTTACTTTATGCTTTTAAACATGGTAGGAAACTCTCACCTCCCTCTGGGCTTTTCTGGCTTGTTTCTCCTCTAGTTTCCTCTGTTTCTTTGCTCCGATTTTTCCAGAGGACTGAAATTCTGCAGCCTCATCTCCATCTTCTTCCTCTGCAACATTGCATTAAAGAGAGAAACAAAGACCCTTTAGCACATTGAGAAAGTTGGATTCCCTGCTTTTGAAGAGAGATGAGCTGCAGATGAGGACAGACAGAGGTCTGACAAGATTCACTAAAAAGAAAAAAAAGACGTTCACAAGAGAGTGTCAAAGTCACAAGATGAGTTTATAAGGTAGGCGTATGTATAATGAAGTCAGAAGTAAACTTTACTGGATCCTTTGAATAAACACAGTTTATCATGAACATTTCCTGCTTTCCACACTGAAAGGTAATCTTTACTACATATTCACAAAGTCACGTATTAAACACACTTTACTTTCACAATGAAACATCCAGCTGCAGGGATTTTGTTTTTCTGTTACAAGCCTAGGGGATCAATGATGCCAATTTTAAAAGATAGCATTTAGAGAAGATTTGATATCCATCAGCAATCTACGCTGGGCAGTTGCTCATCAGCCCCCTTGTCTGATCTTTAAAGTAAAAAATATAACACCCTCAAAGGAATATAATGTATACCATGGGCATGATCTTTAATAGCCTGCATGCACCCTCACATGACCTGCTAAAACGAAACCCGGTCATCTGCAAGTCCTATTTCTGCAACTGTGGAACATGATCATTTAATGAGCAAGTTAAGATATGCAAATGAACGTGCATTTTTGCATAGCTAAACATTTGCTGATCAGTGGGCTGCTCTCTTTGAAGAGAACGCTCCCTCCCCAAAATGCATTCTGCCCCCTTGTTTCTTCACGCAACACGTTCTTTGTCTTGCTGCTCGTTCACCTGCCTACGTCGGGCCCTGATCCTGTAATACAAGCAGAGTAGATGGACCCCTATGTTCAAAGAGAGGTTCCCTGGGACTCTGAATGGCATAAAGGGCCACATGCTCAAATCCAATGATAGCACTAGTGTCTTGGACTGAGAGATCCTCATGAGAAGGGACAGCATGATCCTATTATATGTGAAATGTTATGCACATCCATGGTGCCATTATGCAAGGTGTTGCCATGGATCTACCCAACTCTGAGATCAGCTGGGCTGCTCAAACCAGTGCTGGGATTTTCCTTTCAGTTTTGCAACAGTTGCTTTAATTTAATTTTTTTTAAAAAACAAAGCTCAAGGTCCCAGCTTCACCTCAGTTTTCATTTTAAAATTTCCAGCCCACATGATTCGGGGAGGAAAACCCCACCTGACTCAAGTGCTCCCTTGTGGCTCAGAAATCAGAACGCTTCATTTTAAAGAAGAGAACCCAAGGATTTTATATATGATCGCCTAACTTTGGAGGCCCAATCATGATTTCTGTATGCTTGGAACTGATGCTTGGAACATGACATGGAACATCCAACTGATGCTTGGAACATGACAGCCGCTGCACGGGATTGGGATGGTTTGGCTGCAGCGTGTTTTCAATGAAGGGCCCTTCCCTATGGAATTTATCTCATGGTCTGATACAGCCCAAGACTGCTTTCCTCCGGAGGCTGGCTCTCCCTGGACCTAACTAGTTAGAGTTAGTAAGGCCCACCTTAAGTCGACTTCTGAGTCCTGTGTGGACTCTCTAAGTCGACTTAAATCAGTAAGTGTAGACATAGCCTTGCTGTGGAAGGAACTAAAGATGAGGCAGACTTCCCAGCCCAGGTTTCAGTAGAAGAATGAAAACGTACTCCCCAATGTTCGGAAGGCTTTCCCCTCCCTCCTGCCGAGAAAGCAGAAGGCTCACTCGCATTTTACATAGTACAATTTCAGAAGCTGCCGCCAAGTGTGAAAATAATTCATCTCTGGGTCATGTGGCGACATCAAAGGCAGCAGCACATTACCAGAAGCCCTGGAGAGAATTACTCTGCTAATTCACAATGAGCTACTGCTATTCTCTAGGACTCACCACAAGCATGACTGGTGCTTTCCAGAAGCAAATAAGAAAACAGTCCTTGCCCGAAAAAGGCGTACAAAGTGTTACTGGATCTAAATTTCTTATAGGTTCCTCGAGGCTTGTGTGTATATGGGATATTTGTACTAGTGTACAGATCTGTCTAGCGCAGCTGTTTAAACACTCCTCGGAGCCCAACAAATGCAAGCCTTTGATCTGACCATTAACATTTCTTCCCCCCCAGTATGAAGTGTCTGATGGTATCCCACAAGACCCACTTCCTGCACTTAAGACACCATCACGTTTCCTTGACTGTGCAGTTGCTAGAAATGCACCCCGACTCTCGTTAGACATGTTATTAAGTCCATGATTCAGCAAAGCGCTTACAGTTAACCAGGGGCCCAAGTTTGTGCTTAGTAGGACTTATGTGCTGGAGTGCTTTGCTGAGTTACAGCCATCATAATTAAAGCGAAAGAATGAAACCAAATGCAGAACAGATGTTAAATGCAGTATCGTGTTTGAGATTTCACATGCAGTTACCACCGCTGCACGACAGTTTTATCACACAGCAGACAGGACTGAGTATACACAAGAAGAGACAATAAAGGTGTATGTGTGCAGCGGGACAGAGGCTACAGCTGATGGAGGACTCAGACATTTTTGAGCTTCCCCAGATGTACACACAACATTTTAATCACGTTCCTTGCTTGTTCTTGGTGTTTTTTGTTGGGCACTTAAAGTTATATATTCCGCAGTCACACCTCTTTTACAAATAACTTTTAGGAATCATCGAGTCCAGTCCCCTCCACTCATGGCAGGACCGAGGACCCTCTTAAACCATCCCTGACAGGTGTTTGTCTAACCTGCCCTTAAAAACTTCCAATGATGGAGATGCCACAATCCGCCTAGGCAAGTCATCAGCGTTTCTTTGAATTCCTCGAACAGTTTTTGCCGTCGGGCTTTGGATTCGTAGAGCAGAGAACGAACTCTATCCACTGATGTAAACTGCTTTACACTGGTGTAACCTGAAGCAGAATCTAGCACCACAGTTTCGCCGCTGACAGTTTCCACAGTCGGATGTCCAAGCAGGGGCCATCTTTTTGTTATGTAGTTCTACAGCGCCTGGGAAAATGGGACTTGTGATCCGTGACACCGTCGCCCAGAAACCACTGCAATTCAAATAGCAATGAATAAAGGAACTAAGATATTGGCTTCAGAAATCCATCTGACCCTGATTACATGAGAGTCTGTTTGCCACTCAAGGGGACACACCAATCCACCATATGGAAAAGCGTGGGCAATAAGATGACAGATAAGATGAGCTTTTTGAAACAGTGATCCATTTTGGAACTTAAACAAGACCCTGGCCTATTAATCTGCAGCCACAAAATCAGCCTACACTGCTGACAGCCGAGAGCAGTATGTAAAAGGCACAGGTTCCTTCAAGAAGCAGTCAAACCACTTGAAATTCCTTCACTGAACAAGGGCATAACTGAGAAACCACATATACTTACTTCTTTCACCCATGTCTGGGCTTAAAATGTCTCAAGGGTAAAGATGGCCAGTGACATGGTTTATCACACTGTTTATTGATGTACAGGAAATCTAGGTTGCTATAAAAATACTGCAGATGCATTAATAATGCTAATATCAGCTATTATATATCAAGAGGATACAAATCTAGGTCAAACCATAGACTATTTACAGGTGCATCGCTAATCAAGAATTCGGTAGTCACGGAAAGCAGAGCACAAAGTTTAAGTGTGCATGGAAGAGGTTTTACAGTATTTTGCTTAAACCAGCAGCTTATTCAATGACTACATCTATTAACAGGGCTCTAACAGTATCTGCACCACAGGAGTTTGAGAGGAGACATCATTAAAGTTTATATAACGATGTAGGCATCTGTTCGAAGAAGCATGAAGTATTTATTACTTAAGAGTTAGGCAGATTCATAGATTTCAAGATTAAGAGAGACTTTTGTGGTCATCTAGTATGACCTATATAACACAGGACAGAGTACTTCCCCCGAAAAGCGCCTAGCAGAGTTTGTAGAAAAACCATCTACTCTTGATTTAAAAATTGTCAGCAATTGAGCTGTCAAGTAAAGTAGTGCACAATTCCCTAATTTACACCACCACAGAAATAAGATTATAAAACAATACGGTTTAAAATGAACTCAAAACGTAGCATTATTCGAGGTGAATTTTACATAGCCACGGTTTTGGAGGTGAAAATTCTGAACAGGTGCAGATTTAAATGCCGCACAAATCACTGCTGTGCACTTTAAAAGATTAATTAATTTTAAAAAGAAAACCTGCCCGGGCCCAAGGTGCAATCTCTATGTTCTTCCTGCGACAGTCTAAGCCAGTGGTTTTCAAACCTCGGGCACTGGGTCGCGAAGCTCCCTGCTGCAGCCACTGAAAGAGTTGAATGTACTGCTGAAAGATGTAATTAATTGTTGGGTCGTGGGCATAAATGATTTTTTAAAACTGGACCCTGGAAAAAAAAAGTTGGAAAACTATTGGTCTTCGCGACTTAACTGTCCAGGGGCATTTTATGTCTTCCAGGGAAGCACACCACACTGAGGCCCAGGTCTCAGCAGATAAGTAAAGGAACTGCATTTCAACTATTACCTTTTCATCTGCAATGTTTAATTGGGATTTTTATTTCCTTATCAGATTTTAAGATCTAGATCGTACTGGTGCTCAGTGGCACGCCTGGCTGTGTCAGCACTTCTACGGGTTTCTGCAGAGTGCATTACAGGTACAGGGCGCAGGGACAGCCTTCCAGAAGTGAATGAATGGAAACTGAGTTTTGTCCTCCTGAGTCTGCAGACAGACTGCAGCACTGAGAGCGGAGAACCCAGAGCTCCCAATATGCTGATGTGGTTTTGCATGGTTTTGCAGCTATGGCATGTGAGCAAGTCAGGTGACCTCTGCAACTGATTTTTGTGACCCTTGGAAAAGTCAGTGCACCTCTCTGGGCCTGTTTTCCTTCCTCTGTCTGTTTACGTATCAACTCTTTGGGGAAGGGAGCTTCTTTCCCTACATGTTTGTACAGCATTGAACACAGTGGGGCCCTGATCTCATCTGATGTGACTGTCAGACGACTAAGAAACAGCAGCAATTATTCTCCAGGCAAGCAGAGGGTTTTGTGGCATAGACATTAAGAATGATCTTATTGCCTTACGGCTCAAAGGGCCCAGCCCCATTGTGCAAAGGGCTGTATGGTTTCATGCACATTCTTGGGATGGGAGAGAAGTGGGGGAGTCAGCCATTTACTAGGAATCAAGGACTCAGGAGGTCTGAGTAAACACTCAGGGGACCAGCTACTTTTTTGAACTTCTGCACAGGTGATGGGGTCTATCACTTGATGATAGATGACCTATTCTGTTCATTCCCTCTGAAGCACCTGACATCGGCCACTGTCAGAAGACAGGATACTGGACCATTGGTTTGATCCAGTATGGATGTTCTTATGTTCTAACTTACCAAAAGAAAATTAAAGTGTCCAGAGCAGGGGTGGACAAAATTGGCTCAGAGCGAGGTGTCAGCAATTTTACATTTGGTCACCAGAGGGCGCTCCTCCATTACATTTCTGCAGTGGATCCAGGCGACAGACTACTAGAACTGGTAGCAATGGCAACCAGAAACAGATTTGTTGAGGCCTGGTCCAGAGGGTTTGGGTACGTCACTACTAAGCGTTATAGCAGTAACAACCTACCCCTCCGGGACTGCAGGCCCAGCTTGAGTGCACAGCTACTCCTCAGTCTGATGACTGAATAAAACCTTTCAGCAAAACTAGTCAACTTTAAAACCAATCAGACTCCACCAGCGATATGAGCTCAGAGCTTTGGTGAATCAGTGAAAGTCAGAACCAGGCAAGGCCCCCTCAACCTGAATCAACTGAAGAGTGAAAATCTGGTTTCAGTTGGTTCCTGAGCCAGGCAAACCCCCTCTCACATGCAAACCTTGAGCCTTGTAAACTCATCATAGGCCGACCTGAAATTCCTCCCCATCCTTTCCACGGCAGAAAAAGGCTCAACGACTCAACCAAGCATACAGAAAGCCTGTGACAAAATACAGGAACCGAATCCAGGTCTCCCAACCCAGGCTGCTTTCCTAATCAGCCATCCTTAGAGCCCTGCAAATCTGCGGATACAATGTGGATATTCGCAGACCATTTATTGAAGATGCAGATTGGATACGGATCCACATATTTTTATCTGTGCAGGGCTAGAGCCCTGCAAATACACGGATATCCACAGATATCTGCATTATATCCGCATCCGCAGATACAATGCGGATATACGCAAACTATTTCTTGCAGATGTAGAATGGATACGGATCCACATATTTGTATCCGCACATCCTTCCTCTCTACTCTACCCTCTGCCAGCTTAACATTTCAAACACAAACATGGAACATTCAGTACCTAAATTTATTCATTAATTTCTCTGTTGTAATGCCAGCCCCAGGAAGGCCCTGATTAGTTACCCATCTTAGAGTGCAAACTCCCCAGAGCATGAATGTCATCATTGGTCTGTCCAGCACCACGCAGATCTATGCAACTAACAGTGTTAACAGCAGAAGCAGCACCGTTACGGCGTGGGGGAGTAACATTTGCCAGCCCAAGGCTACGTTCTTTAAACCAATTTAGAAATCAGGGGGTTAGAACACAGCTCACTGGGCTCGCTCATTTTGAGAATCACTTTAGTGGTGAAGAGAAGGCTGCCCAACCATTCTGATAGGCCTTGTTATTCTTGTAAGAGATGACCTTTAAGTAGTCAACTAACCACTGAAAAATTTACTCAGCTGGCCGAACTGGCGTGGGACACTCGGTTCACAGGCCTCCCCACATGATCTGCCACAGCCCACGTAGAACCCTTGAATAAGGAGCCTGCCCGCCCAGTGGGGGTCAAGATTCTGGTGGGAAACCATTGCCATTTCAAGTGTTTTTTCTGTGCCAATCTGCAAGTAATTCTCGCCCCAGCCCAGCCATAGGAAGCAGCAGCTGCAAGAGGAGATTCCAACTCAATTGAGCTCCTCTTGCTAAGGGTGGGTATTTTATATTCCCCAAATAAGCATTTTCCATCTCTCTTTCTATTAACCATTCCTTCTGCCACACACTCAATATCTGGATACCAGTTCCAGTAAATAAAATCAGGCCTTCACCCGGCTTATTTCAATAGCTAATTATAAGAAGATACAGAGATTCAAATACAAATTTAACAGGTTGGACACAAGAATCAAGCAATGATGACCAGACGCTAATAACGAGAATCTTTTCCCTAGAACCGTATGCTAAATTGGAGAAGGCTCAGAGAAGAAGCACAGGAATAATTAAAGGCTAGGAAAACATGCCTTCCAGTGACAGACGCCAGAGAACTCCATCTCTTTATTTTAATGAAGACAAGGCTAAGGGGAACTTGACCAGTCAGTCAATATCTAAATGGGGAACAGATATTAGAAAATGGGCTCTTCTACCTAGGTGAGAAAGGAAAAACAAGATCCACCGGCTGCTGAAGCCAGACAAATTCACACTGGAAATAAGATACATATTTTTAACAGTGAAGGTAATTATTCATTGGAACAAGTTACCGTGGCTTGTGGGGAATTCTTTGTCAATGGCAATTTTTAAATCAAAACTGGATTTTTTATTTATTTTTTATTTAAAAAGATTATTTGATTCAAACAAGAATTATGTCCGGGAAGTTCCATGGCCTACATTACACATGAGGTCAGAGCGGATGACCACAGAGCATTCTGCGTAAGATTTCAGTCTTGAAGTGATGTAGCAGCTCAGTGGTGTAAGTACAGGGTTACTCTTCCTCCTCTGAAAGTTTTGTATTCTAGAAAGGAAATTTAAGTGCCAGATGGAAAAATCTACACCACCTACATCCAGTGTCAAAAATTACACACGGCTCAAATCACAGGTCTGCTAGGGTTGCTTCGTGCCTGTCTCCTAAGACAAAGCAGTCCTAGAGTGAGAAAACATTGCCCCCAGAAGGATCATCCTGCATAAGGGGATGACTCTTGAGTCACTGCATTCTCAGCTTTTGGTACAAGGGAGCATTTGGGGGGAAAGGACTTTACACAGCTGGCATAGATTAGTTTGAAGTCTGCTTTAATCTCTGTCCGAAACCAGGTCAGTAACGAACCAGTCACAGCACCAGGGACTGAGGAGGCAGAAAGCACAGCTCAGTCAGACCACAGCATGAGACAGTGAAAGTCCAACCCACAAAACAGGAGGAGAAGCGGCTTATTTTAAGCACACACCTGCTGGAATCACGGATTCCTGAATACAGCCCTGCAACTCATCCAAAGCCAGCCTTCAGAAGAGAGCCGCAAGTCCACAAAAGGTGGCTGCAAGCTGGCTGCTATCTTGGATTTGGGGCCCATACTCATGTTTTCAGAGAGCGCACGCCAGCAGCTGAAGGAAAAGCAGCACAATACAGAGGTGAGAGAAAAGACACTGAGTTAAAAACATAAGCAGAGGGTCACGGAGCCGTTCTGCAGAAAAGGCCCTGGAGGATCACAGTGAACAAAAAGCTGGATGTGAGTCAGCAATGTGCCATTATTGCCAAGAAAGCTAATGGCATATTGGGCTGCATCAGTAGGAGCATTACCAGCAGATCGAGGGAAGTGATTATTCCCCTCTATTCGGCAGAGTGAAGCCATATTTGGAGTACTGTGTCCAGTTTTGGGCCCCTCACTACAGAAACGATGTGGACAGGTTGGAGAGAGTCCAGTGGAGGGTGACAAAAATGATTAAGGGCTGGAGCACATGACTTACGAGGAGGGGCTGAGGGAACTGGGTTATTTAGCCTGCGGAGGAGAATGAGGGGGGGCATTTGATAGTAGCCTTCAGCTACCTGAAAAGGGATTCCTGCTAGGCTGTTCTTAGCGGTAGTAGATGAAAAGCTGGGAGCAGTGGTCACAAGTTCCAGTGGGGAAGTCTAAGCTGGATATTAGGAAAATCTTTTTCCTAGATGGGTGGTGAAGCACCAGAATGGGTTACCTAGGGACATGAGGAAATCTCCTTCCTTAGAGGTTAAGGCCTGGCTGGGATGATTTAGTGGGAGTGGTCCTGCTTTAAGCAGCGGGTTTGGACTAGATGACTCCTGAGGTCCCTTCCGACCCTAATCTTATATGACTCTAAAAAAGGAGTTGACTTAATTTGATACAAACTGTAGAAACAAGTAACAAGAAATAAGAGACGTCAATTTAAAGACAACTTCACAGAACGGCAAAGTTACTTGCCTTTGATGTGCAGTGAGCCACAAAGGAATTTATAAGGCCGACGACACGTATTCTTCCACTGCTAAAGTGGAAACTAACACAAGAAGCATGCTTTGAGAGCTTCACATTTGGTGGCTTGGCAGAAAGTCATCCGACATCAAAAGACTTAGATTTCACTGTCTTTCACATCAAAAGAAACAGCGAAGTTCAGACCCCGTGAATCTACCACATATGAGGCTGCTGAACGTAATTAGCTGGATTGGCACATCTGCCTGCCAATGCACACGCAAACGTCTACTACAAACAATAGGAAAACAAAAGCTGGTAAAGTGTGAGTCTCTCCATGCTGTTCCCTGTCTATGGTCTCTTCCCGACTCCACATCAAACAAGCTGTTTATCTATGACAAGATTCCCCGTCTTCCCGCTATCATACTGAAGTTACCCAATGCTGCTGTCTCTGATGCAATCTCAAACAAAACAGGGTCTGCCCGGACCAGCCCTTCGATGGGAGCTCTACAAACCCAACCCAGGATTTGAGCGTCAAGCTCACTTGACACGGGAGTGTCCTTTCGGTTCATAACTCAGTGCACAACGCTGCCGATGTTCCAAGCCAGAGAAGCATCCAACTCATTCACGCATTGCTGCAGCGCTAATGGGAGCAGAGTGGCGAAAAAGGAGCTTGGTGAGGGAAGTCAGCAGAGTAAAAGGGTGACTCACGAGCACTTTCCTGACCACTAAGATAACATTGCTACTAACTCGAGAGGCCAAAGAAAAATATGGGACTCTATTCACGCCGACCTGCCGTGACACCACACAGGGCTCCAATCTCCAAGTAGGCTGGCTCTGCTCTGCTCTGCATTTGGGGGGGAGTCCACCAAATAGACCCCAGACTCTGCCGGAAATTGGGTTCGTGACTTAGCGTGTTGTGTTCTTTCCCCTAAGACAGCACAGAAGCAGTGTTTTTGGGCAGCTGTCGCCCAGAGCGGATTTAAACGCCAATGTCCCATTTCTGTTTGCAGCCCAAGATCCCTTGGCACGTTTCATAGCATAGAACCGTCCACCCTGGTGAAATGGCCACATTCTAATTTGGTTATCTGTGTTCTACCGTTCTCCCAATTTCCCTTTGTCGTTACAAAGTGAGGAACAAAAAGTATTCTTCATTTTTCTCCTAGAAACCCTGCCATGGCGCTGACACAGAAGCGGCTGCCTTTTAGGGATTGGCAAATGACCACAAGTGAGATGAGATCTAACATGGTGGAGGAAGCGTTGTGTAAATTTACCTTCGGATTAGTAGGACACTAAACCAGGTCAGGTCTGGGCTACGTAGCCTCCGGTCAGCATAGCCGGACGGGACACACTGGGAGCCTTACCCAGTACCTAACCCAAACCAAGCTCATCTGTGAGCCTAATCCATTTTTAAAAGCTGAGCTGAATCAGAAGTTACCTTCCATCCTGTCTTCTGCTTGCTGCGTTCTCCTCTGGGCCAGCAGCCTGCTACCCATGTTCCTTCGGCGCCGCGGCATCCCTTCTCCCCGCTCATCCATGTGATATCGAGGCCTGGCCACAGCAGCCGCCACATTTTGCTGGTGTTCCTCATCAGCTGGAAAAGAGGTACAGTTTAAATCAGAGGCTCAGTATTGATCTGTTGTGGCCACCCCTTTGCAAGCATGGAAGGAGCTAGCTGACCAGCAATTAGAGATGCACTAGGGGTTGGGACGGTTTGATTTTGCAGTGTTTAGATCAGGTATCTTTCAGGCAGAGGGAATGTCATTCCACCCCCTTCCTCTCAGGATGATGACCGTGTTTAATAGCATCTACTACAGGGTAGGCTCCACCCAGAAGGGTGGCCTAAGGCGCTGACTATCAGGTAGAGATAAGGAATAAAGGAGAAGAAACAATAATAGGCAAATAACATCAGAATCAACATGAAAGTTCATGCGATAAATACATTTGTTAGTCTTTAAAAATTCCACCAGACTACATGTTTGTTTTGCTGAACTAGACTGGCACGGCTCCCCCTTTGGAACATGATTAATATAGACAAACGCTGATCATTTGGAAAACTACACCCGTAATCTGTCTGGGCTAGATTTTTAAAGCCACAGGTGCGATTTTCAAAAGCACTTAAGGCTCCTAACTCCCACTAACCCTACTAGGCACCTCTCTGCATCTTTAGGCTCCTACCGTCCACTGAAAACAACTGAAATCAATGGATGTTAGGAGTCTGAAAACCTTTAGGATCAGTGCCCCAAATGCCTTTAAAACCCTGGCCTTCAGGGGCTCAGATCCCCACCTATAAAACATGGATGATTTTTCTTATCCGTCTAGTTTATTTAGGCCTTGTCTACACGAGACAGTGTTGTTGACGCAAGTTCCAGCAATGATCAAAAATGCTGTAATTACAATGCTTGTCTCTCCCCATGCAGCACTTCTCGTTCACCCAAGGGCATCCACACAGCCGGTGCTCTAGCAGAGATCAGTGCTCTGTGGGCCGCTATCCTGCTGTGCAACTTTCCACCTTGTGCCGCTAGGGGTTGTGGGAAGACGGAGAGGACTGCAGCGCATCACTGGCGTGGGCTCAAAGTCCCATGATGAAACCATTTCTGTCCCACGAGTTTCCAACTCCATTTGGTGGCATTTCTCAACCGCCCCATTTCTTACGTGCTTGCCATCTCCTTCTGAAAGGATGGATCCTGAACGGATCTCCAGGGCTGCCCTGTGTTCTGAACACATGGCAGCTGGTCGCACAGTATATCACGAGCTCCCAATTGGAACAGGAATCCAAGGTGCCTGACCTGCTGTGTACCATGCAAACACACAACGCTGGGTTACTGTTTGCATTCACGGAGCAACAGCACACGCCATACTGCCGGTTTGGACGCACGAAACAAGCACCAAGTGGTGGGATCGCATCGTTATGTGGGTCTGGGATGACGAGAAGTAGCTACAGATCTTCTGAATGTGCAAAGCCACCTTCATGGAACTCTGAGCGGAGCTCGCCCCGACCTGCTGTGTAAGGACCCCCGAAATGAGAAAAGCTCACGGCGATCGCAGTGTGGAAGCTGACAACCCTAGACTGCTCCTAGCTGGCTGCTAATCAGTTTGGAGTCGGGAAGTCCACCAGTGGTGCTATGTTATCGCAAGCGGGCAGAGCCATTCATCACATTCTGCTACGAAGGATTACGGGTCTTGGAAATAGTGGATGGCTTCGCAGTGATGGGATTCCCAACTGCGGTGGAGTGATAGCACGCAATCCCAATTTTGGCTCTGGACCATCTTGTGACAAAGGACATTGACAGAAAGGGGGTACCAATAGAAAGGGGCTTGTGGATCACCATAAGCGTTTCATCGACATCAATGCAGGTTGGCCAGGGAAGGTGCATGACACACGCATCTTCAGGAACACTGGCCTGTACAGAAAGCTGCAAAGAGGGACTTTCTTTCCAGACCAAGAGTCCAGTGAGGCATGTCGGAATATCCATAGTGATTTGTAAAGAGCACTGTGCCATGCTTTGACAGCTAGCCCGCTCGGACGGTGTATCAATGTGAGCTGCAACCACCGACAAATAAAGATTGCTTATTCCTCGTGGAGTATGTCTTTATTAAATAACAATTATTCACAATACACCAAAAAGCTGAGCTGGAGGGAAGCAAGCAGGGAGGGGCAGTGTGAGCTATGACAGCTGGGTGCAAGTTCAGTGATCGTTCTGGCTGTCTGAAAGGTGGAGCGAACGAGGGACTGAGATGGGGCAGGACTTTGGTAGGAATGTGTGGGTCAAGTTTGGAGTGAGCGTGGAAAGCAGTTCTGTTTTAGCTGTAAGGGGGGAGTGAGCATACATGAATTGAGTCTGCAGCATCATTAGTGACTTGAGCAGCTCCATTTGCTCCTCATTATGGGCTTATGACTTATCACTTGCTCTTGGTTTTCCCTCCTCTCCTGCCTCTGAATTTTCTGGTTTTTTGGAAAAAGTCTGTCTTCATGGCTTTTTATTTTCCTTTTCTCCTATCTCAGCAGACAAAGATTTCTTGGAACATCTCCACTTTGCTTCTCCATGGTTGTTTACCTATCAGCCTCAAGTGCTCAGTGGGTATGGAGGGATTTCCCACCCAGGGCAAGTCTGCAGATGCACAATAAATAACGAACAGAAGCATTATCGAGAGTGCAAAAACAGCATTGATTCATTACTGTGAGATACAACTCTTTCTCACTGTCCCCTAGCATGCACCCAGCTCAACAATCAACTGGGGAATGGCGATCTGGGGGGAGAGAGGAGAAAATCAAACTAGTGAAAAGGCTCTGGGTAGGTGTTTTGGGTACGGATGCAGGTAGATAGGGACAAAATTTCAAATTGTGCCACCATTTTCCCCATGCAGGGGCCAGAGAAATCGACATCACACTCCCAAGAGTAAGCAGGGATGCCAGGGTGCATCTCCTCCATGCAAGCAACTTCAAACCGGGTCCCTGTCCTGCTCGTCCGTGCTGCTTTGGCTCCTGCACATGTGATTGCTGACTGGCGTGGGAAAATTTCCTACAATGGGGGAAGAAACAAAGCAGCTCTGCTAAGGAATCTCCAGCAGATTGGTGAGTACCTCCAGGAAAGTTTCCTAGAGATCTCTCTGGAGAATTTCCATGAAATCTCTGTGTGCATTAACACTTTTCTGCTGCACCACCTAGCTGAACAGGGGCCTAGGAAGCACATGGAAACACATTTCTATCCTTTCAACCAGCTGCACAGTGTAACAAAGCAAAGGACAGCTATAGCTCATGTAACAGAGCAGCATCAACTTGAAAAAAATCACTTACCCAAGCCCCCTTCTCTTGCATATTGCACGCCAGAGCTGGAGGGGTGGGACTAGTTCGAACACTCCAGGGGTGAGAAGACGTCCTGGCTCATCATGTCACCAAATGACACAATCATCTGCTCTGCATCGTCCTCCAACCTGACCTCCTCGTCCAGGACTTTCTTCCTCAGGGTTGAGTCTATTGTCCACTACCTCCAGGCCCGCGGAGGTATCCATGGGTCTCGTGGCAATGGAAGTGGGGTCACCATCAAGAATGCCTTCCAGGTCCTTATAGCAGTTAGAGGTCTTTGGCTGTGCACCAGCATGATTGTTTGATTCCCTAGCCTTTTGAGACCCCTGCCGCAGCTCCTTGATTTTCACATAGCACTGCACCGTGTCCTGTTCAAAGCCCGTCCCAGCCATTAAATGAAAAATTTAACCACAAACATCGACGTTCCTCAGCTGGAGTGGAGCTGGGCCTGCACAGCCTCCTTTCCCCAAATGCCAGTCAGATCCAGCAGCTCTGGTGTGGATGTGGACAGCTGCAGGGCAGTGAAGTTCAAACTGACGGGCATTTTGGGACACTTCCTGGAGGCCATTTATCCTGGCATAACCAAGCTTTCTGACTAAAAGGTTGGCAAAAATAAGATCTACACCTCTCATCAACATGGTTTTATTTAGTTATAAAATCAAAGGTATTGGGTCAGCGGGGAGCAGAGATTGTAGCGTGGACGCTACCAGTGTTTCAGAAGTAAAAGCTGACTTTGGTCAACAAAAGTCTGTAGTGTAGAGGAGGCCTGATCCTCAGTCTCTTTGGAGCAGGAACAGTCTCCTGTGTCCGTGTGTGAAGGAGGAGTGCCCAACACAACGGCTCTCCAATACCGATTGTGGTCTCTAGGCACTATTGTTAATGGAGTGGAAGGTGGCATACAAAAAGGTCTATGAAAAGACACTTGAAACCCTGGTTTATGGTCACGACCCAGATGAGCAAAACAAACACATTCATTTGTTACATGAGCTCTCGTGGGAGAAAATCCCACTTCGACAGACGCTCCCATGAAAGCTCATTAGATAAATGAATTAGTTCGTCTTTAAAAGAGCCACAGGACTCCTTGTTTGTTTGGCTGAACTAGACTAACACGGCTACTGCTCTGGAACGCGTCAACCTAGCTGAGGAGGTTCTGTCATTTTCACATGGTCCCATGGCTCCTGGAACTTTCCAGGAAAAAGCAAAAAAATTTTTTTTTTTTTTTTTTTTTTGCTGATTTTCCCTTTTTCAGGCCAAGAAGTGATTTTATTTTACATTCTTTTCTCCTCACACCTGGTAAGAGAATCAGCTCTGTCACTTCTGAGTCTGCAGAACAAGGGACCCAGAAATGTTTTTCTTCCTTTTGGATGACTCAGATTTTTTGGTGTTTTTGCACTTCAGCTATTCAGACCTGCCATTATCTGGCCTGTTCTAATCTGCAAATGTGTGTACTGTTGCATTTCGAACAACCCTTTGTTGACACACCAGGATTACATGTAGGACTTCTCAGCCTCTTAAGAAAAATCCCACATTTCAAAGCTTCATTTTAAAAGAATTCAACATGCCTGTCAAATTTTAAAGGCATCCCGGGATAATACATCACTTAGGCAATCCTAGCACTCATTTATTTGGTGTTCTAGGTATTTCTTTTTTACACAATTCCTGAGAAGGAGAGACCGTTATACATTTCATGAGAAAGAAATCTATTTATAAAGTGTGTATTCATTTCAAAGCAGAGCTCTCACCCCTCACAAGGACAAATGTATAAACCCAGTGACCGCATCACCTTGACTCAAATCACCCAGAAGACATGGTTATTCCCCAGATCTATCAGGGTTAAACTATCAAAGAAAGGTGTCTTGCATAGATTTAAAAAACTAAATAAAAACCCGAATCTCTCTCATGGCCACTGAAAAGTAGATGGTAACTGACCACTCTTGCTTCTCTATTTAGATTGATGGATGTTTGTACAGAACAGCACGCTATAAACCCTCCACAAAGTATAAGCTCCCAATTATAGAACAAGCCCAAAAACAAAACAGGAAAAGCAGAACAGGAAAACTGAGCTGCCTGGAAGTGCATGCTTAATTTTAATCAAAGTTTTCCATAATCTCAATGTCTCGACACCAGCAAACACCTCAGTTCAACGGGAAGCTGGATTTCTTATGTGTATGCTGTGAGATCAGGTTCATTTTGGATTTGTGAAAGCCATCGCAAATACCTAAAGGGTCCTAAAGGAGTTTACAAGAGGAAGAGTTTATATATGTATGTTGATGACTTCCCATGGCATACCAGCAAACACCACGCAAAGCAACACTATACAAACAGACCAGAAGAATCCAAACCGTTCACTGAACGGACAGGTGGATTTAGGAAAGTACAACAATTTTCCAAACTGGAATTTAACAGGGTTTCTGGAGTTATACCGTTATAAGAGCACCCTGGGCTCTTTCATGGCCCCCAAATCCTTAGGGTGGCAGCTCAAATAAAGTCCCTCCCCAAGAGTGCTCCCCAACTCAGCTTTGCACAATGCTACTTGCCCACAGCAAAGAATTTTTGGATGGGCAAGTAAAACATGTTCTCTCCTCATTCCACATGATCTTCTTTAATATTTTGATAAGTTGGTGAAACAGCATTGTGCTTGGGCTGGCAGATTTTCATGAGAGTTTTGCAACACCGCTCTAAGGGAGGGGATGCTGGGTTACTAGGTCTGTACTGACTCAGAAGAGCAGCACCTACGGCATTTCTTTATCCATTTGCATAGTGATAAGCAGTATAGCAATTGCCGTACATATATGTCTCAAATAAGCCATCGCCACATCACTTCCTGCAGGACCCCTCTCTCCTATCCACAAACTAACTCGGCTGGCGACGCCCAAGGAGATAGCAGCACAAAGCAGCAGGGATG
This sequence comes from Pelusios castaneus, assembly GCA_007922175.1. NCBI lineage: Eukaryota > Metazoa > Chordata > Testudines > Pelomedusidae > Pelusios > Pelusios castaneus. Next base: position 4,808,457 of record ML685850.1, on the reverse strand, counting down.
AAGGGAAAGCACTACAAAAAGCCATAATACGCTGCACACAGTTTTATCAGTGCACGATGCTGCACACAGAACTGGCACACACAATCATGGCCTGCCTGCATTACAAATCTCTACATCCATTAGTGGAACGCAGCTGCCACATACTATCGCCCGCTCGTACACATACTTGGACCCTTGCGCTGTGCATATTCACCAGGAGTGAATGTGTCAATCCAAGGTGTGGGGCATTGTGGGTAGGCATTGTGCCATGTGGCACCCTCCAACACAATGCGTTTTGGGGAACTTTTCCCAGGGAACTCTGGGTGCTAGGACTCTAGTTCCCATCATGCACCTTTCTTCATCCCATAATGCCATCCGTATCCCATCGTTTGCATGGCTTTTTAAAAATCCAGCAAACCCACAAGGCACTTTCTGGTGTCCATCTCTTATGGACAGAATAATTTAGCCCAGGCCTCGACAAATCAATGTTTCTGGTTGCCATGGCGACCAGTTTTCGTAGCCTGTCACCTAGCTCCACTGCAGAAATGTAACAGAGGAGCGTCCTCTGGTGACTAAAAGTAAAATTGCTGGTGCCTAGCTGTGAGCCAATTTCGTCCACCCCTGATTTAGTCCCCACCTTCCAAACTTCCATTTTCCAAACATTAGTAAGTGATATAGGTTATAGTTCTGGTTTTAAATGGGTAGCATTTTTCACTCTCAGTAGGACTGAACTAGCTCCTCAGAAGGATGTTAAAAGAACTGTGCAGCTGGAGGTACTGCCTTTCCGAGAAGACACACAGCCATGGTACTGACAGTGACAGAAGGGCAACTTTCCGCAATATCTTTGGGAGACCACACTGCATTAAAGGTATGAATGTTTCTTGGATCATTGTGGGCTAGGAACTCTATGCATTCCACTAGAGGAGGATTGCCACAACTCCTGGAGGAAGTGAAAACAGTAGGGGATGAGAAGGCAAATCATTCAGGTTATAATACCTCCAGAAAGTATGACCTCCTTGGGGAGAGGCACATGTTCTGCTTTCAACTGGATTTTCAGAGGACGGAAAAAGAAAGCTTTCAGATAAACAGCCTGATCTTAAACTGACTCTGGTCCTTCAGTTCCTGATGAGAATTTCTAACCACAGGGAAAACCCACTTGTGGGATATGAAGGACTGACCAGGGCTGTATGTTGAAACAGAGTGGGGGCATGTGAATGAGACCTCTGATAAGCTTCTTCACGTACATTTAGGTTCTTTTATAGTTTTTATATACGTTCACTGTAAAGCTTTCCCTTATGAGTAAACCTGCTTGTGGAAAGGTTATGGCTACATTTGGCTTCCACTAATGACATCTGAGCTGCAAGGAAATTGAAGCAGAAGTTTTACACTATTGCAACCACAGGCAGCCAACACAATTTTAAGCGCTGTGTCACCTGATCCTTCTCAGAGCAGGGCTGCACAACAGGGTGTTTAGAACACCGCTTGCTACTAGCATCTCACCTTCCCTAATACAATTGCCAATAAAGCAACAGTGGGAACTTTTTGTGAAAACTTCCAGCTAGAAACAAAGCTGGAAGCTGTAGCCAGTCTGTCTCTGCATGGGTGTGGATGCATCTTATATCTGTGTGTGAAGTTAAACTCTAAGGCAGGGGTCAGCAACTTTTACTGAGCCTCTCTTCCCTAACACTCAGCCAGTGCCGGTGGCCTCCTCTGCTGAGAAAAAGCAGCTGACGCCTGAAAATTTGGTGGCTTCCACAGATGGGGTTGTGGGGAGGGGTTTCTAGGCATGTCCTGGAATGAAGCTACTTGGAGCTGCCCCTCTCTGCGGCATGCCTGGGGCAGGGATCCCTAGGCACACTGTGGAAAAAGTCGCTGCAGGTCCGGGTGGCTCCTTTCCATGGCATGCCTGGGACACTGCCGCTCGCTTTTCAGCAGAGGGTGCTGCGTGCCGCTTCAAACTGGCTCATGTGCCACTGATAGCATGCATACCGGGGGCTGCTGACCCCTGCCCTAAAAGGGCTTAGCTACACTTGAAATGCTGCAGCACCTCAGTACAAACCCTGTCTACACTGGTGGGAGGGTTTCACCCATCGTAGTAGGTAACCCACCTCCCTGAGAGATCATAGCTAAGTGGACGGAAGAATTCTGTTGACCCCATGCTGTCTACATTTGGGGTTAGGTTGGCTTAATGTCTTCATTCAGAGGCAGATTTTTTCATACCCAATTAATGCAATTGGGTCAATTTTATAGCGTAGACCAGGCCTAAGGCTTTGAACTCTGTCCACTTTGTAGACATTGCAAATTGCATTCAGGATCTCCTAGAACAGGACCTGCTGTGGGAAGTGTGCTCCAACAGTCTGAGAACTTGCCCTACTCCCTACATAAATAAGTCTCATGCCCAGGGCTTCAGAAATACACAACCACAAACAGCATTTCACCACTGGATCAAGTGCTTCACTGGGGGAACCGATTCTGCTTTCTTCAGGATCGGAAGCATTCAGTATGCTCAATACCTGAGACAGGCTATTGGAGGAAACTGATGAATAGTTCTTCAAGCCTCTGACGAAGTGAGATTACACCCATGAAAGCTCACACGATAAATAAATAGCACCACCAGACTCCTTGTTTGTTTTGCTGAACTAGACTAACACGGCTCCCCCTCTGGATGATGAATAGTTGTGTCTGGTGCAGGAAATGGAGTGTTCCTAAGAGAGGGGGCAGCACAACAACTCTGAGGAGACTTCAGTCAATATCAGGAGCCCAGCCAGGATTTTGTTTTTCCTTTACACATTTCCATGGAAAACAGTCAGCAGCTCACTTTTCCAAGGCAGGAACTGGCTTCTTTATGCGCCTGC
>ML685850.1:4784592-4805223 GCA_007922175.1 Pelusios castaneus | reverse complement strand
GGGGGGCCTGGCTGCCCCCCCACTCCCCACGGGGGGCCGGTCCTCCTCCCTCCCCTGCGCCCCCCGGAGCTGCAGCCGCCCCCAGACTAGGCAAAAGCTGGCTCCGCCCCCGGCTGAGTCGGACCGAGATGAGAACAGGCTCTCCGGACGGGGCAGGGGGGTGGAGCGGACCGAGAGGAGAACTGCCCCCCTCCCCCCTTACCGGCCTGCGCCCGGCCCCGCCGCCGGCTGGCGAAGAAGAGCAGAGCGGCCAGCAGCGCCGCCGCCAACACGTACAGCAGCGGATCCATCGTCCTGCCACGTGACTCGGGGTTGGCCACGCCCCGCCTCGGCTTGGCCACACCCATCAGGCCGCGCCCCGCCTTCCCGCGGCCGGTTCCAAAGCCACCCGGCTCCTAGGGGTGCCCGCGTTCAGTCTCTTGGTACGGTCCGCCTCCGATCCAGGAAGGGGCTTTGCGAAGGCTGAGGTCCCCAGGGACCGGGTGGCCTCCCGGCGCCTGTTCCGATAGCGTGGCTGGGGTGGCTAAGGCGCTGCCTGCAGTGGAGCCAGCTGTCAGGGCAGAGGTGTCCTAGGCAGCAGCAGGGGCTGTGGCAGAGCAGCCCAGCCTGGGCGCTTTCAGCTCAGCCCAGCCCCACGTGCTGTGATGGGGCCTGGTGGGCAAAGCCCTACCTGGACCATGCCCCGCACCTTCCCCCAGTGCTTTGGCTGGTAGCCGTTGACGGCCCGTCCCCCCAAACGTGGCTCCGTCATCCGTGGCCTGTGTGCGGCCTCCATGGTGACCACGGGTGCCTGGGCCACGGGCGAAGGCGTCGAACGCAGCCCGGCCTCTGCTCCGTCCCACGGGAGAACGTGCCACTGAGATGCGCTCTCCCCCTCCAAGCGTTTCCCCCCTTTTCCCCATCACCGGCCTTCCCGCCACGCCCCCTGTACCCTTTTGAATTGCCCCAGGGAAGGCCGTCCTTTCCCGTGGCCTACTCCCGGCAGATGTTTTCCTGTTTGCTCTGGGGATAAAAAATGAAACGTTGAAGTGGAGAGAGAAATACTAGGGCCGCCACATATTTTATTTTTTAATCCACCTTTCTAAGTATTTTATCAAAGTAAAGATTTTTGTTTGGCAGGAGATTTGTGGAACTTTTTATTGTTCTCATGACCCTGTATTTGCTGATCATTTTTACTTTCCTGCGCCCGTTTAGACCTCACTTTGCAATGAGGGCACAGTACGGTAGCAGGTAGCAGACATCTCAGTCAAACTCAGATTCGCTTTTGCCATCAGGAAACAGAACAAATACCCTTGGATTGCCCAGAGTCAGGGCTTGTGTGATACACTGCATCTCAAAGTAGCACTCTAAAGCCCCCCATATTCTTCATTGGTATATGGTGGTCATATTTCATACATAGCATGCCATGTAAGATACCATATGAAAAGTCATCACGATTAGGGCTGTGAGTCTGTCATGCAGAATGCAGAAGTCACAGAGTCAGTGACTTAGGCGACTTTGTGACTTATGCAGCTGCTGGTGCAGCTGACCTGAGGGCCGTCCAAGTGGCTGGCCCCAGGGCCGGCCAGCGCCGACAATGGCTGCTGCTGCTGGAGCAGCACCATGGCTAGCCACCCCACAGTCACCTCACCAGCTGCTTTGAGCAGATCCCAGGGGCAGCCCTGGAAGTTGTTGGGGAGTTGTTCACAGGGGCCTTGGGGCAGTGAGCAGCCAGTGGGCAGACAGCTGGGGGCACTCAGCCTCAGTTGTCAGCCCATGAGGTCCCCGCAAAGCAGCAGTGCCTCAGGAGCAGCTAAGATTTAGTCAGGAATATTTATAGTAAAAGTCACGGACAGGTCATGGGTTGTGAATTTTGGTTTATTGCGCTATGATCTGTCCACGGCTTTCACTAAAAATACACCTGACTAAAGCTTAGCCTTTGATCTGCTGGAACTCATTCTTCTGTTAGAATCTGCGTCCTTAGTATGTATGAAGTTTATAGGATTTTGCTATATGGTTCCTCTTGAGGTTTGTTGTGAGTTGGAGAGTCACCCACTGCTGGTTCTCCAGTGGCATCAAAGAAGGTGATTCACACCCAGGCAGGCATTAAATGACCATTGATCGGCAGGGGAGAAATAAACAAGAGCTTTATATTCAGTAAGAGACAGTTGTGCAAGCACCACACACTGAGGCTAGCTCTACTTCGAGATTCAGCAAGACCCACCGGGAGGTGCCTGGGCCAGTTTCTTTCCAAAGAGGCAGACTAAGGTGTTGTCGACACTAGCATTTATGCTGAGAAAACTTTTGTCACTCAGGGGTGTGAAAAAACACACCCTTGACTGGCAAAAATTATGCCAGCGTAAGCGCTTGGGTGGACAGCACTGTGTTGCTGGGAGACGCTCTCCTGCCGACATAGCTACCATTGCTCCTTTAGGTGCTTTTATTATGTCAGCGGGAGACCTCCCTCCCGTCGACATAACATGGCTACACCTCTGTCCTCCCCACCTACTCTGAAAGCAACAAGAACGCTGGGAAGACAAAGACTTGAACAGAGGAAACTGGTCCCATGCTGAGAAGGAACGTCAGCCTGTGTATTAAGAACTATAACCTACCTGCAAAATCCAGTGGAGTGAGAAAAGCTGTTTGATTCAGCTCTTGCTTCGTTTAAAAGTTTAGGATTTAGAATGCATGTTTACTTTTATTTTCTCAAGGTAACTATCGCTGACCTTTATGTCAACTACCTTTAATCACTTAAAAATCCATTTTTCTGTAGTTATTAAACTTATTTAAATGTTTTATCCTTACCAGTGAGTTTGGCTAACGTGCTTGGGAAATCTGCTCAAGTTACAAAGGCTGATGCTTGCCCACTTTTCTTGGAGAAAGTAGGAACGAATTAATAAGTTTACACAGGGCAAGAGGAGGTCTTGAGCAGTTTAAGACCATATATTTCTGGGTTGCAAGGCTGGGGGCTTGGGAGATTTGTAGTGTTTCTCTGTGTTTGACTCATGAGTGGCTTGGAGAGCTGTCATGCACCTTAGCAGGTTGTGCCTCTAGATGTTGGTGGCTGAGTGGTAACAGACACTGGTAAGTTTTTGATTTTCTGTTACAGTCTGACCTGATCCTATGTCATACACTTCCCTGCATTTAATTTCCTCCCATTCTGTAAATTTCCCATCTTCAAAGCATCTGACGAAGTGGGATTTTCTCCCATGAAAGCTCATGCGATAAATAAATCCGTTAGTCTTTAAAAGTGCCACAGGACTCCTTGTTTGTTTTTCTGCAATAAACTAAAACGGCTTCCCCTTTAGAACTTGGCACGGCACTGTGATAGAAAGCTGAGGCTGCAGAGCTAAGGGGACGCAGTGGTCCCACATTTCTAAGTTGTACCCCAGAGGTCACATTATAACCTGATCCTACAAACTGTACCCACATGAGCAATCTGCATCGATCTGAGCAATCCCTGCAGCCTTCCGTGAAGTTAGTAAGATTACTTTTATACAGATAGGGACTACTCAGCTGTGTGTAGTCATTCCCTAGATCAGGCCCAGCTACACTCATGAAAGATTAGTCTTATCGCTAGGTGTCACTCTCGTTTCACATTAACACAAAAGGAGGATATAAGATTTACATGAAATAAAGGCGCATTGGCTGCCTTGGTTCGGTAGTTAACAACTCTTCCTATCTGCAAACATGATGCATGTCTCCTGATGTTTTAAGATCCGTTGGACTGTATTCCAGTAGTGCTCAACCTTTTCCTGTGTTCGACCCTCCCCCAAACTAACTGCGGTTTCTATCCTATTAGATTTCAAACAATTTAGGGCTTGAGCTCTCAGCAAGCAATCGGGCATGTTTTGTGGCTGGTGGTGGAGCTTTGAGAGGATTTTAATGGGGGATGGAAGGTGCTGATGGATTTCCTGCAATATCCTGGACAAATCTGACTGAATTAAGATTATATATCATTGTGGGCTAAGGCCTGCATGTATTTCCATGGCTTTCCAGGGGTTAACAACAGTGTGAGGGTCGTTGTCGAATTAACTCAGACTGTATGTTTAGCAGACCTTAGGCCTAATTCCCCATTGCCTTGCACGTTATTCAGTCCATTTCACCAGTGCTAACTGGAAATAAAAATCCAACCATTGGGATCAGGTAGTGCTTTAGCACGGGTGGGATTGACAGCAATAAAGAATCAAACCCCTTGTTCTTAACCTATTAACAAAAGGCGAAATGCAATTTGGAATATAGACATATCTTCCATAAATTACTTTTCCACATGAGCCTTTCCTATAGCAAATGGGATGTTGTAGGATTGTACATGGACAGTGGAGCTGGGGGAGGGTGGTCAGACTATGCAATTGCAAAGGTAGTCTGTGAGATCACAAATGGGAGGAGAAGTGGGGCTGTATGATAGTTGATCAGAGGGAAAATAGTCCTTGATTACAATGGGGACCAGGCTATGGAAAAGCTGGAGGGGCCCGGTTATAAATATACGGCATAAAATGTTATATTGTATTATAGGGGGTGGAATGCAGCTGTGTTAACAGTGAGAGAGCCTTTAATTGTCTGAATTTCTTGAGCTGATTCAATAATGTCTCAGCTCTGACTGTGTTGTGATGCCCATGTCGTACGATATGGAGGTATAGCAGACAATTTATATTCCCCCTGAGGACAATTTAAGAATCTCTCGGGGGGGGTTTAGGGCTATCCTAGTGCTCCGTGAAGGAGACAGAACCCAGAAGTCAAATCTCTAACCCGGAGATTCCAGGGCTTTCATCCCTCATGTCCACAGAGGAAATTTGCCCGTCAGTAATGGCTCCTCGACACCACTCAGTTATCAATGCCTTAAGATGGTGTTTGGTCCATTAGCCAAACTCAGCAGTCAGATGGCTAACAGCAAGCTGCTGATTATTGGACACCTTCTGTTCCTGTTGCAGGCTTTATGCGCGAACCTGCAGCACTAGAATTTAGGACTAGGGGGTTCCAGATTGCTGACTCTTCTGCATCACCACCGAAAGCTTAGGCTGCCTTTCCACTAGCAGACCTGTGAAGCTAGCCGTGGCAGGAAATACCTCCCAGCAGGGCCTGAATGGCAGGCCTCCCCCCAGCCCACTGATTAGATGAGGCTAATATTTAAATCAGGAAGCCATCATGTGCCATTGTCTGAGCAACACTACAGACTGCCTACCTGCTTCTGCTCCAGACCCTGCTTGCTGTAGACCCTAGCTTCTTGTTCATGACTCCGGTTCATCCTTGATTTTGTTCTTTGACTGCTATTTATAACCTGGCACCTGGCCTGATTTCCTGATATCCTGCCCCCGCTTGCCCGTGATTCTGCTATTCCTCTGTCATCTGCAACTTGGTGCCTGGCCTTGATTTCCTGATATTCTGATCGGGCTCACTCCTGACCCGGCCAATCTTCTGTCAATTGCAAGTTAGCAGCTGAGAAGTGCACACAGGCTGCCCTCGGCCTAGCCCTGACACCTCCTCTGAACAATGAGGTGCCAGACCTCTTGCTGCCTAGATCTTTGAGACTGAGGACACATCTACACTGAGGCTGGCATATTCACTGCTGTCAGAGTGATCTTTCTGGATCGACTTAGCAGTTAATGAAGATGCTGTGCTGAAGGAAAATTAGGAAGTTTACGGCAATTATGCAAGTTACTCTGCGTAAGTTGCATAACTCCCATCAACTGCTGCCGAATTTCACTGTGAGTGTAGACCTGGCCCACGTCTTTGTTTTCTTGGCTGGTTCTTACTCCTTGTTCCTGTTAGCATATCTTGTCCTGATTAGTCCTCCCTCAACCTGATCCCAATTGCCAGCTCTGGCTTGACCTTGATATGACTCCTGATTTAGACCCTTGATTGACTCTCGTAGGACCGTAATCCCAACTCCACTCCTGCCTCCAACCACTACGTCAGGCAGACCACATTAGGGGCCTTGACAGAGATCAACTCCGGTACCTGGAAGGCTGCAGAAGATTTATAATTCACTTCACATAGTCCAGCCACAAAAGAAGGACAAAGACATGCCTGGTCAATGTTTAAGCTGGGACGGAGCTAGGTCCCCAGAATGGAGCAAAATCAGGGGATGGTATTGCAAGAGTGGTTCAAATCTGCGCTTGCTTTGGTTTGAACTCCAAAAAGAGGTCAGATTTGGGGGGAGGTCGTTCTGGTCTCAGCCCACCTTTGGCTCCTTTGCCAAAACTGTGGATGGCTTTGTTTTCGGTCATGTCAAAAATGGCCAGAGGCAGGCAGTGTGGCCTAATGGTTAGAGCACTAAGTGGCGGTCCAGAGACATGTGTGATTCTCAGCTCTGCAAGAGATCAGCAACATCAACACATTCACTTTGCCACTCTGTGCCTCTACCTCCCAATATGCAAAATACATAAAAAGGTGTGTGTAGGGAGAGACTTTCCTTTGTTAAGTGCTATGAGATCTAGAGATGAAAAGCACCATACGTGTAAGAGGCAAGAACAAGTATGATCTTTGCAAAATCTTTGTATCTGGGCTCCACTTTCTCTGACCTCCAGAAGTTACGGGGGAGTGAGTGGTTTGGAGTGTGACAAAGCATGTAGCTTAGACATCAGAGTGGAGGTGAGAGAAAGTATGTTCCTCATCAGGAGTGGAAGAGCCCCCCAGGTTTGTGTATGCTCTTTCAGCCTCTGATCTGAATGTATGAGCCATTTCTAGGTATTGTCTTGTTAACAAGATGGGTTATGTAACAGGAACAAGAGCTGGGTTTAATATACGGGTTCCTTTCTAACAATACAACACAAAACTGACTCAAGCCCTCACCCAGTAACCTGGGACAATTACACACCACCTCTTTGTTCTTCCAGAGGCAATACCTTCCCCCTCGCAAACCAGAGAATGAATGTAGGAAAGAAACTTTTTAATAAAAGGGGGAAAGTAACCTGCCATTAACTTGGAAAATATCATAGGGAGGAATCATAGGCATAAAATCATGAGCAAAACATCTACCCCAGAGCTCACCGGGCAATATCCTTTTGCCTCAGCTTCTTAAGTCCAGCAAGCAGAAGTCCCTGTGATGTGCCCTTCCCTTCACAGCCCCCCACTCGTAATTGTTGTCCTTTGTGCACAGCCAGAATTGAGAGATGCTGCAGAGTTCACCTCCCACCCTGGTTGGGGGAGTGGGAAAGAAGCTGCCTTCCTCATTTCGCTGTCCAGCCTCCCCACCCGCAGCTCTGATCCTCCAGCTGCTTCTCCGACACCTGCTTCTTTACTGGGACCTCTGCTGGTTGTTCTCTTGAGGTTCCACCCCAGGCCTTAGCTATTTTCAGCTCTCAGTGATTACAGCACTCAGTGACTGTCAGTTCGTAGGGTGTGAACCTCCATGCTGAAGCTGGGCATGAGAGCCATCCCGCAACCAGTGATTCCCGTTCTAATGATCACTTAACAAAATAAACGACTCCTAGTGGAGTTTTCAGTAGCTCTATCTTTGGATGTGGGTGGGGGCAGGTTAAAGCATGCCTTGGACTCTGGCAGAGCCCCACCTCCCACCAGGGATACCTGTTCCTAGTCACTCTGTCTTTCATAGGGGTCTGGCGTCTGATCCCCCTGCTTACTGACTTCAGCTGGCAGGGACCCACTCAATGAGGACAGACTAAGCACGGGGATAACAATATTTCATTACCCCTGCATTCAAGTGAAATGAATTTGTAAAGTGATTTCTAACCCAGCACCAGCCAAAGTCAATTACTTTGACAACACAGCTCTGTCAGCTGGATATCTGTGTTTGTGTAAATACAGATTGGTCCTGAAGTCTCTCCCTCAGCTTGCTTTACAGAGGGGAGCTCATTCAGACCCTTCTTACAGGTTATGCACTACTGTGAGCAAAGATGGAATATGAAGAACTGCACCTGTTATGGACAGATCAACCTGGAATCAGAGCTAAATCCACAGATAAGACTGGCTTTAGAAAATCACCCATCAGTTTCTAGAGAGCATCTCATTGCCTGTTCCATGCACAGAGGCCACTGAGAAGGCTAAACTTGCTAACAGCTAAGCAAACTGCATTACTGACGAGGCGTGTTTGCATTTCAGCCTGAACTGCATATGATTTTCAGATAGCTTTGAGAGCAGGAAGGCTTCTTTCATTTGGCTGGACACAATCCAAACCCCTTATCTTGGTTTTAAGAGAGGGGTGGGGGAAGCTTGGTCTTGTGTGCGTGGAGGGGAAAGGGGGTTTGTTAAAAACTGGTAAAAATAATGAAAAGCTTGGTTGGGTTAGAATCATAGAATAATAGGGATGGAAGGGACCTCATGAGGTCATCTAGTCCAACTCCCTGCTAAAAAGCAGGACCACTCCCACTAAATCACCCCAGCCAGGGTTTTGTCTAACCGGGCCTTAAAAATCTCCAAAGATGGAGATTCTACCACCTCCCTAGGTAGCCCATTCCAATGCTTCACCACCCTCCTAGAGAGAAAGATTTTCCTGCCTCTAGCAGGACCAGGAATTAGAACACCGTGTTTGCTAGTGCTTTAACCGGCATCTTTGTTAGGTGTCTCAGCAGAGAAATCCAGGACTGAATTGCCTTCTCACTCCTAAACTGAGGTACCATGGGGAAGTTTACACAGCAGGTGCCTGCGTGTTACTTGATCTGTGGATAACTAAAGTAATATCGTAGTATAAGAATTGTTTAACTGTCTCAGCCCCAAGGTCCATCTAGCTCAATATCCTGTTTAACAGAGGCCAGCACCTAATGCTTCCAGTCTAAGAACACAGTAGGCACATGAGATATTTGGCTTCCCAGCGTAACTGTCCTCCTTCCATTTCCAATGTGGTTAATCTGGTATCTTTCACAAGCAACAGGGAATCTTTTCAAGCCATCTTCTAGGAGAGATTAGAACAGCATGTGGAATATTAGTACCAGATAATTGTGACATTTACTGTAAATTTCAGTGGTGGAGCAACTCATTAAAAAACAAGAATAAGGCCAATTAGGGGACATAGCTGGGGGGGGGGGGGGTAACAGCTGCAGAATTTGTGATCCTCAAAAATCATTACGCAAGACTTCAGTGACCAAACAATCCAAATCCAGAGCTATTCTGGCATCTGACCGCTCAGGAAGTTCTATCTTAGATCCCTACTGGAGAAAACATGGAACCACATCTTCAGAACAAGAACAAAAACCCACCCGTCCACAAAAGCTGACATGAAAGAGTGTCTAGAAGCGATCAAGGCACTCACAACTGCTACTCAGTCCAGGACGCTGATCTTTTAAAAAGAGGAGTGGCTGACCTAGGTGAGAAGATTGGTCCAGATGAAATCCCATTGGAAGAGGAGAGAATGCTGATACTGTATTGAAGCTGAAGGCCAGAATCAAGCAGCCTGAGGCCAAATTCTGGACTGGTGTATGGCAAATTCCCACTGGGGAAAAATGTCATACAGATGGTTTAACTCTCCAAAAGAAGAGGATCACCCTCCTCTGACCTCCTTGTAAAAGATTCTTTAAATGGTATGAGGACTTAAGTGGGCCCATGCTAGTCTTCTACACAGGGTGAATCTAGACTGTACGTGCAGATGGCATGTACTTCACCCAGGACGAGCCACTGTCATCTATGGAAATCAGCACATGGGCATGAGGACAGTACCTGGTCTGTTCAAAGGCTAGATGATGCCTATCCACCACTAATTACTACTGTGAGCGGATTTATACATGGGCCCAAACAGATTTTTAATCGCCAACGAGCTTCATTTTGGGCACTTTGCCTCACTGGGTTAGAATCAGGAAGTGGGCTTGGTGCAGCAAGGTTTGGTGCCCATGCTTTACCCAGATTGAGGTGTGGGGTGAGCTTTGGGTTTGAGAACTAAGGCAGGTTTGGATTTGATGGTGCTGAGCTCTTGTGAGCTCTTCTTGACTTTGGCCTCAAATAGGCAGAAATCCAGAGAGATCATAGACTCATAGAACTGGAAGGGATCGTGAGAGGTCATCGAGTCCAATCGCTTGCACTCATGGCAGGACCAAGTACCATCTAGACCAGGGGTTCTCAACCTCTCAACCAGTCCGGGCCAGGGTTCCAGAGGTTGCAGGCAGGGCTGCGGGCCAGCGTGGTGTGGCTCGGGTGAGAGTGTTGGGGGAGTGCAGGCTGGAGCGGCATGGCAGGGGTGGGAGGGTTGGGGGGGTGCGGGCCAGCGCAGCGCAGCTGTGGGGCATGCTGGCTGCAGGGGGTGGCTGCAGGCAGTGCAGCATGACTGGGGGGAGGGGCTGCAGACTGCGGGGGGCAGGGCTACAGGCTGGAACAGCCACGGGGAGGAATGGGGGAGGCCCGCACACCTGCCCGCAAACTGGCCCTGTTCATGGGCATCCAGCCCCCCGGCCTTTTTTTTTTTTAATTTAATTTTTTTCAAATTTTTAACAATTTTTTTGGCTCAAAGGCCACAAATATAATTTTTGCAATCCTGAAGGGCCACTAGTCTATTTAATTAAAAATTTATTTAAATTTAATTTGATTTTAATTAAAATTAAAATTTAATTTGAATTTAATTAATTTAATTGTAATGTAAATTTAAATAATTAGACCGGTGAACCCTCAGGGTTCTAAAAATTATATTGGTGGCCCTTGAGCCAAAAAGGTTGGGAACCACTGATCTAGACGAGTGGTTTTTCAAACATTTTTTCACAGGACCTAGTTGAAAAAAATAATTTATACCTGCGATCCAAGAGTTACATTTTGAACAATGCATTCCGGTTTTTCAGGAGCGGTTGCAGGGAGCGCAGTGACCACTGATTCTAGCCATCCCTGACAGGTGTTTGTCTAACTCAGTGATCCCCAACCTTTTCAGTAACACAGCACACTTCAATGAGACAAACAATTCCACGGCACACCTACTTTTTTCAGCTCAATTGATTGCTCATAAATGTCACATTTACTTATATTTACTATGGTTGCAGTCTTACTAGAGAGGTTTGCAACACAGTGCATACAACAAGCTAAACAAAAATCAAATGCATTAATGTTTCAGATTCACTGGGAAAAATAGAAATCATCTCAATTTTGCCCTTTGGCCAACTGCGTTTAGAATGTTCACATTTTAGAATCAAAAGACGGATACCTTGCTTTTAATTTGATGATTAATTTTCATGAGTTTTATGATTTGTAATTTTGGTTGGATAGAATATTAAGATGAAACAATGTTTGTTTTGCATTGATTTTCATTGCCTTTGTACAAAATTTCATAGCACACTTAGATAGTTCTCACAGCGCACCAGTGTGCTGCGGCACACCGGTTGAAAACCACTGGTCTAACCTGCTCTTAAATATTTCCAGTGATGGAGATTCCACAACCTCCCTAGGCAACTTATTCCAGTGGTTAATCACTCTGACCGTTAGGAATTTTTTTCTAATGTCCAAACTAAATTTCTCTTCTTGTAATTTAAGCCCTTTGCTACTTGTCTTATCATCAGTGGTTAAGGAGAATAATGTTTCTCCTTCCTCCTTGTAACAACCTTTTAGGTACTTGAAAACGGTTATTATTTCCCTTCTCAGTCTCCTCTTTTCCAAACTAAACAAACCCAGTTCTTTCAATCTTCCCTCATAAGTCAAGTATTCTAGACCTTTAATCATTTTTTGTTGCTCTTTTCTGGACTTTATCCAACTGGTCCACATTTTTCCTGAAATGAGGCACCCAGAACTAGACGCAATACTCTAGCTGAGGCCTAATCAGCACAGGGTAGAGTGGAAGAATTACTTCTCGTGTCTTACTTACAATACTCCTGTTAATACATCCCAGAATGTTTGCTTTTTTGCAACAGTGTTGCACTGTTGACTCATATTTAGCTTGTGGGCCACTATGACATGCAGATCCCTTTTCACAGTACTCCATCCTAGGCAGTCATTGCCCATTTTGTATGTGTGCAACTGATTGTTCTTTCCTAGGTGGAGTACTTTTGCATTTGTCCTTATTGAAGTTCATCCTATTTACTTCAGACTATTTCACCAGTTTGTCCAGATCATTATGAATTGTGATCCTGTCCTCCAAATCACTTGCAACCCCTCCCAGCTTGATATCATCCAAACTTTATAAGTGTTCAAGAGGCTTTAGGTTGGACATTAGGAAAAAATTCCTAACTGTCAGGGTGATTAACCACTGGAATAAGTTGTCTAGGCAGGTTGTGGAATATCCATCTTTGGAAATTTTTAAGATCAGGTTAAACAAACACCTGTCAGGGATGGTTTAAGGTGGTACTTGGTCCTGCCATAAGTGCAGGGGACTGGACTTAATGACCTCTCATGGTCCCTTCCAGTTTCTGTGATTCTATGATTCTCTCTATGCCATTATCTAAATCACTGATGAAAATATTGAACAACAATGGAGCCAGAACTGATCCCAGAGGTACCCCATTTGTTTTGCCATTCCAGCATGACTGTGAACTGTTGATAACTACTCTCTGGGAGCGGTTATCCAACTGGTTTTGCACCCATCTTATAGTAGCTCCATCGAGGTTGCATTTTCCTAGTTTGTTAATGAAAAGGTGATGCAAGACTTATCAAAGGCCTTACTAAAGTCAAGATATACCACATCTACCGCTTCCCCTCTATCCACAAGGCTTGTTACCTTCTCATTGAAAGCCATCAGGTTAGGTCATGTACACACTACAGGAATAATCGCGCAACAAGCCCGTTGCGCTGTAAAAGTCACGTGGGTTTTGTAGCGCAGTAGCGCGTCCACACTGAGCTGCTTGTGACGGAACAGAGCCCTCCTCCCCGCAATTCGTGATTTCACAAGAAACCCAATTGAATTGTGGGAACCTATCCCACAGTTCCATCCATCCTGATTTGGCGCTAAGAATCCTGGGTAGAAGGAGAGTAGTGCTGAGCACCATGGGTAAAGTCTTGGTTTCCCATGGTGCATTTTATTCCCCTTGCATCACGAGAGTTGCTACTAGCAACTCGCGCCCATTTTCAACAGTACCGTGTTGCTTCCCAGAACTCCTTTTTGCAGCAACCTGGATCCAGCTCTGATCTCGACTGTCACCTTCAGCATAATGAATACATCTCGGCTGGTGGCACAGTATGCGTTCAGCTCTGAATCAGACCAGGATTCGGAAGACCCTGGGCTGGTGACTGCCATGCAGAACAACAGCACCGCATTGCTGAGCTCCTTCACAGAGCATCTGCACACGGTTCACTGCCGGTTCTGGTCACGAGAGACAAGCACCGAGTGGTGGGACTGCATCATTTTGTAGGTGTGGAATGATGAGCAGTGGCTACAGAACTTTCTAATGAGGAAAGCCACATTCATGGAACTGTGTGAGGAGCTAGCCCCTGCCCTGCGACGCAAGGACACCAAAATGAGAGCCACCCTCACTGTGGAAAAGTGTGTCGCAATTGCACTGTGGAAAATGGCGACTCCAGACTGCTACCGGTCGGTTGTGAATCAGTTTGGAGTCGGCAGGTCGACTGTCGGGTTAGCCCTTTCACAAGTGTGCAGAGCCATTAATCGTGTTCTGCTCCGGAGGACAGTGACGTTGGGCAACGTGCAGGAGATTATCGATGGATTTTCAGCCATGGGATTCCCGAACTGTGGAGGGGCAATAGACGGCACACACATCCCTATTCTGGCTTCGGAGCATCTTGCGACTGAGTATATTAATAGGAAGGGCTACTTCTCCATGGTGCTTCAGGCACTCGTGGATCACAGGGGGTGTTTCATGGACATAAATGCGGGGTGGTCAGGTAAGGTGCGTGATGCTCGCATTTTCCGAAACACGGGCCTGTACCAGAAGTTGCAGGCAGGGACCTAGGGAGGTGGTAGAATCTCCATCTTTGGAGATCTTTAAGGCCTGGTTAGACAAAACCCTGGCTGGGGTGATTTAGGGGGAGTGGTCCTGCTTTTTAGCAGGGGGTTGGACTAGATGACCTCGTGAGGTCCCTTCCATCCCTATTATTCTATGATTCTATGACCTTCTTCCCTGATGATAAAATTACTATTGGGGATGTGGAGATGCCACTAGTTATCATAGAAGACCCAGCCTACCCACTGATGCCTTGGCTCATGAAGCCCAATACTGGAAATTTGGATCCAAGCAAGGAGCGCTTCAATTACAGGTTAAGCCGGTGCTGAATGACCGTGGAGTGCGCCTCTGGGTGCTTAAAAGGCTGCTGGCGCTGTTTGTACGGGAGGCTAGACGTGAATGAGGACAACATTCCAGCCGTCATTGCAGCGTGCTATGTCCTGAATAACTTCTGTGAAAATAGGGGAGAGAAATTTCCCCCTTCATGGGACGTGGAGGCTGAGCGGCTAGAGTTTGCCTTCCAGCAGCCAGCCACTAGGAGTATCGGGGGCACAGCTGAGAGCCATCCGCATAAGGGAGGCACTTAGGGAGCATTTTAATCATGGGGACTTATAGGACGCGTCGCATCACTGTGCAGTAGTGTACCTATGCACTACTGGGTGCTGATTACGGGGGGATGGGGGTGGCGGTGGACGTGTACTGTACTATGCTCGAATGAGTGAATACTAAACATGCAGCAACTAATTTTATTGTGCATCAATAAAGACACTGTGCACAGTTCAACTGATTCAATTTTATTATTAGAAAACATTAAATAATTACAGTAAGCAGTGCCTGCACCAGGGGCTATAGATGCGTGTAGGTGCATGGCTCAATGCCATAGCTTTGTGCAGGAGTGGATGTAATATTGTACCAGGAGGGTCCCTGGGCTTCAAAGAACTGCTTTGAGGGAGAATGGGGTGGTGGGGACAGAAAGTGTTGCTGCGGGTGCAGGGGGGGCGGGCGAGCCTGGAGTAGCTGGGTCTGCAGACCAACCATGGTCTTCAGCAGTTGGGTGTGCTCCTGCAGGATACTTATGAGGGCATCCTTCTGCTTCTGCCTCCTGAAATTGTTTTCCTTGCACTCCTGCCGGCACTCCTGCCTCCATTGTCTAGTCTCTCTTGCTGCTGCCTTGTTGGACTGCATCAGCTCTTGGAAGATATCCTCCTTGCTCCTGTGAGGCCTCCTCCTTATCTGTCTCAGCCGGTCAGCTGGCGCAGACCACCGACTGGTGAAGGTTGTTTGTAAGGAAAAATGAAACATCATAAGTAGTGCTATTGTTCTCGCTTTGGTTAAGGAGCCGGTAATATGCTCTGCCGCCACATTCCGCAGTGCCCACGGGACAGGTCATTGCCGGGGACTGAAAGGGCTTTTGCAAAGGGAGGTTCGGGTTGCCGAGACAAGACACACAGCTCCGTGAACTATTTCCAGTGTTTTGGGTGATTAGTTCACACACGGAATGGCCATGGAAGCCGATATCTCACTGCTTAGAGTGCCCCTGCAAGTCAGAATGCATATCCTGCATGTCACTGGTTATAAGCCAGGACCATACGCAGCAGGCTTGTGCGCAACCATGGTTCCCACGCTGTGCTTTGCAGCTGGCGAGGGAGAGTATCCCTCGATGGGGCACGGAACACAGTTGCTTTCCCATCGAATTTAACTAGGAGGCTGTGGAAGTACATCCAGGAGACCTTCAGTGAGCTCAACGGAGAGGATTTCTTGAGAATTACAGCATGCATTGATGCACTGCTCGTGTAATGCGGGGTAGACCCCCCCATCCGGGAAAAAAAAAAAAAAAGAAAGGATGAAACTCAAAACTCCCATCTCTCACCCACCCTTCATTTGCCTGCAAAGCTTATCGAGCAAGCACAGAAGCCACTTCTGATGAAACTTACCGGAGCTCCCCTCTGCTGCATCCAAAGACAGCATGAAGAAGGAATCTGGGCAGCACATGTCGGGTGGCGTGGAGAACAGCTCCTGGCTCCCTAGGTTGGCCGCACCACTTTCAGCCTCCAGGTCATCCTCCACCTCCACTTCCTCGTTGATGAATTGCTCGTCACTGTCTGCTCTGGTATCCTTTTCATGGGGGGGTGCTGACGT
Organism: Pelusios castaneus; assembly: GCA_007922175.1. Taxonomy (NCBI): domain Eukaryota; kingdom Metazoa; phylum Chordata; order Testudines; family Pelomedusidae; genus Pelusios; species Pelusios castaneus. The sequence continues at coordinate 4,789,348 of ML685850.1, read as the reverse complement.
GTCCACAGGAGCTTTTGGGGTGGTTGTGGGATCCCCACTCAGGGTTGCTTTCAGCTCCTTGTAAAATCAGCATGTAACCGGTGCTGAGCCAGAGCGCCGGTTTGCCTCTCTGGCTCTGTGGTACGTAATCCGCAACTCCTTCACCTTCAACCTGCACTGAAGAGTGTCTCTCTCGTACCCCTTCTCTGCCATGGCCCGAGAAATCTGGCCAAAAATATCGAAATATTGCTTGCTGCCATGTAACTGTGCCTGCACAGCGGACTCTCCCCAGATGCCAAGGGGTGCGTCTACACTTGTAAATTAAGTCGACTTAACCTCACAAATTCAACTCTTCCTAGGAGATTTTAGCCATTATGAACCAGGACCAAATGCATTCAGAAAACAGGCCCCTTCCAGTCTGCGATTCATCTCTGATATCAGACTGCAGGGCCAGGCTTAGATCTGGAGGCCAAAGGGGAATGAGGGTATGCATTGAAGGTTTTGGTCCATATAGTGATCATGAAATGATGAAAAGCACTTGCTGCCATTTCACATTCTGTATTCTGGGACAATAAATAAAATGGCTTTTAGCTTTTTCAAGTGTAAAACATCACCTGAGACCACGTTCACTCATCTTCAAAATGCCCCATGGCCTGCACCCAGAGTACGTCTGCGCCACAATGACACATCTGTGCTGGCCCGTGTTGCTGACTCTCCGGGCTCTGGAACCCTTTGTGCAGGGAAGTTCCCAGAGTCTGGGTGATAGCCTGAGCTTGAACAGCTAAGCCACCCAAGCCTGAATCAGCTGATGTGGGCCAGCCATGGTTGTGTAACTCCAGGATGTAGACATAACTCAAAGCTCCAGGATGAACAATTGCACTACTTGGACACAATGAAGATCTGTATAATAAAAATAAAGCTTGTCTGTGCAGGAGATTCAACTTTCCTGGGGGAAACTCAGAGACCGTGGAATGAACTCCTTTAGAACCTACAGACCATCACAGACCAGACCACCATCCACTCAAGCGCAAGGTTCATTGCGCTGCCCTGCTGTCTCTAACATAAATACACAGCAACAGATATATTTATAAAAAGAACCCCTGCTTAAAAATCTAACCAAACACTCCAACCATCCAAAAAGAACCCCCTCCCCAAACAAGACACTCCATTGCACAGGCCTCTCCATCTGGGGAAAGAATGAGAGAACAAACACGTAACAGATTTCAATCATATTGCTTAATATAGTACAAGAAGGTGCTCCAGTTACTCCAGTGCTGAGTTCAGCATAAGAAGAGAAATTTAATTTGCTGAACTTATACATGGAGCCAGCCTGGAACATCAGCTAGCATTTGTTGTTTAATGATCGGTTGCAGAAAAGCCTTCTTGGGTGACAGTGACAATATTAAAAAAACATAATTTCTCCCCCACCGCCAACCTCGAAGCTTTAAAAGATAATGAACAATAAACACTTGAATGCTCAGGGTCATGTGTGCGCTCAGTCTTTTGTTTAAACACTGTGCCCTGTGGGTTGGTAAAGATTGGAGTATTTCCATTTGCTTTCATCTGACTGAAGGCAAATGTTTACCCGCTGCTGGCCTTTAGAAATACACTTTCTGCTGGGTGTTTTCTGTGGCAGATCTCCTTGCAATATCTATTGTATAGTGTCTAATATACTTGCTATTTCAATAGCTCCCCACCCTGCTTGACACTGCTTCAGTATGAATATTGCCATGAGGGCTGGGTATGGGGAAAGCACATGGGAACCTTCTGAATTTCAAGCAATATCCAAGAACTTCCAGCAATATCCAAGATAGGATTTCAAAAGGCTGGTCAGAGAGGGTCTCTAAACATCCACAGAAAGCCATGGCTGCAGAACGACATTCATGTTCTGGAGGATGGAGGACTCTGCAGCAAGTTCAGGCCAGATCCAGGCTACAGCTCCATGCTCTGAATGATGGTGGGCCTCTCACACTTCAGGCACCAGCAGGCTTCAGCCAGGAATTCTCTGACCTTCCTGTAGCCAAACACCACAATGTAGGAGCTGGCGGAGTAATAAATGGAGGACAGAATTCCATAGAGCGCGTTGAGAACACCATTTTCAAAATTACTCTTGATGAGCCCTGAAATGATGGCAATCCAGACCATGTCATTGGAGATCCAGCAAACCACATAGATGGACAGCAATGAAAGCAAAATTTTTGTAGCTTGGGCCGTGTGCTTGTTCCAGCTGCTGTCCATGGTCGACGTAGCCCTTATTTTCCTCCGGTGCTTGCAGAGCAGGTCGATGGTGAAGCAATTCAAGACGATCACGAGGATGATGAAGATGAGGTCCAAACTGACTGACGTGTAGGTGGTGAATTTCACATTGAATGTCCCCATGTATCTTAAACAGGCTGTAATGGTTAGATATGCTATGGTCTTGTTAGGCATCGTATCCATTGGTTTGTCATATTGAAGGTAAGGGATGTGGAAAACTACGGTAAAAATCCAACAGCCCACAAGGACGCTATTTACGTACTGCCCCTGGTGCCTGTAGATGAATTTTGACCAGCGGTGGTTAGGTCTTCGGATCTTGATCAGGTGAAGGAAGCTTAAATTCTCCACTGACCAGATGCTGATCAGCCTCAGCGTGTGGTAAGTGTAGAGGAGGATTGTGCAGCCCACCTTTCCGAAAACCTGGGCGCTGGTAAAGTAAAGGAGTCCAGGGATTACCTGGTAGCAGCAGAGTAAGAGGTTCACCAAGGCCATGTTGACAATGATTCTGTCCAAGGGTAGAAGGACTCTATGCCGGACAGCATTACTGAGAAAAGCAAAGACAACAATGAGATTGCCGATCATACCAATAAAGGCTGATAGATAAATGAGGACGGAAGCAACATACGTAGGAGTACACATCATAACGATGCCAATGGAGGAAAGAGTTTGCTTCGAGTTTCCCAGCTTGTTTCTTAACTTTCCTCTCTTTCCTTTTCCCTTCTTCCATAGGCTGCCTTAACAGATCACCTCTGCCTCTTGTCTTCTCCAGCTTGTTCACAAAACAGCAATTCTACCAACCCTCTATTTTTTTCAGCAGGGCTATTTTCCCCACCCCATCCTGGGTGCTGGATGAACTGTTTTATAGTCCCTCTCACAAAACGCTCAGGGGCGTGATTACTCACCTCTTTGTGTTACCGCCGTTATCTCAGTCTGCTAAGAAAAGGGGGAGTGTGGTATAGATTAGGCAATGACTAACAGAAAATGAGCTGTGATAGAAAGTGCTGCATGTATAATTAGAGAGGCTTTCAGAGGAAAAGGCTGCTCCAAGGAGTGATTGCAGACTACCACCTAAATTGCTTGCATTGTGTTTGAATGAAACCTGCTTTATATGTCCTGCTAAGAGACTGACTGGTTACCTGGGGAGCTGATCATTCCTGAAAACCTAAGTGGCTTTATACTGGAAGCTGCACAGGGATGCGGGCGGGTGTGCGTGTGTGCCTGTGCCTGTGCGGAGGAGGCTTGACTTTCAGATGTGGTCCAATGTTAATTAAGGACTACATTATGTTTGCCTGGCCTTTATGAAGGGTATAGAGGGCAAAAGGGATACTCCCTGGAGATGCAGCGGTTCAAAGCAGATGGGAGATATCCCTCTCCCATTCCTAGTCCTGCAGAACAGGCACTCAGGAGTTGTATAAGGGCCCTCTTCCTTTGCAAACTCCACTTACGGAGGGCCTTGAGGAGCCGCCCTTCTTCTGGGAAATCCTGACAACTTTGCCTCTGTGGAGTTGAGGCTGTATCATCTAGCGGTTAGGACACTGGACTGGCCATCTGGAGAGACTAGCCGTTCTAATCCCTGCTCGGCCACTAGCCTGCTGTGTGATTTTTGCAAATCACTTCCCCTCTCTAACGACTCCCCTTACACCTCCCTTCTCCTTCTAGAGCATGAACTCTTTGGGAAAGGGACTCTCTCCTTGTGTACAGTGCAGCGCCTAGCACATTGGGGCTCTGATCTTGGTTGGCACCTCTAGATGCTATGGTAATACAATAAATAGATAATAGTAACAGCTGCACTGGCAGGCTGCGGGGAAGAGCAAGGTGGAATGAAGCTGCTGGGTGACCACCATGTGGAGGGGACATGAGGCTGGTCTGTTTTGTGGTGGATCTTAGTAGTCTCCTCCACCCTCCTTACCGTTAGCTCAAGCATCGAAGTATCATGAACTTTGATGCCTGAGGAATTTGCCCACTTAGCACCATATAAAGCAGTGATGGATACCATAAGGAAGTAGATGGGGAAGTACGGAGAGAGAGGTAGAACTCAAGCTAGCAACAGGGAGGAATCAAAGCCTCTGACGAAGTGGGATTTTCTCCCACGAAAGCTCATGCGATAAATAAATGTGTTAGTCTTTAAAAGTGCCACAGGATCCTGTTTGTTTCTTGGCAATAGACTAACACGGCTCCTCCTTTGGATCTTGACATCCATTTGAAGAATTTCACCCACACAGATCAGCTGGATTTCAAACCTACCTAGTGCCAGCCTTCCTACAATAACCAGCTGCCGAGGCTGTGAAGAAGGGAAAGGAGGAAATATTTTTTTCCAGTCAACAAAGCAGATGGATTTAGGAGCAGAGAGAAGTCGGAACACTGTGTGGGTGATTCACGCTTCTGTATCTGACATTCAAATAACAATGATGGGAGTGTTTAGATTACTACTAAATCCTTTTTAAAAGAGCTATGAAACATCAGTGGAACAAAATGCTGATGTTCTTCCTACAACATTTTTCTGGAAAAACTCTTTTTTGAC
>ML685850.1:4708382-4784192 GCA_007922175.1 Pelusios castaneus | reverse complement strand
CCCTGCCACCACCCGAAGCCCCGGGGCTGAGCTAGGAGGCTGGCCCGAACCGGCAGCTCCCATAATAGTCAATTTCACTGCTCTGCTAGAGCAGTGAAATTGACATATTTGACAGCTCCAATGTCCCAGAGTGTCCTCAATTGGCACTCTGGGACATTTCCGGAGGCTGTCTAACTCACAAAATGTGTACACACGAGCATTACTGCGGAACAGCTGTTACGCATTAATGCTACCACTTTTGATTTGAGTGGTTTAACTGTTGCGCAGCAAGAGAGTGTTGCCACGCAACAGGGAAATTGATCGTGTGTACGCTACTAGCTTTATTGCGTGGTAAGGAGCCTTACCGCGCAATAAAGTGATCGTGTGTACATAGCCTGAGCTACAGCAGGGACTTACATTAGATAGGGAAAGAGCTAGGGCCTCTCTACCTGCCCTGACTCATGCAAACTGGCCTTACTCCTGGGACGAGTTTAGCTGCGTATCAAAGGTAAACTCTAGTCCCAGTGAGGTTTAATTCTTGGTAGCTGACACGTTGCTGAACATGACTTGCCTTCTGGCCTGGCTGGACCACAGAGTGGGCTGGGCCATGAGGGTGTGAGACCCAATCCAGAGCCCTGTTCAGCTCTCGGGCTGAGGCACACGTCCCTGGCCGATTCTGTCCCTTGCCTCCATTGGCTGGGTGTGTCTGACTAGATCCCACACTACCGAGGTATGTGGTGGTTTATTCCAGGGGTTCCCAACCTTTTCAGTAACACGGCACACTTCAATGAGACAAACAATGCCACTGCACTCCCACTCTTTTCAGCTGTATTGATGGCTCATACACGTCACATTTGCTTACATGTATTACGGTTATGGTCTTACTAGAGTGGTTTGCAACATTGTGGATACAACAAGCTAAAGAAAGATCAAATGCATTAATGTTTCAAATTTTTGCATCTCAATTTTGCCCTTTGGCCACCCGCGTTTAGAATGTTCACGTTTTAGAATCGAAAGACCGATACCTCGCTTTTAATCTGATGATTAATTTTCATGACTTTTATGAGTTGTCATTTTGGTTGGATAGAATAGTGTTTATGATGAAACAATATTTGTTTTACACTGCTTTTCATTACTGTTGTACAAACGTTCACGGCACACTTGGACCGTTGCCCCAGCAGACCGGTTGGAAACCAGTGGTTTATCCATGACTTCTCACCACAGGCCAAGGAATGATGTAGGCAATGCCCAACATTTCACATTGGAATTGGATTTTGCATGCTGAGCAGCAGAAAAGTTTGGATTTTGATGTGAAATTTTTCCCAAGGGTGCAATCAACCCCCCCCCCCCCCCCCACCAAAAAAAAACCTCTATAAAACAAAATGACAAAGAACTAAAAATAAAATGCAACATGCTGTGAACAATTTCATCAGCCCTATAGGACAGCAGGGGCCAGCTGATGGGGCCAGGTGGGCCTGGGAGAGAATTCCCCCAGGGCAGAAACAGCACAGGGCTTGTGTGAACAGCCCAGGGCTGTCCTGTGGCAAGTCTGGTGGTTGGGTGGAGTTGGGCAGCGGTGGTTGTGTCCATAGTGCTGAACACACTTCCAGAGACTGCCATAAATTAAGGCCCCAGGGGCTTCTCTGTCTCCCAGAGCCATTTCAGCCCTTGCAATGGTTCATAGTCCAGTGGGTTTAAAGTCACCTCTGCCCTTAATGCCGGGGGGTGGGAGGCTGCACTTATTGGCTATGTCTATACTTGCTAATTTAAGTCAACTTAGCATGTCTACACTTACATTTTAAGTCGACTTTGGGGGGACCCTACAAAGTTGACCTAGAGCGTCCACACTGGGTGGACTTCTAGGGGCTAGGTGGACCTGGGATAGGTCCATGGTGGCAGGGGGGGCATCCCTTGCCAAGTGCCAGGGGGCTCAGCCTTTTCCCCACTGTACAATGGGCAAAGGGGGACAGGGACCCTGTGGGGGGGCATGCCAGGCTGTGGCTGTGCCAGCCACCCTGGCAGGGAGGGCAGTGGGGAAGTCCTGGAGAGCCCTAAGTCGACTTAGGGCTACTCCATGTCTATACTGGCTTAAGTCGACTTTCTAAAGTCGACTTAAGCCAAAAGTCGACTTAAAACTAGGTTTTATAAAGTCGACTTAACTTTTCCTTAAGTTGACTTAAGCAGTTGCTTAAGTCGACTTAAGGAAAGTGTAGTGTAGACGCAGAGTAAATTAAGTTGACTTAAACAAGCTTAAATCGACTTAATTTACAAGTGTAGATGCACCTTCTGTGCTGAGGAAGAGAACAGCTCAGAATCTGCTCCATTGCGGAGCTATTGCTATAGGAAACAATCACCTGGACGGTTCTGGATGCTTTCCATCCATTCCAGAGCACAGCTTCAGTTCTGCATTTTTCCCTGGCTTCAACCGCAGTTGTGCGGCTAAAATTCCAGACACTTGTTTCTTTCATGCTGACAATGTGCTTTGTCTTTGCTCAAGACCCACTAAACGTAAAGACAGTCCCCCTCTCAAGAGTTCATAATCCCAAGCAGTGAGTTTCAACCCCATATTACAACAGAGAAAAGGTTCCAGACCCTATTCCCATAAGAGATCCCTTTTCATCTAGCCATAAAGAAAGAGAAGGGACAGTTCACAGTTTGTGTCCCCTAGGTTAAGAAGTTGTGGATTTAAGGAGACACACAGAAAACAGGATGTCTTGGGGAATCCAGTAACTGCCTTCATGAAAAACAAAGAAAGGAGTCCTGTGGCACTTTTAATTATAACACATTTATTTATCACATGAGCCTTCATGGGAGAAAATCCCACTTCGTCAGACGCTTGATGGGGAACTTACAGAATGGGAGGGAAATAAATGCAGGACATGTTACAGCAAATTGAAGCAGTTGTTTAGATTCAAACAATGGAGAACAGCATATGGGGGAAATGAAGTAAAAAGAAGGCAAAATCATCTGTTGTACTAAGAAAAAATAAAACCAAAATCCCCATTGAACCCTAAAGCACCATGTCCAATCTGCATATGAATTCCAATTCTGCAGTCTCTCTTTGAAGCTTTGATTTGTAATTCATTTGCTTAACTACAGCTAGTACCATATCGTCAATGGAGTGAGCAGGGAGATTGAAGTGTTTCCCATTGGTTTTTGAATGTTTTGATTTCTGATGTCAGATTTCTGTACATTTATTCTTTTGTTCAGAGACTGTCCTGTTTGTCCAGTCCATAAGGCAGAGGGATATTTCCGGCACAGGATGGCATAAATCACATTGATGGATGAGCAGGTGAATGAGCTCCTGATGCATTAGCTGGTTTGATTAGGTGCTGTGATGGTGTATTTTTTGTGCAGATATGTGGGCAAAGTTGGCAACGGAGTTTGTTGCAGGGATACGTGTCTGCTTTAATGTTTCTGTTGTTAAGTCTGTAGTTGCTGGTGAGCATCTGCTTCAGGTTGGGGTGGGCTCTCTGTAAGCGAGGAGAAGTCTGCCTTCCAAGGCCTGGGAGATCGAGGGATTATCTTGTAAAACAGGCTGTAGATCCTTGATAATGAGCTGGAGAGGTTTGACTTGGGGGTTCTCTGAAAGTCTGTTTTTTAAAGAATTATTATGAACACAACTCTCTGCTTACCTCTGTGCATTCTCCTCATCCTTCCACTCTTTCCCCCTGTAGATTATTTTGTGTTCCTGTTGCATCTTGTCTGTCACTGAGATTGTGAGCTTCAATTAACACTGTCACTTGGATTAGACCTCTGAGGCAGGAGCCGTTGTCTTTGTTACATACTTCTACAGGTCTTGGTACAATGGGGGCCTGATCTTTGACAGGAGCTCCTGTGTGTCCCTGTCCAGACACGGGGCCCTGAATACATTCTGCAGCAAGCCAAGGCCATTGCCCCAGTTTGTTTATATCATTCCCGTTATCCCCATGGCACCGACAATTGTAACTTGCCTCTGGATTCACTGATTACACCTCGTTTAGGTCCCTGTTCAACAAAGCACTCCAACATGTGTGTGATGGGCTGCTGGGCAAAGGAAAGCTGAGCCAGACCTCTGTCACTTGAGCCCCAATTATGGAAAGAGCATTAGAGCTGGCTGAGTAAACCTGCACTTAGTGGGCCAGTAGGGATATGCTGATGGTCTCTTTAGCCAGGGGCTAGAAATGGCTCACGGGAAGAAAGTGCAGGGGGAAGAAAGTAAGAAAGCAAGAAGCCACAGAGTGGGTGTGTCTACACTTGAAAATTAAGTCGAGTTAAGCTTGCTTAAGTTGACTTAATTTACCCCATGTCTACAGTACAGTTTCCTTAAGTCGACTTAAGCAGCTTGCTAAGTCGACTTAAGGAAAATAAAGTCGACAATGAAAATTAAGTTGACTTTATTAAACCTCAAAATAAGTCGACTTAAGCCAGTGTAGATGTAGGGTAGCCCTAAGTCGACTGAGGGCTACCCCAGGACTGCACCACTGCCCTCTCTGCCAGGGGGGACACAGGGGGAGCCTGGCATGCCCCCCATAGGGCAGGGCAGAGCCTTACCCACCCTGCCAGGGTCCCTGTCCCCCTTTGCCCCATTGTACTTATGTACACATAGAGGGTGCCCCCTCTGCCCCCGTGGACCTGCCCTAGGTCTGCCTCGCCCCTAGAAGTCGACCTAGGAGTCCAGAGTGGATGCTCTAGGTTGACTTTGTAAGTTCCCCCCAAAGTCAACTTAAAGTCTACTTATTGTAGAAAGACAACAGAGTCCTGTGGCACTTTTAAAGACTAACAGATTTATTAATCGCATGAGCTTTCGTGGGAGAAAATCCCATAGCCAGTGAGTGGGAGGCTGTGCTCCTCTCAGATGGTGGCTAAGACGGGAGGCCCCCTAGGCTGTTAAACTGAAGTGTCTGGAGATAACAGGTGGTGGGCAAACTGTGAATAAAATTAACTTGTGGGAGCAAGAAGCTGAGGTCTCTAACTGGTTTGTGGGTGCAGAGGACCCAAGCAACAGGAGGGCCCTGCGTGAACCTGCTACACATGGATCTCATCCAGGACATGGAACCAGCGAATGAGCCTGGTGGCCCTGGGGTGGAAAAACCCTGGGATGGCTCATGAAGCAGCAGCAGCGGATGCAGCTGGCGATGCTTCCGGCAAAGCCATCAGATGGAGAGACGGGCCTTGCTCACCAGGCAGGCAGAACAGCAGAAAATCGGCAGGACTTTTTAAGGGAGCAGGCAGCAGCAACCCCGGGAACGTACAGTGAGCCCCACGGTGGGATGACACCTGGGCTCTGGGCTTGCAAGTGTGTGAAGTGGGCCCTGCCAATGACCTGGATTCATTCCTCAGTATGTTTCAGTCGGTAGTGATGGGCAGTGGTTGGGATAGGGCGAGCTGGGCCGTAGAGCTGGTGCCATATCTGCTCGGCAAAGCCCAGGCAGTCTATACGGCCTTGAGCAATGAGCAGGCCAGGGACTGAGAGGCGGGAAGGATGGCTGTCCTCGACCAGGTGGGCTGTCAGTGGAGAAGTACCACCAGACGTTTCGCTCAGCCCAGGGTAGGTGGGGGGTGTGTGTGGCCCCAAGTGTTTGCCCAAACCTTAAGGGACCGGGTCACTCTCTGGCTGAGGCCCAATACACAAACTGTAGGGGAAGTAATGGATGGAGTAGTCCTTGAAAAGTTTTTACAAAGCCTGCCTGAGAACATTTGGGTTGGGTCAGGAGGCATCAGCCGAGCATGGTGAATGTGGTGGCAGAGCTGACTGAAAAGTATGCAGAGGCAGACTTCACCCAGAGAGAAGGTCAGCCATGTAAGGAACTGGAGCTGGAAAACCCCTGCCAGGAGAACCCCCCGTCTCCCAACAGGGCAAAGGCCCAGAGAGGAAGGAGGAAGAGAGAAAGAGAAGGAGCTTCCCAGGGTGACTGTCCGCACATGGAATGAATTTTGCAGCTGGACTGTTGCTGGAGGATGGAGGGAGGGGCAGAAACTGTCCACCACCAGCCTCGTGAAGGTGGGGTGGAAACCCCAGAGGCGCCTTGTGGATACAGCCTCTGCCTGCTTGTTTATCTGGGGGCCTGATAGAGTCTCAATGTGTCAGGGGCGAGGAGGGTTTGGGTTCCCAATCTGAGGTACACGTACCACCAGTGGGATGCAGACCACCCTCCCACTGGTACACATCTAAGCTGTCCAATGCTCCGGTTGCCGAGGGTAATTTAAGCGGTAGCAGAAGCTCATACTAAGCTGCTGCAGATGCTCTGCGTAAGGTCAGGTATCCTCAGTCACTGGACCATCGGGCAGCTTGGTGATTCTCGGCTGGTCGCTTCTTCTGGTGGTGGCACTACAGATGGGGGCGATTTATGTTGGTGGTGCACAATGGCATAGGGTTCGAGAACTGCTGACCTAGAGTGGATCCACGGGAACAGGAAATGCTGCCCGGTGGCCTAAGTGACCCTCAATGTTTGGGACAGGTTTAGCTGGAAACAGGTCAGAGTAGTGGAGGGTGTACTGTACCCGGCGATGAGACTCCTTCCCGAAAGGGAAGGGAAAGAGGGGATGGGAGCCTGGGGATAGGGAAAAGAAAAAAGAAAAAAAGAAAGAGTGGGTGGAGCCCCCAGACCTGGGAGACCCCAGGGAGGAGGAGAACCTAGGGGTGTGAAAAAAGACCCTTGACAATAGAACCCAGAGGGGAAAAAAGGTAGGGAGGAAGGAAAAGGGGAGGACAGCCAGTCACGCCCCTTAGCGAGAGAGAAAGGGGCCAGTGAAGCCCACGTGGATGCAGCCCTTGAGACGGGAGGCCCGGGGCCAGCTTGAGGAGTTGAAGGAACCTGGGGCCTGGCTGTCTTGAGGGAGGTTGGAAAGGACTCTGGACCCCTGCCAAAGGAAATGGACAAAAGGAAGCAGGAGAACCCCAGGAATGTGACTGGTGTGAGGAGTAGTGGGTGGCAGTGGAGCGGGCGGGGGGATGAACCCCTTGTGCCGTGTACTTTCTGCAGGTGGGGGATGAATGAACCCCACAAGAGTAACTTCAGGGATTATGCGATAGAAGGGGAGAAACTCCCCTGAGCAGACCCCTCTGATGAAGGAAGGAGGGGACGGGAAGGTTCATAAGGGAGGAGGTGTGTGACAGGCTTCCAGGCACAGGAAAGCGCTCTCATGTGAGCCCCAAGGAAGGGAAGAGAATCGGCGCTGGCTGAGAAAGCCAGCACTTAGTGGGCTAATTGGGAGCAACTGCCAGCCTTGTTCGCAGGGGCTACAAGAGACTCCCGCGAAGGAAATGCAGGGGTAGGGGAGGGAAGACAGGGAGAAGCCCTAGAGTGGGGGGAAAAGCTGAGTTCCCCTTGGGTGGTGGCCGAGATTGCAAGCCCCTGATGCTGGTAAATGGTGGGCAAGCATCTGTAAAGAAACCTCACTGGTGGGAGCACAAAGAGTCTCTGACTGGTTTGTCAGCACGGAGGACCCGAGCAAACAGAGGGCCCGGGGCAAACCCCTTACAATGGGTCTGTCCTTCTACAGGTACCAAAACTGGTGAGGTGGGGGATGTTAGGTGGGTCCGAGGGGGGAGTGGATGCTTGGAGGGATACAGCTTGCAGGCTTTTGACATTTTCACTTCCCAGGCATTTTCAGACATGGCTGATTTCACTCCACACGGGACTGTAACCCGATTTTGATTGTCCCCATCTCTCATGAAAACAGAAATTCCGGGTTTCAGTCAGTTCCTGTCCACATTGCTTTCACAGTCCTAGAAAGGGCTCAGTGTCTCCCGGTAGCATATGGAGAGTGTAACCACACTTCTTTGCCAGGCTTAACGCATTAATGGCTCTCACATCCATCAACACAAGATACCAAATCGCTGTTACGTATTGGGTGAGGAGGAGGAATTTGTTCTTATTCAGAGCAAGCGGCAAAGGAAAAGGCACTCTGAGACAGATATCTAAACCCCCCAACGCTAAGAATAACCGGGTTACATAGCTGCAAATTCTTCTTGCAGTGCAAATTACATTCGACTTGCCTCGCTGGATATGTTAATAATGCAGACATGACAGCAAACACGGTTGTGACATATTGCACCATGTGTAGAATGCATCGAAGGTGCAGCTGAGCTCTGACCATCCAGGTCCAGCTCCCAGGGCCAGAGCAAAGTCAGGGAGCGTGTGGCTGCAGTCTCAAAGTGCCAGCACAGGGGGAAGCCACAGAGGCTGAGCCCCCCTGGCATAGCACAGCAGGGAAGGGGGAGCTGAGCCAGGCAGGGCTCTGTCCGAGTCAGGGCACTGTCCTGCGGCTGCAGAGCCAGCTCAGGTATGCCAGCTGGGAGCAGAGCGGGTCTGGGATGGAGGCTGCTAGGGGGACCTGCTCAGCAGTGGCTAAGGAGACACTGTGCATTGCGTGTCATGTCAGCGGATCAGAATCAGATTCACTGCCGGCATTGCAAAACCCTCCTCATGTTTCTAAGCAACAAAAAGTTGTATTTCTAACACAAACTCCCCCCCACCCCCCCAACATGCTTACCTCTTCCCCTCATCCCTCTACCTTTGTCTCCCTCCTTTCCACTTAGCCGAGGCTCCCCCTCTATCTTTTGCATCTCTCCGCCTGGCAGGCTACCTTTCCTCTGCTGCTGACATTACGATGCGATTATAATATTGTAACATTATTGGGTTGTTGATGTTATTTTTAGCGATGTCAGTAAAAAGTTTCCTGTGTCGGTAAAAAAAAAAACAAACAAAAAAAAAAACACAAGCTTCAGCTCTTCATGTCAGTAAAAACTAAAATGTAAGGTTGGCAACTCACAGAGTCTCCATGGGACAATTACAGTGCCACAAAGCTGTAACTCGCCCCCGAGACATTAGGCAACTTCTTCCTCAACCTGTGGAGGCCCCAGTTCCCAGGCTTTGGTTCTGCTGCCCTCTTACGGCCATTTCCTGTCATGAAAGTTGCAAGATACTTAGGATAACAATTGATTATTGGGTGACAAACAATGGGTCTGGAGGCACTAACAAATTTATTTATTGCATGAGGTTTCCTGGGAGAAAATCCCACTTCATCAGATGCTTGAAGATGGGGAACTCACAGAATTGATTACAAGTGATTACTGGATGTATTTCAATAGTACTTGTAAACCTCAGTTAAGAGCAGGGCCCTCCCACTGTGCTAGGTGCTGTACAAACCCATCAAAACAAATACAAATACAGAGCTTATGGCAGTAATAGAGGATGGGAGCCTGGTATGGGCTGCCCACAGGGTCCCTGGGTGGCAGGGGGGGTTCCCAGAGGCAGGAATGAGCAGCCCATAGGGTTTGCTGGTGGTGGTGGTGGGGGGGAGCCCAGAGCCTCAAGGGCACAGCCAAAGAGCAGCACGTGGGAATAAGTGGACTAAGGAGGTTGTGGATTTTCCATCATCAGAAATTTTTAAGACCAGGTTAATCAAACACCTCTTAGGATTGCTCTAGTCATACGTGATCCTGCCATGAGTGCAGGGAATTGGATGCGATGGCCTCTCATGGTCCCTTCCTGTTCTATGATTCTATCCCTGTACTCACCCTAAAATGTGTACTAGCTATAGTGAAAGTAATGAGTTTGCTTAGGAGCCAGGACAGGACATTGACATTAGAATGGTAATAGGTTTAATGAGCCTCACCCTGCCCTCCATCTGGAATCAAGGCACGATGCACTGATTATTCATCTAGGTCAACAACTGCAGGTATCAGGAAACTGCACCAACACACCTTGAGAGGTGGACATCCAGGATATATAGGAGATGGGGCCCCCAGAATGGATTAAAGAAACCTAGAGCACTGAATGTACTAAAAACCCAACCCAAAGCTCAAATACAATACCAGTGCCTAATTAGTTTTCATAGTACCAAAGCCCAATGAGGTGTGTTTATAATCTTATATAAATAAACGATCATCTCAATAATCTCAAAACACCCGGGTGAAATTAAATGTTGAAATAATTGCTGCTGAATCTAATATGAAAAAAATAAATAAATCAAGAAGACACCTATTAAATGGCCCATATGATGTGTGGTAAGATTAGATCATAGGGAACAAGTTCTTTTATCACTAATATCTCTAGAGTAAATTGAGCTGGACTACACTGGACTTAAAGTATTCAAAAAGTTTTCTTGTACCTAAATGTGGCCCCTATGTGCAAACTCTTCGTTAAGCTGGGGGAAGAAGGGATGCAACATAGTTTAAATGTATGCAATATTGAAAAAAAATCCATAAAGAAATGACCTGTCAGGGTATACTAGGAACTGCTTTGGGTGGAGCTGGGTTAGCAATTGCAATACTGGCTGTAGCTATCATAGAATTGTAGGGATGGAAGGGACCTCATGAGGTCATCTAGTCCAACCCCCTGCTAAAAAGCAGGACCACTCCCACTAAATCCCCCCAGCCAGGGTTTTGTCTAACCAGGCCTTAAAAATCTCCAAAGACGGAGATTCTACCACCTCCCTAAGTAACCCATTCCAATGCTTCACCACCCTCCTAGAGAGAAAGTTTTTCCTAATATCCAACCTTGACCTCCCCAGCTGTAATTTGAAACCATTGCTCCTTGGTCTGTCCTCTGCTACCATCAAGAACAGCCTAGCTCCCTCCTCTTTGGAGCATCCCTTCAAGTAGTTGAAGGTTGCTATCAAATCTCCCCTCAGTCTTCTCTTCTGTAGACTAAATAAGCCTAGTTCCTTCAGTCTCTCCTCATAAGTCATGTGCCCCAGCCCCCTAATCATTTTTGTTGCCCTCCGCTGGACTCTTTCTAATTTGTCCACATCCTTTCTGTAGTGGGGAGCCCAAAACTGGACACAGTATTCCAGATGCAGCCTGACCAGTGTCGAATAGAGGGGAATTATCACATCCCTCGATCTGCTGGTAATACTCCTACTGATGTAGTGGTACAGCCGAGATACAAGAACTGGGAAAACCCATCAGTGCATCCATATCAAAATTAGAAAAGGGGCAGGAGTTGTTTTCTAAAATACTGCAGTATGGGCAATAGCAAGGGGAAAGGGGGTGTTACTTTTATCAGGAGCTATGGATACAAACACAAGAAAATAAATTCTCAAGGTTATTTCCACCTTTATGCCTGATGAGGCCAAAAATACATACATTTGTGCCTGTTGATTTCTGACAGCAGGGTCTGTTTCTCCAAAAATATTACAAATATAGGCATTCATCTTCTTTTCCATCAGGAGATATGCAAGAGTTTTGAGCAACACCATATCTCAAAGGCATCTATTTTCTTCTCAGGAGCCTTAATTTCCCATGGCTCACATCCATAAGTCACTACGGAAAAATAATTTGCACCAGTCCAACACTCGTACATTTTGAGATGCCAATTTTAACAGTTTTCCATAAGGGAGTCTATGGTTGAGCGAGCCACCCCTAATCTTTCAATTTCTTCAGAAGACCCTCCTTGGGTGGGTGCCTATTATCTCAGAGAACTGATTTCATCTACTGCATCTACAGCTTGACCGTTAATTATGATGTCAGATTGCTTCCTGGTTGTGTTAATTGGGTCAACATACATGCATTGCATTATGCTGTATTCAGCAATTGTCCATTTACTCATTGACCAATTTTTACAGTCTTCAACATTCATTGCATCTCATTGGAGATTGTAGCAAAAAACATCATTGTCATGAGTGGATCTGAGGTCAGGTCAGAGGTGTCCAACAATGAAAATCCGAGCTCCTTCTATTTTGTCAAAACTTTCCATGTCTCTTAATAAATTCTATGTACTGGTTCCCTGATGGTAGCACCACACTTATGCATGGACCAGTGCTCCGAGTTGGGTTGGAGAATCCTTTGCCTTACATACCAGGCTAATGATCTAACTCACGTGATTAGGGTCAAACTGATCAACAATCATTTCCTCTGCAATCAACAGAAAATTAAAAAAAAAAAATCATACAGAGAGCTAGGCTTGGAACCTGAGTTGTTCAGCTCTAATAGTCAGCGTGCATAGGTTGAGATCAGGGACTGCTAGCAATTGCACTGAAGAGAAGCTATAACTGCTCCAGCCTGGCTGTAGGATAGCCGCTAGATGGCAACATTACTCAAAAAAGTCAATCCATAAAAAGCCAATACATTACAGCCTTACCTGAGATGTGCAAAGAAGTCTGGAATTTGTCCGTGACAAAAATGAAGCACAGGCACACTTCTGGCTGGGCCTTCTGCAGGTACTGACCCCAACCTTCTGCTTTCCTTAGCTGCCTGTTTCTGGCTGGGATTGCAAGCTGAAATGCTGCAAGAAACATTGTCTGAGATTTGCAGACCCCAGACACACAGATGGGTTGATCAGCATGCAGACTTTTGGGTGTTTACCTGGACTGAATTTCTGATATGCCCATTGCCAATTTCAACCCAGGAGACAATTTAACAGTCCTCTCTCTCTCTCTCTCTCTCTCTCCCCCCCGCGAAATCACTGCAAGCAACTCAACTGGCCAGATGAACTAGACCCAAACTTTCCCTCTAATGGGAGCTGCCTGATCTTAACCTCCGTGACGCCAGCTGTAAAAGACCACACAGAAGGGGGAACGTGACCTCTTGATCACCCTCCTTGCAGCTGTGTGGCTCTGCTGTGGCCTGCCTCAGTTTCCCATTCAGTGGGGTCACTTAAGCAGCCCAATCAAGGAGAAGCTGAGTGCTATTTTACAGCAGAGTATCTCTGTTTAATCCAACCTTCAGAAAGGGGCATTTGTTTAAAGGTTTAACAGCTCTGACCTCAGAGCCCAGATATAATTGAAAAGTCCCCAAACAAGTTTCTCTAGATTCCATCAGCAGCAACTTCTTCTGTAAGGCCTCAGGCTTCTCAGCTGCCTGTACACCTCTAGAGTCCTTCCTCAGTTTGCTCCGGTTCTCCCCCAGGCTTCCTTCCCTAGAGAACTTTCAGCTAATTCAGGCTCCCTGAGTGCTCCCAACCCCTGGAGCTTCCTTTCTCCTCAGAAGCTTGGAAGTCCATAGCCTTTTACCATGCCCAGGTGCTTCCTTGTAATGGCCTCCTACTTAGTGAGTCAATCAGGTGCCTCAACGAGGTGGACCTGAGGTGCCTCATTCCCTTTTGTGGATTCTGTCAGAGTAGGCTGAGCCCCTGAGCGGGCCAGCTGCCCTTTGACAGGCCTGTCGAGA
This sequence comes from Pelusios castaneus, assembly GCA_007922175.1. Lineage (NCBI taxonomy): Eukaryota > Metazoa > Chordata > Testudines > Pelomedusidae > Pelusios > Pelusios castaneus. Next base: position 4,771,117 of record ML685850.1, on the reverse strand, counting down.
GATGCCTGTAGAAGGTTGTGATTTTAGAGACACTCTTCATCAAGGGACAGTGTTGTTTGAATTGGGAGACGTGCCCTGGAGGGGATCTAACATGACTGCTCCCAGCTGCACACCTGGGAATCACTCCTGTCTGTGTTATTAAAGTTCTATCTCTCACTCATTCAATGGTGTGGTCTTTAATGAACCCGCACTCTAGTACCACAACCTTACACCACCTAACCCTAATCTTGCCCCACCTCTACTGCATGTTCAGCCACAATCTTATTCTAGTTTGCCCCTCCTCCTTTCGATATCACCCCTCCAGACATTCCAGCAAACTCATGCCTGTGACCAACTTGCTTTGGATCTTGTGAAAAAGTGATTGATGGGGACTGCAGTAGGGTCAACACTACACAGGTTTATTGCAGGCAGCTATTCCCTGTTGGCCAGGGGGCGGGCATTGGCTACTGAGGTCAAACTCCAACCATAAGCCAGGCCCAGGCACAGCAATAAACTCAATCTCCCAGGTCCAAAAAGAAAACACATTAGGTGAGGGAAACAAATCAAATACAAACAAGCTGCACCAGGTCAACCTGCTGCAAGGTGATTCTGGTGCCTGGCAGTAGCCTCTTTCCAAGGAGCTAGCACAAGAGATCCACTCCTGCTCCATTACTACAGAGCTGGGCTCTCCCCCTTTTGCTCCTTCCCTGCAAGTGTGGTGCTGATCCAGCCAACAGGCTCGCATTAACTCCTCCCTGATCCACATGGAGCCTGTGCATCCCATCATGTGTTCTCTGATCTGCTTTGCTTGCTGATTTTTGATGTGAGAGTGAAAGGAAGCATCATTCTAACAGGTGCAAGTAGCTGGACCACTTGGGTAAGGCTGTTGTCAGTGGAAGTCTGGATGTGCCAGGCTTTGTCATCAGAAACACTGGCCTCGTTAGGATCCTAAGTCCATATCTAGTAAGTGTCAAAAAAGCTGAGCACCCAGCATCTTCCAACCTGGCCCCCAAATACTTATGCTATTGGCTCTGCTCAGCCCTTAGACCGGGGGTCTACAACCTGCAGCTCCGGACCCACATGCAGGTCTTTGGCAGCCCCCTTGAGGCTCTGGGTTCCAGGTCCACCCCTTGCTATGGGGGAACCCTGCGGGTGGCCTATTCCGGGGTCCTGAGTCCCCTGCCACTAGAGGACTGTGGGGGGCCTGCTCCTGGTTCTAGGCTCCCCCACCCCACCAAGGGACCCTGCGGCGAGTGCCCTGACCCAGCTCCTAGCTCCCCCCCACCAGGAGGCTACACCAATTGCGACTCTCAAAACCCTTGGCTATTGAAGACATTTTTAAAAAATGGATCTTCTTATCTTTTGGGTTGCCGACCCCTGCCCTAGACATTCTCCAGAGTTTTCCTGTTGGTTGGTTGAATTATTTGTTTCAAACCACTTTTCCTAAAACAGGTTGGCCTTTTTTGGGGGCTCATCAGTCAGCCCAGATCTCTGCAAATGGATTAATCATTTGCAGGCATTCACTGAGAAATTTCAAATCCTGTTTGCATGCTGCTTGCTTCGATCATTTGTTATTTGTGGAGCATCCTTGTTGGCCTACAAAACATGGTATTATCCCTGCACTTCATTAGGAAAATGGAAACCTAGGCCCTGGGGACCAGCAAGTGATCAATGGAGAACAGCAAAGAATGGTTTTTTGGTACAACTCTAGAAGAATAAATATTTTGGGTTGAAATCCAGAAGACATTTTGGAAGTCTGAATACTTGCCAGCAAGGGCTTTGTGATGATTGTCAAGAAGAAGCAATTGCCTAACGCAGTGGTTCCCCATCGTTGTGTTACAACACGTTAGTGTGTTGTGGCAGGTTGGCTAAGTCTGTTGGCTGGAGGTGACGTGCTGCTGAAAGAACCCCCCCACCACCGAAACAATGAATCTGGTAGCAGGGGGTTTGTTCTGTTAGTTGCCTCCGCTAGGACTGTGCGCGGCTGAATCTCTCTGTGGCACTGGGCAGACTTGGCGGAGGCTATGGGGGGCTTCCAGCAGAGATGGAGGCTTCGGCGGCTGAGGGAGTGTCCTGTGTTGTGCACGGTTGGGAGGGTTCCCAACCATGTCGCAATACACCAGGGATTGAGAACCCCTCGCCTAACTGATAGTTCCCAAAATAGAATTGTAGGTGGAGACTTGTCTTCAAGTACCTGTGTTTCCAGTGGGGTCCCGCAGGGATCAGTTCTTGGTCGAATGCTATTTAACATTTTGATCAATGACCGGGAAGAAAATAGAAAATCATTCCCGATCAAGCTTGCGGACGACCCAAACATTTAGGAAATGGTAAATAATGAAGAGGACAGGTCACTGGTTCAAAGAGATCGAGATCACTTGGTAAAGTGGATGCAGGCAAACAATATTCATTTAATATGGCTAGGAACAAAAAGGCCACTGGGCACAGCCTCCCAAAGAGAAGAACTGCAGGAGCCAAACCCTGTTGGAGATGCTGCTGTGCAGGGTTGATACATGGGGTACGATAGTCCATGGTCCGTCTAAGAGTGGGAGAACCGCAAGGTTTCATCCTAGATAAGGTAAACGCGTGAGGCCCAAGAGCTGAGGAGCTGTGCTTACTCTAGGTGCTTCCATAATACAGACAAAATGGAACTCTTGCCTCTCCAGCTTCCACTCTAGGGCTGGGTGTGTGATGGAGAATGTGGTCTGGCCTGGATCCAAACCATCCCACAGTTCAATAAGACAGACTGTGTCTGCCTGCTTTGATTTCTGTCTCAAGAGCATTTCTGATCAGAAGACTGGCCATGGGAGAAGAAAGGGAATGCTTCCCGGAAAGTAAATTGAGATGGCATCCTGCTGAGATGCTGGTGAGGGACGTGTCTCGAACAGCTCTGGCTCTGAAAGCAAAGAGCGTGGCGATCTATTTAGGTGTGGCCCTTGCACAGGGCAGGGAGGTTCATCTTTGCAAAATGCACATTCTAAAGCAGAAGCTTGGACGATGTCTGGCTCCCATGGAGAGGTGGATAAAATTGCAGTGTCATTTGATTTCTGAAACTGAAGTTTGTTGAGGGAAGGAGGTGTCATAATTATTATTTGTGGTCCACCTAGAGGCCCCGGCAGAGATCAGGGCTCCATTAGGCCAGGCATTGGAAGACTCCATAGTAAGAGAGAATCCCTTGTCTAGATGCTTTGCAGTTTACAGAGACTAGACTGACAAAGTGTGTAGGAGACCTGCTTCTAGCATCTGAAACTTGAAATGAGACTGTTCAGCCAGGAGCTAGCCTGAGTTCGAAGCCAGATGAAGCGCAGACAGGGTCTGAGTATGGTACAAATCTTAAAGTTACCCTGTTTCTTCCTATTAAGGCTACACTAACAGTCATTTGCAATCTGTGTTCCTGGTTTTGTTTGCTGTTCAGCAGCAAACAGAGATAGTTTAAAAACTTTGATAATGCCCCTAAAAAGTCAAGGAGGAGGGTAAGGAAGAGAGTGAAAACATTTAAAACCCACCCAACAAGGTAAACCCTCAGTTTAAATAAAACTTCTTCCTTCCTGCTGTCTCCAACTATAGGAAAATCTTTCCGCTGGGGATTAGCTATTTTGGAATTGTCCCCTGCAAGGTTTCCTCCAGCTCCTCTCAAGCAGCTGGTACTAGACAGTGGCAGAGACAGAAAACTGGTCTTGATGGCTCTGGCCTCTGATCTCAGCAATTCCTGCCCATACTGAGGCTCAGAGAAGCATTCCCCTGGCTCGACCGTCTCTGAAATGGGGTGAAGGGTCCCTGTTGGGGGGAGAAAAGTCAGTTTCAGGTGCTAGTTTGTAGGTTTTGCTGCTGAAATTTGATCCTGTTTTCTTCTTGAGATAAATGCACATGGAACTCACAGGCATATGTGTGCTGCAGGTTCCTGTGGGCTGATCTGCAGAAGGCAGGAGGTTTTTACAGCTCCGGGCTACAAAGTGTTGGCTCTTTAGCTCAAGGCATGGCAGTGAATGCTTTATGGTTTCTGGTTCAATCCCCAGTATGTCAGCCAAGAGCTCAGCTGTTGAGCCATGCAGGCAGAAGAGAAAAATGCAGCTTCTGTCCCACACTCGCAGTTCCATTGTTGGAAAGTCACACGCAAACCCCATTGTGCCATGCCACCCCATTAGCCACCAGGGACTTAACCCACCCACTCTGGGAAATGCCGGCCTTAAATGTCCTCACTTCTCTCTGGGACACCCGGGAGGGGACTTCTGGTTTGGACCCAGAGCTGGCTTTTGGGAGCCTGCCATCCCAAAGTGCGTCAAGGTTCGCTCTGTCCTGGCTGGCCAAGCTGGACCCGTAAAGCTTGTCTTCATGACCAGTGTGAGCCATTGCAGTACTTTAGTAAAGGCGCTTGTATGCCAATGGGAGAGCTCCTCTCATGGGTGTAGTCTGAGAGGAAGGAGCTCCATCAACAGGAGAAGCTCTCCCATCGACCTCGCACTGTCCACACCGGAGGTTGAATTTTATAACTACGTCACCTTCGGGTGTGGATTTTTCACACTGCTGAGACCTGCTGACCTGGGCCTGCAGCGCCGACTTGGCTGTAGAGGAAAGAGGGAGGAGGAATAATGTGAGGAAGGCAATTGAGACTGTAGGAAGGAGAAACTCAGTGCCCCAAGTTTATCCCAGTCATACAAGTGGCAATTCTGACTGGATCTCTACTTATTTGATCTACGTTAGAACGTCTTTCCAAATCCTGGGAAAGGCGGCCCAACAGTATGAGGCTGGAGCTGACCATATAATTTCTCCAAGGCCTCCTGCCATGCCCAAAGTGTGGCCACTGATCCTGGGACGTGTCCAAAAGAGGTGGCAAACCTGCCTCCTCAAAATTTCCCCTCCCATTTATTACGCTCACTCATCACATCTCAATGGAGATGGGTAGCTCAGGGAAGCATGGGCCAAGTATTTTGTTGATTTCAGTAAAACGCCTGGGTAACTGACCCTCTTGGGCCAAGCACATGGTGGAAATCTGAGCCCTTTACCAATGAAAGCACAGGCCTTTCCCCTTGGAGCTAAAAGACTACGCTTGTTAAGGAGAAGAGTGATTAACAGATCCAGCCCTCTTAGGAAGACAGATCCCACGTGGGCTACACATCTCAGGCTTTTAGGTGTTGTAAAAATAATACCCACTGTTACAGTTTGAACAAAAAGTTTGCAATATGAAGGATGCTAGTCTAGACACTGTAAATATTCACCGATAACAGAGAGCCGGTGAACACAAACGTGCCCTGTAAAGGAGGCCATGATAGGAACACTTGAGTTTCAGTTCAAAGCAAAGTTCTGATCTCGGCTCCTTAAAATAAGGGGGACAAACACGGAGCGAATGCAACATCTTTGACTGCAGTGTAATGGCGTCTGAGCAGCTGCCATATTGTGTAGTCTGCCCACAGGTTAACAGATTAGAGCTCACTGGCTGGAGCCAGAACTTTTGCTTAATTGTTTGCCATTATCTCGAGTTCAAGGCACATTAAAAACAAATTTTTCCTGGAAGCAAAGTCAGGGCCTTAGAAATCAGAGAGACACAGGAGCAGCAAAAAGCAGGAGCAGCCGCAGCCTGCATATGTCTAGGGAAATGCAAAATTCTTGCAGATGCACAAACCGAGCCAACCAAAGTGCAAACCACAGAGGGTGCATCTACACTGGCAACTTAGGTCTACCTAAGGATGCTTCAGTCGACCTGCACAAAGCTGCGTCCACACTGGGCTTTTATTAAGTTGACTTAAGCACTTCCTTAAGTCGACTTAATAACACCACCTCTGAAGGTCGACTTAAGCCTTAAGTTGACTTCTTAAGTCGACTTAAAGCCATTGTAGACGGCTACGTCTCCTGTTCAGTTGACTTAAAGTGTAGCCACCTTGTTAAGTTGACTTAACAGAGTCGACTTAACTTTACAAGTGTCAGTTACCCCAGGCGTTTTACTGAAACCAACAGAATACTTGGCCCATGCTTCCGTGAGCTACCCATCTCCATTGAGATGTGATAAGTGAGCGTAATAAATGGGAGGGGAAATTTTGAGGAGGCAGAGGGCAACAAAAATGATTGGGGGGCTGGGGCACGTGATTTCTGAGGAGAGGCTGAGGGAACCGGGCTTGGTTTAGGCTGCAGAAGAGAAGAGTGAAGGCTGCTGCCAAATTCCCCCCTCAACTACCAGAAAGGGGGACCCAGGGAGGACGGAGCGAGGCTGGTCTTAGTGGTACCAGATGACAGAACTAGGAACAGTGGTCTCAAGTTGCGGTCTAGGTTGGCTATTAGGAAAAAGCTTTTTCCCTAGGAGGTGGTGAAGCACTGGAATGGGTTACCTAGGAAGGTGGTGGAGGTTTTGAAAGCCAGTTTGACAAAGCCCTGGCTGGTGATTTAGTTGGGATTGATCCTGCTTTGAGCAGGGGGTTGGACTAGATACCTGCTGAGGTCCCTTCCAACCCTAATCTAGGAGTCTGTGAACATTACATTTGCAGCTGGTTACATGAAGGCGAGAGGGAGGATGACGTAACCGTTGCTCCTGGTGAGTAACGCCATCATCCACTAATGGCTCCAATGATTCAGATGGCATTATTCACAGAGGAAGGTGGTAGTCAAAGGTGAGGGGAAGTGGCAGAACACGGAACAAGAAGCCTCGAGTTCCTATGCCCAGCCCCCACCTCTGACCCCTAGCCCCTGCAAATTTGCAATATGATGAGGCTAAGAAAAGCAAGTCCAATATTAAGTACAAACCTTTATATTGCGAGTGAACTTTAACGGTGCATGCTGGCAATCTGACTGACTGAAGTAATTCCTTTTCAGAGGCAGCAAGCAAACAGACTAACAGCCAGCCCTCAAGCCTCCTAACATGCTTCAAAGATAAAGCTGCACTTTCTCTCCCACTAGGCTGATAACATATTAAAGTGAGTAGCCTGCAGGTGCTGGGATAGGAAAGCCTTTATTACAAAAGACACAAATGGCCTCCGGCCGTGTTCAGACACCGGAGCCCCTGGTTTTGGCTTTATGGGCCATTTAAATGTTATTGTATCACGCAGTAGAAATTGCCCTCCAAAGCGGCAGCGATTTCTATTGACCTTTAGGGACCACAGTACTAAAGAATAATAAAAGTTGTAGAGTTTGAATCTGGATGTAAATGAAATGATTTACAACTTTGGGAGACGTTCTGAACATTGAAAGCTGTACAGTTCCTCTTTGTCTGGGTTTCACACAGCGACGGGGGATGGCAACTAACTGCATCTTGTCGATATCATCTCCAACTAAGATCTGGGACTATTTGCCAGGGCAGACTCCTCTCACGACAACAAAGAGGAGTGCTGCTATTTAAACAGGGCAGAGTTTTTCAGGGTTTTTTAACAGGGTTTTTGGCCCTTCAGATGAAGTTTTTCATCCATAGAGCTCAAAGTGTCATTATCTCCATCCCACAGATGGGAAAATTGAGGCGCAGAGAGACAAAATGGTCACACAGCAGGTCATTAGGAGAACTGAAGTTAAAACCAGGTCTGCTGGCTTCTAGTCCAGTGCACTATATGCACGAGGACAGATCCAGCATCCAGGTCTATGGCTGCAGGCAGCTTTGCAACAAGGGAGCGTCGTGCAAGGATCTTGCATCCCTGCATGGTTTGGAACCCAGCTCCAAAACACAAGCAGCGTGCAATGGAGAGATGGGCATGGACAGGAGTGGTCACAGGAAAGGTAGAAGTGGGCGGACAGGATCTACCATTACACGCATTCCTTATCCAGTCACCCAGACCAGTGGTTTTCAAACTTTTTTTTCTTGGGACCCAGTTGTAAAAAATAATTTATGCCCGTGACCCAGCAATTATATCTTTCAGCATTGCATTCCAGTCTAGCAGCAGCAGCAGGGGGCTCTGTGACCCAGAACCTGAGGGTCTGCAACCCAGTCCTGTGTCCTGACCTGTGATTTGAAAACCATTGCTCTTAAAAAGTTAGGATCAATAGTATTTACAAGTCTATTTCAGACCAGAGCTGGGCAAAAAACGTTCATTGTTTTTCCATGAAAAATTTTGATTTTTGTTTTTATTTAATTTCCCATCCCCCCCACTCCCCGGGAAAACAAACAAAAAATGTTGGTATCTCAAAACCAAGCAGCAAAACGATTTTGGTTAAAAATGTCAAATTCAAATTGAAAAAACAAAACCTTCAAACCCCAAAGGAATTCCTCCGTACCAAAGGGTTAGGTTAGGAAATAGGCAGTTTTCCATCCAAACAAGTTTTCAGAATAAAGTTTCTGCCCAGCTCAACTTCATACATGGAGCTGAAGTCCAAAGCAAACCCCAGCTGCCCGCATCTCTCCTTCCTTTGAGACGTCACACAGCATCTCTACTTGGAAAACTGCCATGTGGCGCTGTCAGGGTTTAATTGGTAGACATTTGGCTTGAAACCCATAAGTAAAGCAGTCCTTCCAGATCCACACCTGCAAATAAGTGCTAGAGCTTTATCCCCTCAAGGGGGAAGGGTGCCTAAACAAATACCCGGTCCCTTTAAACGCGGATGTTGGGAAGCTCCCGAAGCCCGTAGGCAAAGAACACCACTAACAATGATTTCTGTCTATTTATCATGCATGTCACATTTATTAAGGCACTCTGATTACAATCACACAGGTTAAGGCAGTGATTAGCAGTACAATAAACATCCAATAGCCACAAACTCTCTAAACTGCAATGCCGCTTATTGCATGAATGCAGATTCAGGGTTTTGCATCAGTCTGGCTTTAAACACATGGCATAGAGAGCGTAACAGAGCCCAGTATACACATGATCCAATGCAATCAAGAACGCAGGCCCATATGTAAAACACAATCACACAGGACTCTTTGTGCTGTTGTATAGGGGTTTCATTCACACCTGCTGCGTCACGGGGTTCACCGGCATACCGGAGTACACAGGATTTAGTCCCAGACCTGGTGAGCAGTTATCCCCCATTCACACTTTCCTCCCCCCTGCAGCAGAGTTGGAGCAGCACGGACACCAAGCACAGAGGTGCCCGTTTATGCACTCACACAAGAAGGGGATCCAGTTAGAAACGAGGTTCACTTGTCCACCCTTGCTTTCAAAACGGCTGTGGGCAAGATATAGTCTCAGTCCTGGTCACTGGCTTATAATTTCATCACACACACTCTCTAACACAGCATTATACTTGATAGAATAAGAGCATCTATAAGCACACACACGCAGAAGCAGAAATGCTAGCACAATTATACCCAAAGCAAAATGCTATACCTTCCCCGGTTCCTACATCAATTCCAAACCCAATGCTGATGCAGTTTTTGTTCCTTTACTTAAAAGTCTCAGCATAAAGCTGGGAAAACCTTTAAAACTTTGTGTTTTAAGAGCCAGGCGCTACTCTGGGCTATGTCACTTTAATTCACCTTTCCTTTGGTTATCAGATTCGCTGGTCTGATCTTCCCGATAGCTGGCCAGGCCTTCGAGGTTCCTTTCCACCCGGCCCGTTCACGTCCTGCTGGGCCCGGTGGGGAGTGTTGTGGGGTGATCAGTCCCAGAGCCCCTTCGCCTCAGAATAAACTGAGACAAAATAACTCCAACAATTCCTGCCCTCCTTTTATGGCCCAAAAGATCGCAGTGACGTGATGTGTTTTTCACTTCTGGGGTCCAGCTGTTTTTTTCTGATTATTTGGAGATGGTCAGAGGGCCGCTCTGACCCCCCTCCTCTCTGTGTGGTTATCTAGCCAGAGGGCTGGGGGTCCGTCATCCTCCCCCTCCTCTCGTAGCTAGTTTACCACGCCTCTGTACTGGTCAGTTGCCTTATCTAATGTAACAGCTTTTTGGCCTTTCCCATCTTTATGCTTTTGACTCTTATTTTCTCTCCCTTTTCAAACTGCTGATCCTGTGGCCTAGGCTTTTGCACACCTTTCAGCCTGAATGTTATACATTACATCTGAACATTACCTGATGATACGGTGACTAGATGTCCTGATTTTATACAGATAGTCCTGATATTCTGGGCTTTGTCTTATACACGGACCTATTACCACCCTGTGCCCCGATTTTTCACCCTTGCTATCTGGTCCCCCTTGTAAAGTTCTTCTAACCCACTATCCTAGAGACATGCTCTCTCTTTACGTATCACTTGATCTACTCTGCCCCACCAGGCTTTTCTTGGAAGGTCCCCCGTTCAAGCATGGACCCATGCTAAACCCTGCTTACACTTCTAAGGTCTGACTTTAAAAAACTATAACTTCTAACCAAGCCAGATTAAAGACAACCACACTCACAGCTCCCACGCTGCGTGCCGAAATCAGATTGCTTGCACGTTAGAGCCCTTTCATGCACGCTCTTTGTCTGGCTTTATCTTTTTCAGGCTTTGCCTTCACTAGCTTAAAAAGGTGATTCTATTCAGCAAGATAAGAAAAACGTGGTAGTTATCGCACTGTGAAATCCCGCTGGAGCGTAGCAGCTGTCGTTTTTACCACGAGATAGCGAGGCAAGGTCAGTGGCATGGCATCTCCCTCCTCCTGTGGTTGATTTCACCTGGCCTGCTTACCATAAAATACCTTTTCATCGCTGTGTTTTTGCAGCAGGATAGTGCACAGGCATCAGCAATCCTGCAGCACAAATACAAAGAAAGCCCTGAGACCCTGGGCCAGGCTGTCACGGTGCTATCCTTTGTATTTGGAAAGTGCCAATCACCCGGGAAATGAAATAACACCAGTAAAATCATTGACCGAGGGGGCCAACCCTGTGAAACTCTCTCTTTATAATTTTTTGTTTTATTTTTCAGGGATTTCTTGTAATTCTCCCTTGACATTTTGTTTTTTTAAGTGCACTTACATTAACAAAATACCTCAAGTGTGTATAAATGAAATACCTCAAATAGAAATAGAAATTTATAAATTAAAATCCATATACATTGAAAAAAACCAGGGCACAATTCCTAGTTTACTTATAAGACATCATTTTATTCAGCCTTCTTCCATGGTATTGGAACAGCAGCTGTTAAATATTTCCCCTCCCTCACTTAGCCCCAGCATCTCAGCTCTCCATTTAGGGTCTGGAACCCCCCCTCCATCCGCTCATATGCACCCCTCCCTCACTGAACCGGTGTAGCCAACTCGGATGATTTTGTCATGAGTCTTATAACTATTTTTTCCTTAAAGCCGCAGCTCCTTGAGCGGTGTGGCTTGCGATGTTTTCAGTCTTTGTTCTTAAAGAAAAAGAAGGCTTTAGGGCAGAAGACGTGCCCCCAGTGCAGCCTGATGGCTCAAAAAGCAGAAGACAAATGAAAAAGACCAATCTATTTTACATAATCTCATGGGGTTTGGTGCACCTGACTCATGATTTCTGAGCGTTTGGGGAGGGCCCTACTGCTGACTTTCCATCCCTTCTACTAACCGTCTGCCCCTGGGGGGTGAGAGGCTCTGTGGGGAAGGAGTGGGTACCAGCCCCAGATTTTGGGGGCCTTATGGCCTAAAGGGGGGAAAATCAAGTCCTACACTGGGGGCGGGGGGTGGAGGAAGAGACCCAGTGAGGGGAGGGAGGCTCAGGTCCCACCTCTGGGGTCGGGGAGGATCGTGTCCTGACTTTGGGGTAGTCCTGGGTGTGGGGGTGTTGCAGTGCAAACCACCCCACGCTGATCCTGTGCCACAGAACCGGGGCTGGCTCCCTGCTCTGAGTGTTGTAACCTAGCCCACGAGATCACAGTGTCGCTTGGGTCTGACCTGGCTGTCCCTCCACCATGATGACAGACAGCTGGCTGGGCCAAATTTAAGCAAGTGGCGCAATGCCCACAACTTCTGGAGCAGGGAGCTGGGCCCGCCCCTGTGAGACAGGAGCTGCTGGGGATGGGTATTGGAGGGGGGCGAGTTTTTCATTGTGTGTTCTTTTCTTCGTTTTATTCCACGTTAGTTCACATTTGTGAGCCACACTGGGCTCTGCGTGGGATATAGAGGTACAAACACAGTGAAATACAGCTGTGGTTGAAGCTGTGACCGTGCAACACTTACGTAGCGGCGTCAACTTATATACAAGAGAGAACTACTCCCATGTGTCCAGCATAGCACCTGTCTCGGGTTATGCAGGATGTGGGCCCAATTTCCACAATTCACGTCTCGCCTCCCTTGTGCTCCTCACCTGCAGATACTTTGTTCCAAGTCCCCTCCGCAGTCGTCTTGTTCCCGTCTTCCATTTTGTCAGGAGTTTGCACCTAAATGCAATCAGATTTATTTTTCCCCGCAAGAAAAGCATCGCCTGCATTGAAAGCTCTCAGTGAAGCCAGAGGGTCCTCAACAGCTGCGTCCAATCAAGCTCGTTTACTGGGGACATAAAATGGGTTAGCTCCTACACGGTCTGGCCGCCAGCTATACTCTGAAAGTCACATGAAGGCATTTCAGTTTCAGATGCACGCACCCACATTTCACATCTGTGGTCAAGGCAGGAAGTCGATCAGACCTACTCAGTTTATAAGACTTTGATCTTAAAGCACCTTTCATTCAAGTGCTTCGCAGGTATTATGTCTTACCAACATTTGGGAGTTAGTTAAGTCTTGGCCCCTTTTATTGGTGAGGAAACTGAGGCACAAAGAAGATGAGCAATTGTCTCAATGTTGCACGCAAGTCAGTGGTGCAGGGCTGGGGACAGAAACCAGGAGCTGGACTGTCCTTTGCCATGCACCATGTGCAGTCGTTTACATCACGGCAAAGTGGGTGCAGGCGCCACTGTTCAGGTCCAATAATATTCTACGTTCCCTTTGTGCAATTGCACAGAATGTGGGACAACGGAGAATTCACGTCCCCCCAGCATTTCACACGGCTGACACAGGATGCAGCACTCCAGAGGCTTTGCTCATTGCCCTTACTAGCCCGTAACAGAGGGGCAGCTGGGACAAACCTGAATGGTGCTGTGCACCACGTCGCATCATCACTCATTTTGGGGGTCCCCCTCAAACAGGGGCCCTCAGCAAACTGCCCCAGCTGGCTGGCCCCAACTGAAGGAGATGTTCACTTCAACTGGGGCCAAAGAGGGACAATGTGTGAAACCTGGGCTTAGTGGAAGCTCTGGAGACCTGGGTCCCAGGGACATGCTCTAATGGCTGTGGACAGGACGAAGAGGCCCAAAGGCCATTTTAATCTTCTAGGTGCCCAACCTGGGCCACGCTGCAATTTTTTTTCACTCGGGGGGGCCAATGAGCTGGAAGGGGCTAGTCTTCTGCCCAGCTGGATTGGGGCTGGGGTGAGAGGCTGCTGGGGCCGGTTCAGAGATGGGGGTGTTGCTGTTGCTCCCAGCCAACTGGGGGTGGGGCTGCTTCTGCGCCCTGCTGGCCCAGGGCTGGACGGGAGGGGCTACTGCTGGGCTCAGAGGTGGAGGATGTGCTGCTGTGGCTGGAGGGGAGGCTCTGCTTTTTTGCCCCAGCAGGCTGGATCGCAGTCTTGTGCTCCCTGCCTGACACCTAGACCTAGCCAAGTGTCCTGCGTCCAAGGGTCCTGTCCACAGAGGGGCAAATACGGCTCTGTAGTGACCCCTCTGGCTGTGGATGGAGGGGCCTGTCAGAATCCTGTCCATCTCCTCCAGGCACCACAAGCCTTCCTGGGGAGGGTGAACCATCTCAGTTGCCCCTGCTCACAAGAGTTTCTGACCTTTGAGCCCTGCAGGAAATGGATGGTCAGGGACACTGCAGGGACCGGAGTGGACAGTCAGGGCAGAGAAAAGCCGGACATTGTGCCAAGCCACGTCACTTTCACCAGGACGCACAGCAGTGAAAGGGGAAAGGGCTGGCTGCTGGCTGGGGGGGGGGAAGAGGATAAAAAATGTTTTAGGTGAAAAACAACAAAAAACACCCAACAGCAGCACTGGGGTCTAGCTGTCCCTGCTTGATAAACAGGATTTATTGCAGACTGCTTTATTGCCAGAGCCCTGGGATGCATTGATGGCTTGCACGGGTAGCACTCAATCATGCAGCTTTGGTCTCGGCCGGGAGCACGCGTTACCACACTCATCGGTGCCCCAGCCAAATTCATTTCTGCTGCCAGTTTCCCCACCGCATCGCAAAGGCGGCTCTTGATGTTATAAACTGTGAGAGAGTTGCGGGGGAAAAGAAAAGAGGCAAGATTTTAGGCAAATTGTCTTCTTCAGTGGCTCTCTTTTAACAATAATATGTAGGCTGATGGAAGAGAAGCCCAAGATTGTTTTATTAATAGGCCTCTGTCTACTGCAAGAGATTGGTTTTGTAACCTCCCTGGGCTGCCGATGAGATTAAGAAAGGCTCAGATATATCTCGCCGCTCGGCTTCTCTTCAAGGGGGATTCAGCCAAGCAATTGGGCTTTGCTTCTATTTCTCTTTTTAAAATAAAAACGAGAGAGATTTCAAAAGGAAGCCGTAAGATGCTTTTGATCTGTTTCAACAAGAGGGATATAGGGCCAGCTCCCTCGGCGCAGCTCCTCTGAAGTCAGCGGAGTGACGGTGAGCCAGAAGGCCCTAAAATATTTATGTTAACATCCTTAAGTCTCCTGTGTGGCGAGATTGGAAAGGCTTGTTGATTACACTATGAAAACCCCTGCCTGGCTAATGGTAACCCCTCAGACAGCTGAGCCTCTGGGGCATTAGAATTTCAGGGCAGGACAGCACTTTTGCGCATCTTCCATCTATTTGCCTGCCAATGCATTTCATGTGCATTCTTTAAGCCTTGGGAAACCCATGTGAAGTAGGTCATTAGTAGTTTCTGAAACGTATAAATGGGGAAACTGAGGCAGTGAGCAATCCAAGGCTGGTCACTGAGCGCCACATGATTTCCTAGGGGATGTAATGGACACAGAGGGGGTATAAAGCCCCCCCCCCCGCACAGATCCTGAGTTTGGGTAACAGGGGTGAACAGTGTCCATGCTATGAACTATTCCCCTTAGTGAACAGTGAGGGTGGGGGTGGAACCTTGGATTTACAGACTGTCTTCCCAAAGCACGAGGCCCGCAGAGCCTCATTGGTGTGAAGGGGAGCTCTGCGGTACCCTGAAAAACACTGCGGGAGGCTCCGCAGTAGGGAGAATTCATCCCAGAACAACCTGCAGAGTAAGGAGATGCCATTTTAGCCAGACTAAAAACGCTAACCTAGCAGGAGACAGGCTGTTCCAAGGAGCTTTCCCATTTGACCAGACCCAAGGAGTTTAGGTCCATTGAGAGAGGCAATCCTCTTTTAGACGTTTGAGGTTCACCAAAAGAAAAAAAAAAATCTGTCTTCTGAGTGCAGGCATAACCCCTGGCATAGCAATGGTGGGATTGGGGCGTGCCAAACCCCAGCTGCCTGGCTGCAGGGGAGTGCAATGTGTGGAGTGGCGTGGGGCTCACACGGGAGCACAAATATGGCTTTCGTCCCTTTGCTACACCAGTGGGCGTAACTTGGCAGGAGTCGGCCCCAGTTACCAAGATCAGGAGAAGATAAGCTGGAAAAATAACCTAATAAGGTAGAGCAGTAGTAACAAATGAAAGATGGGGTCGAAGGACAATAAGGAGATTGTTTTACCACCTATTTTGTTAGGCAGAAAGCTAACAAGGAGTCTGGGGGCACTTATAAAAACTAATACGTTTATTTATTGGATGAGCTTTTATGGGAGAAAATCCCACTTCGTCAGATGCTTGGAGATGTGGAACTTACAGAATGGGAGCAAAATTAGTGTAGGGAAGTCAAGCATCTGACGAAGTGGGATTTTTCTCCCACGAAAGCTCATGTAATAAATACATTTGTTAGTCTTTACAAGTGCCATCGCACTCCTTGTTTGTTTTACTGAACTAGATTAACACCGCGACCCCTTTGGAAATAGCTGGTGTACAAGTAGCATGTGAACAAAGCGTACAGGGAGTGGTTTTGAAAATAACCTCAACGATCAGAGCGTATGTTTCACGCTGTAGAATTGAAGGTGTATGCATTGGCCTACCGTTAATTGGGTGCACAGTAACAAATATTTTTATTCCTTGAATTTATGTTATCACCTTTTTCTCACCCCCTACACTTGAGGCTAATTAACTCAAATGCAGTGTCATTATAAGCCACTAAATTATAACCAACGTGAGGAGTCTGGAGTTGAACCGAGTCTTTGGGGACCCAGCGGAAAATGGCTTGGGGGGAATCCCAGCATGGAGATTTTTCCCATAATTACTTACAGCTAAGGTGTCAAATCAGCATCTCAGGTGCTGTCAACATCGGGTGCTGTCTAGAAACACTAGACTGGCACACTGCACTGTACCACAGGGTGCGTCTAACTTGTAAATTAAGTCGACTTAAGCTTGCTTAAGTCAACTTAATTTACTCTGTGTCTACACTACAGTTTCCTTAAGTCGACTTAAGCAAGCTGCTTAAGTCGACTTAAGGAAAATTAAGTCGACTTTATTAAACCTATGTTTAGTTCGACTTTAGGCTTAAGTCGAGTTTTTAAAGTCGACTTAAGCCAGTGTAGACCTGGAGTAGCCCTAAGTCGACTTAGGGCTATTCCAGGACTCCCTCCCTGCCAGGGGGGAGGGGCACAGGGGGAGCCTGGCATGCCCCCTCAAAGGGCAGGGCTCCCTGTCCCCCTTAGCCCCACTGTACCCTGGTACAATGGGGCAAAGGCTGAGCCCCCTGGCACTGGGGAAAGGGTGCCCGCCTGGCACCGTGGACCTGCCCAAGGTCCCCCTAGTCCCTAGAAGTCGACCTAGGCGTCCAGTGTGGACGCTCTAG
The DNA here is from genome assembly GCA_007922175.1 of Pelusios castaneus. NCBI lineage: Eukaryota > Metazoa > Chordata > Testudines > Pelomedusidae > Pelusios > Pelusios castaneus. Next base: position 4,754,464 of record ML685850.1, on the reverse strand, counting down.
GTCGACTTTGTAAGTTCCCCCCTAAGTCGACTTTAAATTTAAGTGTGGATATGCTAAGTCGACTTAAATTTACAAGTGTAGACATAGCCCCAGATATTTCCAGTGACAAAAGGGGTTCATCTCTCATGGTAGGTAACCCACCTCTCTAAGGGCAGCTCAACACTACAAACTTGCATTGGGGCAGCTGCGCCCCGTAGAACTTCTGGTTAAGACTACGCTGATGGAAGAGAGCTCCCCAGGCGGCTTTAATACCTGCACCTCTTATGGTCGTAGGATAAATGGTCTTGCTGACATAATTACACTGTGTTGCTCAGAGGTGTGGACTATTCTGTACTGTTGATCAGGATGAACAGGACATAGCTGGGTTGACTGGAAGAATTCTTTCTTTAATCTAGTGGCGTCTACAATGAGGGTTAGATTGATTTAACTAGATGGCCATGGGTGTGAAATTGTTCCCAGCCCGGAGTGATGGCGTGACACTGATCTAACTTTGTAGCATAGACCTACTCTATACTGCGGAGCTAAGTCGGTGGGAGATATGCAATTTGCGTGCCGCAGAATGCATATCTCCTGTCAACTTCATTACTGCATGTCTTCGCTCGGCTGTGTCGACGGGCAACGCTCTCCTGTCAATGTAGCGTTACTCCACTTGGAGGGGTGAAGCTACTGCATTGAAGGGAGAGCATTTCCGGGATCGATTGAGCGGGTCTACACTGGCCGCTCAATTGATCCCGCTGTGTCAATCCGTGGGGATCGACACAGCATTTTAAGTAGAGACAAGCCCATAGAATAGCCCTGAGTCACTGACTGCTTGTACTCTAAATATCCCATTTCTACAAAGGATTGGGTACTCATAGCAGAGTGCTGCCGAAATCTGCACTCTCATACCTACATTAAATGTATAGCTACTCTTGACTCCACCTGAAACTAAGGTCAAGTTAGTTATGCCACTCAGGGCTTTAAAAAAATGTCTTCCCGGTGAGACTTAGTTAGGTTTACCTAAGATACATTTACCAAATTTAAAGTTTCCAAACAGAGGACGTGGCTGGAGGAAAGGGGAATTGAAGAGAGGGAGCATTTTCTTTCTACTTCGAATATCTAAGATTTCTAAACAAGTGTAATGGCTTCAAAATAAATGTAAATCAAATTTAAAGGTACATTTTATGTGCGCAATAGGAAAGGATTGACTGCTTCTCCCTGTCGTGTTTCTGCATCTCTCTCTGTAGAGCATATCTTTCTCAGCAGTGGTTGATGAGCAATGAAAAGCTTTGCAAGATGAGTGTTTGAAGTTGTGCTGTACAAGCAGAGTAACTTTCTGTGACTTGGTCAACACCACATCAACCTTACTTCTATGCTGCTGCTGGAAATGGAGTTCTGAGCTGGGTGGCTGGCCAGCAGCCACACAGAAATAAGGGTGGCAAACCAACGAAGATGTGTGCCGCTATTGGTGCATGCTGGGAAATGCAGTTCTACCAGAATCCATGTTGGAAAAAAGACAAGCAAGGAAAAGTCATGGACATTTGCTCATTTTTGAAAAAACCCATCCAGATGGAGATCGGAGGACCAAAAATATGTGATGGCTGGGAAAACCTGGACATATGGTGACCATAACCTAATTCCCAGGTAGAATCAACAAGGTGGCTGGAAGAACTCTTGGAGAATTTGACCGCCTCTTGGAGAAGCAGCTTACCTCTAAATGACAGAAAACCCTTTGTCAATCTAATAAACGTACACATGACACCAACTATGCCACTGTAGTGCAAACATAGAATCCTAGAAGATTAAGGTTGGAAAGGACCCCAGAAGATCTAGTTCAATCCTCTGCTCAAAGCAGGACCAACCCCAACTAAATCATCCCAACCAAGGCTTTGTCAAGCCAGGCCTCAAAAACCTCTAAGGTTGGAGACTCCACCACCTTCCATTCCAGTTCTTCAACACCCTTCTAGTGAAAAAGTTTCTCCTAATATTCAACCTAGACCTCCCCCTTGGCTGGAGCCTACACAGATTTGGCCTCATGACCTTCCTCCTGCAGTTTCATTCATTACTTCGCTTCCTGTCTTAAACTGTTGTATGTTGTTGCTCTGAGCATTGACCACCAGCACATTCTACCCCCAAAGTGGATTCACTCTAGCTGCACGTCATGTAATCCCAATATCTATCCATATTCCTTACCTATCTCACTGGGTATTTGTGAGGTTTAGTTGGCCGAGGGTTGTTCAAAGCTTTGAGGCCCTAGCATAAAGAATGCCACAAAACCCAGCAAATGTAATCCAGTCAGACATCTCAGAGGACTGGGTAGAAGTTTTGACTTTTCCCTTTACAGGCTGACTTTTTTTTGTTGAACCCAAACCTCCAGACGTGCTAATAGCAAACTAATTGTCAACAGCAGTTCAGCATGGAGTGAGTTTCAATGAAAGGCAGTTTCCTCCTCCACCCCTAAGTAACGTTTTTGCTCATGGCAAAATTGAAGCACAAAGTAGGAGCTTGTCATGGCTTTAATGTGATCTGAGCTATTGTGCAGGGAAACTGCCTTTCACTCAGAGGCCAAGGAGCTTTTAATTTATCAGTCTCTGAAAGCAGTGAAATAGCTTTTCAATATGATCTTCAGCGCTGCGTGGGCGAAGAGTGACACATGCGGAAGGCTGCGCACAGAAGTTTTAAAAGTCAATGCTGAGAGCGACGGAGAGACAGCTGTGTTACCCTGCCGGTGATCTTGCACAGCTAAACAGGAGAAATATCTGTGTAGCAGATCTCCGAGGAAAGTCAGGTGCCACAGACATGCAATGCTGATCATTCAGGAGGTGGTATGCTTCCACTGAGTTAATGTCACCACTGGATGCTGTCTGGACCACCCAAATGTCCACGAGGTTCCAATGGAGAGAAGAAGGGGAGAAGAGGAAGAGATCTTGAAAGAGTGGCTGGAGAGGTAGAAGAATGAGGCGAGGATAGGGTTACAGAAGCCAAACCAGGGGACGATCTCAAGGAGGGAGGAGTAAACAATCATGCAGAAAGGCTGAGAAGGAAGAAGTGTTCCCGAGAGGGGTCTCCAGTGACCTCTTCTTGGCCATGAGTGAGATCAGTGTCCACGGAGTGGAGAGGGTTGAGCAGATCCAGCAGTGAGTCTGATGTGAGGTCGTTAACCCAGTGATGAAGGCCCCTGACAAGCAAGACTGGATGACCATGGGAGAGAGGCAGGACCCATGCAGTGGTTTTAAGGGTGAGGTAGGCTGGTTTGAGCCCAAGACTCTCCTCTCCCACTCCCACCCCAACAGTCTTCATTACTGGGAAGAGAGGCTGTATGAAGGAGACGGGTGAATGGAGAGAGGTCATTATTCTGAAGAATCTGGTGAGATTCTGAATGCAGAGAGGACAGGGAGTCGAAGGCAGCAGACGGATGGTGTGGAGTGCAGGGCTAGGGCTCAGAGATGGTGGGAGTTAAAGAGGAGAGGAGGGGAAGTCCATGTGGATGTGGAAAAACTGGAGAAAGTCCAGAGAAGGGCAACAAAAATTATTAGAAGTCTGGAACATTTGATCTATAAGGGAAGATTGAAAGAGCTGGGTTTGTTTAGTCTAGAAAAAAGGAGACTGAGAGGGGGTATGATAAGTCTTCAAATACTTAAAAGGTTGTTACAAGGAAGAAGGAGAAAAATTGTTTTCCTTAATCACAGATGATAGGACAAGAAGCAACGGGCTTAAATTACAGCAAGGGAGGTTTAGGTTGGACATTAGGGAAAAATTCCTAACAGTCAGGGTCATTAATCACTGGAATAAGTTGCCTCAGCAGGTTGTGGAATCTCCTGCATTGGAGGTTTTTAAGAGCCGGTTAGACAAACACCTGTCAGGGATGGTTAATGGTGGTACTTGGTCCTGCCATGAGTGCAGGGAACTGGACTTGATGACCTCTCATGGTCCCTTCCAGTTTCTTTGATTCTATGAGGTGACTGCACTCTTTCCAGAGGCATTCAACTGGTGGGAGTTTGAGCGGAAGAAGAGGAGTGTGAGCCAAGGCAGGGCTCTGAAGGGGTGGAAAGTGCCGTGGGTGGGAAGGAGTCGTCTGTGCAGTAACTGGCGGAGATGAGTGGGGAAAGGCAGGTGGAGAATTCAGGGATGACCAGGGAGTGAAAGGCAAGGCCAAGTTGGCTGAGCCCTAGAGTTAAAAGAGCCAGTCACAGACAGACAGACAGACAGCTGCAGGGGCATTTTCAGCACCATGATTATAGCAAGTCAAGCAGGAGAGGCGGAGGCGATTTGACCTGGATTAGGTGTTGGACATTATTGACCATAGCGAGAGAAAAGCAACATAGTAGGTTCCTGGAGTTCTCCTGTTGTGTTGCAGGTAAAACATTGAAGAGCCTGGCAGGCAGTGGAGATATTGTTAACCATTAACTAATAGAAAAAGGGAGAACCATTAAGTAGGAAGAGAAAATGCTTGTGTAGTTAATACACTGGCCTGGGACCCAGGTGTTCTGCATCCAGTTCCTGCCTCCACCAAAACCCTCCCAGATGACCCTGAGAACATCACTTACATTTTCAGCCCTCCTCCCCCCGCCAGCTGTAAAACGAATAGGGAGCTGAATCATTATTGCAATCACTAATAATCTGTGCAGGTATTTACACCTGCTGCCCATTAAATGTATCTAAAACTTGCTGATGAGAAAAAAGTCATAGAAGATTAGGACTGGAGGGGACTTCAAGAGGTCATCTCATCCAACCCCCTACGCAAAGCAGAACCAACCCCAAAATGCTGGGGAGCTGAGCAGTGGCTTTGAAAGGTTTCATTGTTTGATGAAGAGCAAACATAATAACAGGAGGCAGATCAGTGAGTTCTCACACATAATAATCATGGAAGATTGCGAGGGTTGAAATCTTGTATCTTGAAGGAGCAACGGACCAATTTAGAAACAAAAATGCGAAGCACTTAATCATTCTGCTCTCTGCGAAACTCAAAATTCGCTTCCATCCCTTTATGTTCCATAGAGAAAGCTGCCTTCCTCCAACATGTTAAGGATGCAAATTTATACCAGAACTGGTCACATTGCATTTGCAGATCATTTCAAGGCGTCCCTCTGCTATTTGGCAAACATACAGTATTCACTATTTGATCAGCTCGGAGAGATACTTTCTGAGCTCAGGAAATGGAACACTAATGATTTGCAGAGAGGTATGAACACACTCCTGTTGCAACCATTCTGTATATTTCATTGGTGAAATTCACACTGGTGAGATATGGGAGCAGCAGAGTCACCCTCTCGAGGAAAGGGGACGGAGATTCATGCTGCCCTGTGAAGAATCTCAGCTCTCACCTCAAATGCATGGGCACCCCTGAGGCATGGAGGGATGATAGTGAGGACAAGGCTGAGGGTCAGATCTCACTAGAGCACTCTGCACAGGGCTGTGTTGTGCAGAGGAGAATTCAAAGAGGATTCATTGGATAACAGTCCCAACTAGTGTCATAAGTGAAACTGACACATGGAGATCCTCCTACACAGGAAACCACATGAATCAAGGTGATGCTAGAGAACTTGCTGGATGCACAGAATCCCTGGACCCTCAGGAGGAACCATCTTGGCTCTCTTTCTGATGATCAAGAGGAGACATGAACTGGGGAATCCCTGTGCCCAAGCCAAAGGGAATGAGCCAGATCTAAAGGCCAATTGGACACTCTCTGCAGAAGAGTCAAGCATACATTTGCAAGATACATGGCTGAAATTTTGACCATACTGAAAGAAGCAGCATTCCCACGGCTTTCTTTGAGCCCAAGATTTCACTCAAACCATTTGTACAGCACCTAGCACAATGAATCTCCAGGTTGGCTGAGTCCTCTAGGTGCTACCATATTCGACTGTAAACTCTTTGGGGGATGGACTGTGTTTGTTCTGTGTCTGTGAAGTGCTTAGCACAATGATACCTTGCTCCATAAGTACTACAGAGATACAAATATTAATTGAATAACATATAAAATAATAGTGAGTCCTTTTTGGCAGGATAGCTTATTTTGCACAGGGAATTGGAATAAGCTGGTTTAGCTGTACTAACAAAGCTTTTCAATTTAGAAAGGCCTCAGACGGCTAAAGCTGTTTGTATTTTCTAAACCGTGTATGTTGTATTTCCTTTTCATCAGAAAGAAGGTAACACCACCCCAGTAGAAAGGGGCACAGGAAATAGGAAAAAGCCCCACAGAAGAGGTGCATCTGTGCTGCTGTTTGATTTGTTAATAGCAAGGCTTGGTAAAGGGATCAAGTTGAACTGAAGTATAGAACTTGGAAGGGACCTCAAGGGTCATCTAGTCCAGTCCCCTGCACTTAAGGCAGAACCAGGGGCGTTGCTGCCCCCAAAATAGGTTCCATCCCACAGGGAAGGCCCGATCCATCCCGGGGGCCCAATCTATCCCAGGAGGGGGGACTTGATCCATCCCTCGGGGGCCGGATCTGGCTGGTGGGCCCCGGATCCCCGGCCCTGCTGGGGGATGGATTGGGTCGCTGTGGCCAGGAGGACTCCGGATCCCCAGCCTTGGTGGGGGTGCATTGTGTCACTGGTGTTAGCTGGGCCCTGGGTCCCCATCAGACCCGGGGCACTGGTGCTGGGACTCAGGGCATATGCCCCGCGTGCCCAGCAGCAGCAACACCACTGGACAGGATTACGTAATCACTAGACCATTCTTAAGAGGTGTTTGTCTAATCTAGGTTTAAAACTGCCCCAAGACAGAGATTCCACAACTTTCCTAGGCAATTTGTTCCCTGGCTTTAAACTATCCAGACAGTTAGAAAGTTTTTCCTAATGGCCAACCTAAATCTCCCTGGCTATTTCTACACTTGAAAAGTTAGGTTGACTTTATGAAGTCGACTTAATAAGGTCGACTTTAAGTCGACTTAAAGTGGACCTTATTAAGTCGACTTAACAAAAGTTGACCTAACTTTTCAAGTGTTGACCTGGCCCTTTTCGACCTTAAGTTGACTTAACGTTTTAAGTCGACTTAATAAGCTCCAACAAGGTGCTAATCCCCGTCTCCATCAGTTTAAGTCAATTTAATAAAGTCGACTTACGTGCTAGTTTGAATGAAAACGATGTGTTATTAATTCAAACTAACTTTTCCTTAATTCGACTTAAGGAGCAGCTTAAGTCAACTTAAGGAAAGCCCAATGTAGACGCGGAATATTTAAAGTCGACTTAAGGAAAGCCCAATGTAGACGCGGAGTATTTAAAGTCGACTTAAGGAAAGCCCAATGTAGACGCGGAGTATTTTAAGTCGACTTAAGGAAAGCCCAGTGTAGACGCGGAGTATTTAAAGTTGACTTAAGGAAAGCCCAGTGTAGACGTGGAGTATTTTAAGTCAACTTAAGCCTTCTTTACTGCAGTTTAAGCCGTTGGCCTATTTTCTGATGTCATGGAGGTTCACCTAGCTTCTTGGCCTATCTTCAGAGGTTGCAGAGAATAATTTTTTACCCTTCTTCTTGTAACAACCTTTTATGCAGGGCGTGCACAGAAATTTAACTGTGAACCTTTTAGGAGGGGCATATTCTGTGCCCCTTTCCCCTCCAGCCTGAGCAGGAGCTCCCAGCTTCCTCTCCACCCCCCAAACCAATGCATGGCTGGGAGGAGCTCTCTTTAACCTCTCCTAGTCTAGTTACTGCATCTGGGGTCTAATCAGTGTGGAAGACAGCAGAAGAATTACTTGTCTTCCTTAGCGAACTCCTGCTACTACATCCCAGATTGATGTTTCTTTCTTATAAACAGTGTGACACTGTTGACTCATATTTAGCTTGTGATCCATGGACCCCCAGATCCCTGTCCGCAGTTCTCCTTCCTATGTCGTCATTTCCCATTTTGTATGTTTGCAGTTGATTGGTCCTTTGTAAGTGAAATACTTGACATTTGTCCTTATTGAATGTCATCCTATTTATTTTAGACCGTTTCTCTGAATTTCTTCAAAGCTGGAGGGATTTCGAGTCAGGTCCTTCTCTGCTGACTACAAGACCTGGATTTATTTTCACTCTTAGCTCAGCTTCCTAACTTTTGCCACTGAGCCACCTTAAAAAAAAACAAGAAGGCAAATCACTTTAATTAGCTGTGCCTCAGTTTTCACTTCTGTAAAATGGGGCTAACAACTCACCTTCTTTTTTAAAGCACTATTATCAGATGAAAGGTGTGAACAAACGGAAAGCATTGTGGGGATTTTGTGACTAAATCTATTTTTTGTGGTTGGATTTTCATACATTCCTTCAAAGGGTTTTCAGGACGTGGTCTGGATCACACAGAATTTATCTGGACGAACATTGCCTAGGCTCAAAAATCACTTTTAAATCATTCTGGAAAGAGGAAAAGAGTGCTGAGAGCTGGAGCCGTTTTTGTAGAAATCCTCCTGGAAAAGTCCTGGCATGATGCCCTCACATTAAAAGAAGCAATGAAGCCGATAAGCAGCTGTTGGGCCGTGTGGCTGTCAAGAGAGTCTTTCAAAGGCAAAATGGGACTTGAATGGCTGACAGTAGATAAATGATATCAGCAAAGTTTTAAAAGTCATTTGAACAGCTCCAGTTTGTCCTTGGTGGATAAAAAAAGAAAAATCACTGAATTTTGGGGGAACTCATCTGTCCTTCTGGGCATCTAGAGAGGAAGTGTGGAAGGGCATAAAGGGACAATCAGCTCACTTAGGCTCTAGTCTGTTCCCCAGACAGACCAACCAGCCTGGGCTGAAAACACCAGAGTTGGGTGAGATTTTTTTGTAGATGGATGGATGGGGTTTAGGAAGAACACCTGATTAAGGAGACAAGTTAACTCTGCAGTGAAGACAGAGCCTCACACTAGTGCAAAGTGGGTGTGAAATGCAACAATTCCAGGTTAGTAGCATTTTCGCACACTTTGCATTGATGCAAAAAGAAAAAAGACTGTTTCTGTTAATGGAAAAAAGTCCTTAAACCTTTGGGCAAAGACTCTAGTGGACCACTGAACTGCAGAAGTAGATTGCCCACATGGAAGAAGGCACCCTCTACTGGGTAGGGCAGGCATATTTTCCAGCTTTGCTACTAACTTACTCAGCGACCTCAGTCAAATCATTTAACCTCTGTGTGCCTCAGTTGACACAACTGCAGAATAGATGCAATAAGTTGCCCCATTCACAGAAATGTTGCAAGTCTTAAGTATTTCTGCAGACACCCTCAGATGAAAGCTGCTATGTGACGTTCCTGGCACATAAAACAGAGACGTTTGAGTATTTCTGGCTTTATCTTTCAGGTCCGTTGCAGCAGATCATTTAAAACCCAGAAGCCTAATACACAAGAATCAAAACCAGAGTGAGATGAAGGAGGCAAGTCTCCGAGGCAGAGACTCGCATCACTCCACCTCAATCAAGGGCGGCTCTTTGAATTCTGACTGCTTGATGGACCCACACTGCATGCTTCCCCACATAGCCCCATAGAATCTATGAACAGAGCAGGAAAAACCCCAGAGAATTTAAGGTGATGATAGCTTATAATTTTAACGCTGTTTTCTATACATTGAATGGTTAATAAGATACTTGGCCAACATTCACCTATTACATTGCGTACAAGTCCTTTTCAAGCCTTAGCCGAGGGCGAGAGCGGAACCAATAGCACAGCAGCGTTCATTACCTGCCCCTGGGTACTCCCTGTTTCGCATGTCTCTTCATGCAACTGGGGCTGCGTGTGCCGAATGCTTGGGAAAAGCGTTGAGGGAATTTTATCTGGGTAGGGTTCTCTGGCCCAGTGGTCCTCAGACTTTTTCAGTGGATTTCCCCATGGACTTGGGTAACAATTGCACCCCCTCTTCCTCCAAATCATCCCCCACTTTCAGAAAAAACAGGGCCTACATGCTTAATTTGGGGGACGGAGGGGTAGCAGCAGCTCCCCGCAGCTCTGGAGCCCCTGCTGTGACCTGCCGGAGGAAGTGACAGCGATTGCATCTTGTTGTCAGGATCATCCTCGGGAGCAGCGTGGAGGCAGCCGCTGTCTCCAGGAGCCTGGAGAGGGCCCCCTGCCCAGCTGTGGCTGCCGGGAGCAAAATTCTGACTGGAGACAGGAGCAGTTATGCAAAGTGCAGAGCGTGGAGCTGGATCCGCCCACAGCAGCCTCCTCCACGCCTTCGCTCCCCTCCTCACGGTACCCCATCCCCAACATCTGCCTGAGGAGCTGCGGTCCCCACCGCCACCCAGCCCTGCTCTCAGCCGGGTGCCCCTCACCCAGCTGGGGGAGATGGTTCCCTCATCATAAGTTAGGGGGGACATTACCCCCATATTTCCCCAAAGTACACTCATGATGCCCCCCACAATCCATTTCATGCCCCCTTAGGGGGGCCCACACCCCCCAGTTTAAGAACTGCTGCTCTGGCCTATGTCAAGTCAGACTCAATGATCCCGATGGGGCCCTTCTGGCCTTAACCCCTGCAAAGAACAAGCTCGGAGCGAGAGAGGTGGGGCTGACCTCAGGCCTGGAAGCCAGTAACGCCAGAGTTAATCCTGGCTGAGGCAGACAGCCCAACAAATCACCTAATGGCTCTGCGCTAATTTTCCCATCTGCAAAGTGGGGAGAAATATAGTAACTTATCCTATATGGGTGGCAAGATGGGGAGTCTCCTTGTACAGCATAACACCACGTCACACAGCTGTGCCCATACCTGCCAAAGTTCCTGAAGAAATGCTTAACCAGCATCCGAATTATCCCCTGGTGAATCACACGGCAGGGCGAATGCAGCAGATCAGATAGACTGGAGCTAGCTTTCCTTATTAGCTCCTTCAATCACAATTGCTGGGAGAGTGCGAAGGCGTGGGTTGTACGCACCTGCTTGGTGCCTTCAGCATGTACTCGAGTAGCTGGCCTGTGCTGCTATGATTTGAGCTAGCAATCAAAGCATGGCTGGATCTGTCCCCACACACCTGACTGCCCTCTGGTACCCTGAAGGGCCACTAGCAGCGATCCTACTTCCCAATGGCTGGGGAGACGCATGGGGAAGCTCATGTTGTTACTGCTGTTGTGCTACTCTAGAAAGAGAGAGGCAGGACGGTCCAGCAGTGTTAACCGAGGACTTCGGAGACCTGGTTCAATTGCCCAGTCCATCATCAGCTTCCTGAGAGAAAGCCACTTAGGCTCTGTCTACACTTGTTAATTTAAGTCGACTTAGCATGTCTGCACTTAAATTTTAAGTCAACTTTGAGGGGACCCTACAAAATCAACCTAGAGTGTCCACACTGGATGCCTAGGTCGACTTGTAGAGACTAGGTGGACCTGGGACAGGTCCAGGGTGGCAGGGGGCACCCCTTGCCCAGTGCTAGGGGGCTCAGCCTTTGCCCCATTGCACCTGGGTACAATGGAGCAAAGGGGGACAGGGACCCTGGCAGGGCATAGGGGCAGGGTGGGCAGGGAATGCCAGGCAATGGCTGTGCCAGTCACCCTGGCAGGGAGGGCAGTGGGGAAGCCCTGGAGACCCCTAAGTCGACTTAGAGTCGACTTAGGGCTTCTCCACACCTACACTGGCTTAAGTCGACTTTCTAAAGTTGACTGAAGCAGAAAGTCGACTTAAAATGGGGTTTTACAAAGTCCACTTACTTTTTCCTTAAGTCGACTTAAGCAGCTGCTTAAAGTCGACTTAAGGAAAGTGTAGTGTAGACGCAGAGTAAATTAAGTCGACTTAAGAAAGCTTACGTCCACTTAATTTACAAGTGTAGATGCACCCTTAGGGCTTGTCTACACTCTAACCAAACAGCAATTCCACCAGAGAAGTAGATCACATCGCGCAATGGGCCTCCCAAATGCTGCAACAGAACCTGCCTTAACATCCCCCATTGACCGCACACCCTTAATTGTCACGTACTGTCCCACCCTGGACCTCACAGGGGATCAAACAAATCCAACCCACCTTCAATGGGGAACACATCCTGAATGAAATCTTTCCTGAACCCCTGCTTTTGGCCCTCAAACAACCCACCAAGCTGATTACTGTAAGCAACTGCCTCATAGACCACTGGTGGACAAACGTTTCGCGAAGCGATCATGCCGTACCTGATTTCTTTGTCCCTCAAAAGGAAACTGTACCACACCTTTAAAAAGATGAGTCTGGGAACCTAAGTTCCTCACTCTACCAGGCACTAAAAACCATGGACTCAAAAGAATCAAATTGTTTTGCGCCACAAAACCAGTGTATTTTAATAAACAGGAATGGGCAAAGTAGGGTTAAACGGTTTCTTGTAATGTGTGTTAACTCCTTACGCATAATAATCTGTCCCCCCATTATCACCATCTGATTGTCTTTCCCAGGCCTGAAGGACAGCTCTGTGCAGCGCAAAAGCTTGTCCCTGTCACCAACAGAAGTTGGTCCAATAAAAGATATTGCCTCAGCCACTTTGTCCCTCTCAAATCTTGAGATCAACCCAGCTACAAACAAAATTCCAGACCCATTATTTCAGTGCGGCTGCCCCCTAATCCAGCGTCCACATGGAAAGTTATTCCAGAATAGCTTTCCACTAAGTTTCCAAGGGGAGACAAACCCATGTCTTCACGTAAGCCTCAACCCCCACCCCCAAACCTTAAGGAAGACAAGGCAGTTAGTTGTTTTCGCATCAGATAGTGAAATATGGCTTTACCTCCATGCGCTAACTCAAAGTAAGAGCAGACTTTTTATTTCTGCTTGGTGAAGGCAAAGTTTCGGTTGCTGCATGCCTCAGTTTCCTTCATTATGCAATGGGGACAATAGCACTTCCTTCCTTCAGAGCTGGTGCAAGGAGAAATGCACTAGAGATCGTGAGGCACTCAGAAGCAATGGGAAAAGGAACAGGTATATTGACCAGATACAGGTCATCTCCTGCTAGCAGAGCGGTCCACGTGGCATCTTTTATATCACCTGCCACTGGTGAAATACGTAACTTCCCATGTACCACACCCCATCTTACAGGGCTGCTTGGGATTGGTCCAAGCTGAGACGCAGACAGGGCTGTATATGGTCTTGTTTAAAACAGAGCCTATGAGGAGAAAGCAGACAAGAATGGGGAGTCCTTGCCTGTTAAACTGTACCCTAAAAGGCTTTCCCCAGAGTGTCAGGTGAGATCTTTTATCCCACTGTATTTTGAACATTCACAAGCTTTTCAATCACAACGGTGTGCCATCAAGTTTTGATGGCTAATGAGCGAACAATCATTTCTGCACTTGCCTTTTGTAGCAGCGTCGGCTTTCAGCAACATTATCCTGGGTTGTTTTGACATCTGGCGTGTCACTGAGTGCAGTATCTACCACAATATGTTTTCCTTGGAGCAGAGATTCAGAATAAATTCCCTGGCAGGGCTGCTGTGTGAAACACCTACGGTCTCAGACAAGTCAATGCCCACCCAGCGCCAATCCTGGAAGTTTCTTTTATGGCGGGTTCTGCTTGAATGTGAAATTTTGCACCACGTGTGCCAAGCCCTGGCATGAGGACCAAATACAGTGCCCCAAAGCTACTCCCTGAGACTAAAACGGGTCTAGTCAAGTCCTCATATGGCAGTTCTTATTATTGCATCCATGCGTGTCTTCAGTTAACACAGTGTTGGCCCAACCCCCCCGCCCGTCCATACACAATAAGCTCTCATCGGTGTGTGGAGGTACCTTCAACCCAGGGCAGCTGCAGGAGAACCTAAAGGCCGGCTACTTTTACGTAGGCTGGTAATCTGGGCACTTTGCCGTGGGGACCCAGGCTAAGCCACTCAAGTACCGATAGTCATCCAGTGAACCCAAAAGGAGACAAAGCATCTGTCTACGTTCCTTATTTGGGCTCCCTCTACTGAGCACCTCCCAACTTTACTGTGTTGATCCTCACAGGTGATGTCTACACTTGTTAATTTAAGTCGACTTAGCATGTCCACACTCAAAAATTAAGTCGACTTAAAGGGGACCCAGCCAAATTGACTTAGAGCGTCCACACTGGATGCCTAAGTCAACTTGTAGGGGCGAGGTGGACCTGGGACTGGTCCACGGTGGCAGGGGGGGCACCCCTTGCCAAGTGCCGGGGGCTCAGCCTTTGCCTGCCCCATTGTACCTGGGTACAATGGGGGCTGAGCAGGACAGGGCATAGGAGCGGGATGGGCAGGGCTCTGTCCTGCCCTGTGCGGGGGCATGCCAGGCTCTGCCTGTGTCAGCCACCCTGGCAGGGAGGGCAGTGGGGGAGCCCTGGGGACCCTTTAAGTCAACTTAAAGTCAATTTAAGGCTACTCTGCATCTACAGTGGCTAACTCGACTTAGCTAGCAAAGTCGACTTAAAACGAAGTTTAATAAAGTCGACCTTAATTTTCCTTAAGTCGACTTAAGCTGCCGCTTAAGTCAACTTAAGGAAAATGTAGCGCGGATGCAGATTAAAATAAGTCGACTTAATTTGCAAGTGTAGACGCACCCCACTAGCAAAAGGCCTGCCTGAGTCTGCAGAGAGCCTGGAACAATTGCTTGGAGAAACGCGAACTTGGCTGCCCAGCAGTCTCTCTCTAAGCAATGCAAGAAAGAAGGGGAAGGGTCACTGAGCGATGGGAGGAAATGTTCTTCCTTTGATCAGTTCTGGCTTTGCCTCCTAATGTGCCTTGCTTTTGCTCTGCACTACCATGATGCCCAGATAGCACAGCAATGGGTATGTCTCAGTGTCTAGCTGCAGACAGACACAGCTCATCTCACTGGTACCCCAGCAGTAACTCTCCTTGGCTATGTCTACACTGGCAAGTTAGTTCCAATTAAGGAAGCTTAATTCAAACTAATTTAAGCCTTGGCCACACTAGGCTTTCATTAGTTTGAATTAAGGGCTTCCTTAATTCGAACTAATAAATTCGATTGCTTAGTTCGAATTAACGGTTAATTCGATCCGTTAATTTGAACTAAGTCAAATTTGGCCATGTTAGTTCGAACTAATTGCTTATTTTGAACTAATCGGCAGATTGACCTTCCTGCAACTGACTCATTCGAACGAAGCAAGTGCCCTGCATGGCCATGGCTAGTTCGAACTAGCATTCTAGCGGGGCCGTGCTAGTGCGAATTAAGTTAATTTGAACTAACTAAAATTAGTTTGAATTAGTTAGTTTGAATTAACTAATTCAAATGAGCTTTTGTAAGTGTAGACACAGCCCTTCCTAGTAACACAGAGCACCAGGCTGTCCATGGCCAGCACTACACTGAAATCTTATGCCAAAATCGCATTGTTGCTCAGGGCTGCGATTTGCTTACAATGCTCCTATGCTGGCAGAAGGCTTAGGGAAGATGCAGTTAACACCAGCAAAAAAGGAGCTTTTGGGGAGTCAACTTATTTAGTTCCAGGAAGTGGTGAAAGACAGAGGCGGCCCCTGGGTTTCAACTACTGCTCAGTACAAGCAGCTCCTGTCTCAGCCCAGACAAACGCACTCGGCCTAACACACGGCTTTCATGGTATTTATCCATAAAGGATAGCATGGGGGGGGGGTCTCTACTGAAAGCACATAATGGTCATAATCTTTGCAAGGTGAGTGAGTGGGCAATATTTAGATGATAACGTAATTATTTCGAAAATAATGCCTGTTGTTCACAGAGTAAGAGTTCATCACCCGGGACTCATAGATCGTGGCGATGGCCTATTGAGCCAGGAGGCAATTTTCACCCCTCCCTGGTCAGGCAGTGATGACGTTGAGCCTGGCATCGTTTACCCTCCTCCCATTTCCAAATGGTCAATGGGAAACCATCAAAGACAACTGGAAACCGAGAAAACCCCTTGGAGGTAAGAAGGGAACATTAGAGGAGGCTGGGGAATCCCACTGTTAGCAAATAAAGCTGGAGACTGATTCAATACATCCTAGGGTGGAGAAGACCTTCTGCATCCATTCACTGAGGAGCCCTCTTGTTGAGCAGTGGTGTTTCATGAAAGATTGGCTCCTGGTTCCAGGACACTTATCAGCCCTGCATGAGATGGAAAGTTTCAGGGAATGAGGTTTTACTTTATTAGCTAGGGAAGGTAACGAATATTGAGGTGGAGGACCTGCTTCACATTTTATATTGGAACCATTTATTTCCAGTGCTCTCTCCTGTGTCTAGTGGAACCTCTATCCTATCTTAAAACAGGTTTGATTTTTTTTGGTATCAGGTGCTTTGTGTTATACAGAAGCAGGGATTTCTGGTAAGAACCAGTAATCTGGGGCATACAGCACCTCTGGGGCAGAGAGTCTGGAATTTCCAGGTAGCTGGTGTCAGTGGGTGAATATCGCAGGGGAATGACTCAAAGGACTCGGGGACAGAAATGCACCGATTAACTTGCAAGGCAAAAGTCAGGGCTGGCCTAGCCTAGAAGGGAGTGCCTGAAAGGGTGGTGGTGATATGGGTAAAATGGGCTGCCCATCCATGGCAAACCAATAGAGGCTGGGGGTAGGGAACTGACACCCAGCTACCACAGTCAGAATTCACCCACACTAAAGGCAGGGACAGGAAGCTGACTGTCAGTCCTCTGTGCCCCCAGAACAGCCTGGTATAAATGAAACTGGAAGATACAAGCTGTGCCTCTTCGGAGGATTTGCTAGTGTAAAGTGTGGTGCATTGAAAATTACAAGTTATCACTTTAAGTTAAAGGGTTTCCTGTTTCTGCTTGTAGGCTAGGGACGCGTGCACACTGGGTCTTCAATGGTTACTCTGCAAAGAGACAGCCCAGAGCAAGAGGGAGTGAGTTGAACCTTGCTGCCGTAGGGAGCAGCCTGCTTTCTCTCTCTCTGGTTCTGGGTCTTCTGTGTAGAGATTCTGGATTCTAAGAAACACAGTAGCGTTTCAACCTTCCAGAGATTTTAAGCTTTTATCTAATTTGTCTGTGTTTACACTGTGCATAAAGGACCAGCAAACCTTTTCTAACAGAGTAGCCCTAGGCAACAGCCTGCTGCTTTAAAGCAGGTAACCACAATAAAGGCCCCAGCCCAGCTGTAAGGGGCGGGAGTGCCTGTTTGCACCGGGGCAGTATCCTACAACTCCCTTCTGAGCAATGAATCATATTGAAAGACACACTCAAAGAGAAGCAGGTGAACCCCCAGTGGGCTGAATTATCACACTTCACTCTGGCATTTAAATCTGTTAAGAGCTGAGAACAACCTGTCTCCCTCCCCTGTCACAGTCACTCGTCAACACTGGAGGTGGACAGATGGGTAATGAACTCGGCAGGGTGCTTTTATCAACCCTGCCAGCCTTCTCGTGGGACCTGCTTGGACAGATTGCATCTGATAAGGCAGAGGCCCAGAATTAGAAACATGCTATTCAAGCCGTCTCCACTCAGACGGAGCACGGCGGTGCAAATCCATTAGCCACCAGCTAACAGCTCTGCCTGCTCAGTGATTCATCACAGAGCTGATACCAGGCCATTAGCATGAAGCTTGGGTGTAGAGCACTTCTCAGAGGAGCAAATCATAGGGCACCTGCCTCGTGCCAAGAAAAGCGGAACGTGAACGCACAAAAACATCTTCATTGTGTGGGTGCACATGACCCCACAAAGGCAGGTAAACAAAGAGATAAGGCCCCCTCCAGGCATCTCCTCTGCCCCCCCCCACCTGTCTTAGCATTGCCATGAGTAAGTAACTCCACAAAACCCGAACTCTACCCACCCTTTTCCTGGAGTTGTGGGCACTGGGCAGAGTCACTGAAGGAGGACAGGTTGGTGGCCTCACAGACCAGCTTGAACAAAGCTGAAGAAAGTGCAGAGTAAAGGCAGCACAGGAAAATCAGACTCCGGAAGCCTGCCCTTGGCATTGCCGCACTAACACAAAGCTGAAGGCATTTGTTCCCCCCTGAAAAATCTCCTTTAACACAATCTGGCAGCCTGGAAAAACATGAGGGAAAAAGTGTGGGTCCTCTGCAGGAGCAATGGCTATTTGTGCTGCAAGAGAACAGTTTCTAACCTCTTGTAATTTACACAAGCATTTGCAGAATTCATTAGTGCATGCTTTCATTAGCAGAGGACACAACGTAGCAAACACAAATGGACTTGTCGGCTTCAACTACAAATAAATATTTCATTTGCAGGTCAACCACCATTTGCAATCTGCAGGGCCCTCTTAAGGCGTTCAGAGTAAGTACACAGCAAACCCAGGAAGATACAAGAAAACAATCCTTCCTACAGACCAAAACACACACCAAGAGGAGCACTCCGTCCTGAGGCTGCTCTACAGCAGCCCTGCCTCAATTTCCCTACCACTCAGGGTTGTCTCTCAAATCAGACACCCAAAACACACTCTTCCCTGCTTCAGCCTGCTAGGAACTGGATTTATTAACATAACACAAAAAAAAAAAATCA
This sequence comes from Pelusios castaneus, assembly GCA_007922175.1. Lineage (NCBI taxonomy): Eukaryota > Metazoa > Chordata > Testudines > Pelomedusidae > Pelusios > Pelusios castaneus. The sequence continues at coordinate 4,736,218 of ML685850.1, read as the reverse complement.
ATCCACCGCCCTCCCACCCAAATCAATTTCTTACTTCTTCAGGGAGTCCATACACCCAGTCTTTCCTTCTGGGGTCTCCCAGGCCTTCCCTGCCAGGACACTTTTCCCTGAAGACTCAGGCTTGCTCGCTGCACCTTTCTCATTCCTAGCTGTCTCTGCAGTGATGCTAAATTCCCACCTGATTTCTCACAGCTCCCTGCTGAAACTGTCTCACACCCAGCAACCATTTCTTGCCTTAGCACGTCTCTGCTGAAGCTTCTTACTCCAGCTTTGCTCCATGTATTTCTTCCTGCAGCTCTTTTTAGGATAATCAGCTCTTCCATACAAGCTGGTTCTCCTAATTAAACCCCATACCCCAGCCTAATTGCACAGGGCTGGCCACCTTCGGCCTTTACACAGCAACTTACGCTTCTAAAGTGCCTGGATCTCAAAAGAACTCCAAGCACGTTACCAATGATGTTCCTACAGAACTAACTTGGACACTGCTGGAAAGTGCCCACTGCTGGGGTGGGTCATGCCAGGGTACACCAAATGAAAGAACAATTTATTGGAAGAAGTAAAAGAACACTTTATGAAATGAAAGCAATGGGAGGGTTTCAAGTAAGCAGGCTGAAATGACCTCCAACGGAGTGTGGGCAGCTTAATGGATAATATATGTGGGGGGAAAAAAGGATCTTTGATCACAAAGACATCAGGACCTCTGGTTTTATCTCTCTTACACAAAGCAAGGCCTCTGACAGCACAGGTCTTTGTAGCACTATGTGGGAGTGTTGCTTTATTAAGAATTCAGAGAGAAGAGCACCAGAAATGCTTCCTGATATTCCCTGTGTCTCCTTGGCAGTTTCCCACCCTGGTATCTCCCTGACGTGCCCTCACCTGCAGGAGTTCAGAGACCACAGGTGGAGCTGGAGTGGCTGTAGATACTGTTCTGGGTCTCAACAAAACAAAGAAGGAGTCTTGTGGCACTTTTAAAGACTAACAAATTTATTTGGATCTCAACCGTTTTCTTTAATGTCTGCATCAAGGTGAAGCCTCTGATGTGACAGCATCCTTAGGTGCTGAGGAGCAGCGACAGTACAGCAGGCCTGCAGGGGATGGATGCCTATCCGGGTCTAATGCATGCACCCTCCCCTTCAGCTTTGTCATATCTGCCGAAAACGTAGCTTGGATCAGTGCCATGGTGACTCAGGATGGCTAGGTGCCTCCCTTAATTAGACAGGTCCCATATCAGCACCCCAAACGGTGCATTTAGCATATACATGTTAGTGTGCAGAATGGCTCAGGGCATGGTTCAGGCTGCAGCCTGCTTGCCGGGCACAAGAGGAGCACTCGGCTGTGTGAAATGAACAGCTCAGAATAGCGGGATCAAGCACCTCCCAGAATCCTAAAAACCACCCGCTGTCTTGTAGCCGGATGCTTCTGCAAACATGCTTAGTAGTGAAGCAGGGGAGGTTGGCTCTGAAAATAATCCCATCGTTAGGCTCCAGAGTCAAGGTGAACGGAGGTAGGGCATCACCCTTTGAGGGCCAAATGACACCCCAGCACAAGGTTTGAGCATCGATGCTTTCCACCTGGGACCTAAGAGATACTGTAGAGGGGAAAAGAAATACCTCACTTCCTCCAGCCCAGCAGCTTGGTGCAGAGCAGTTATTTACCCGCTTCATTGTCATTACAAAGCCCACTGTCTGGTGCATCAGCTAGAGACCCTGTTCCAGAGGGGCCGCCATGGTAGTCTAGTTCAGCAAAACCAACAAGGAGTCGACATCTTGTTTGTTTAGCTAGGGACCCTGTTTGTGCCTACAGAAGGGTACGGAGCCTCGAATCTGCCCTGCCACTCCACAAACCTCTCCTTTCTGCCAAGCCCCCTGCGGACCCGTAAGAGCTCTGTCACCTGGGAGCAGTCATATCCACTGAGACTTAGCACAAGTAAAAATCTGTGTGCGCACTGGGCCTTCGACGAGCTCACTGCAGCCAGGACAGAGGTACAATTGTGGTGTTGCAGCAATACCGCTGTCGCGGTGCAGTGTAGACGCTTCCTACCTCGATGGAAGGGGGTTTTCTGTTGAGGTGGGTAACCCACCGCTCCAGGTGGTGGTAGACACTTTGGTGGAAGAATTCTTTTGTCAACCGACTCATGTGAAAGGGACAGGACTCGATGACCTCTCATGGTCCCTTCCAGTTCTATGATTCTATGTCTACACTGGGGGGTCAGCTCACCCAAACCAGACCACTCAGGACATGACGTTTTCCACAGCGGTGGGTGACCTAGCTAGGTTGATCTCATTTTTAAGTGTACAGCGGGCCACAGAATCGTGGAATCTTAGGGCTGGAAGGGACCTCATGAGGTCATCTAGTCCAACCCCCTGCTAAAAGCAGGACCACTCCTTCTAAATCACCCCAGCCAGGGTTTTGTCTAACTGGGCCTTAAATGTTTCCAGAGATGGAGATTCCACCACCTCCCTAGGCAACCCGTTCCTAGAGTGTCATCCAGGCATTTGCACTGGTTTAACTCAATCAGTTTTAAATCCAATTTAAGTTAAACTAATGAAACTTTCTCTTTTAGACAAGGCCTCTCCCTCTTAACTATTTATCCCTTCTTCCTTGACCAGCTTCTTAACTCTTCTTCACTATGTCTATATCCGCCCGATGAGCTAGGGGGCCAATGTCAGCTCACATACGCATACTTACGCAAGCTCCAGGAGTGTTCCCAACATTGCCACGGTAGTCCTGCCATGCTGAATACCCAGAGGGTTTAGGAGAGCTGGAACTCATCCTGATTTTCACTGAGCTAACGTGAGTATGTCTGCACAAGCTGGGAATCACACCCTTAGCTCATAGTGCAGAGATAGCTGAAGTCTGCAAAAAGAGATATGATTTTACACCAAGTTAGCTCCCTTAACATAAAATCTCAGGGGAGATAAGGCCAAGTGCGAGGTTGACCTTGACGAGCGATACTGAGATAAAAATGACCTGTGCCTGGTCTCTGGTGAGATTTACATCGAGAACCAAATGTAAAAACACATCTCTGTTTGCAGTGAAGACACAGCCTTATTCGCAAAATTCCAACAAGCATGAAAATCAACGATTTAATTAAAAACAGTGAAAGTCTTGTGGCACCTTAAAGACGAACACATATTTTGGGGCATAAGATTTCATGGGCTGCAAGCCACATAGTCAGATTGGAAACAACAGTTAGGAGGTATATATACACTTGCAGTAGTGAGAAACAATAGCTTATTGCGGGACAAGTTTATCGTGTGTACGTAGCCTCATTGTGTTCTTTTTCCCGATGCAAAAGAAGAAATGGACACAGATATCAAAAGTGGTAACATCCATAAACCAGTAGGAGAGCACTTCAATCTCCCTGGACACTCTGTAGCAGACTTGAAAGTTACCATACTTCAATAAATGAACTTGAAAAAGAGCATGAAACTGCAGAGCTGGAACTCAGATACAAATTTGACATCATCAGACTGGGTCTGAATAGGGGCTTGGAATGGTTATCACATTACAAAAAATCATAGTCCCTGTTCACATATTCTACCTTCTAATCCACTGTTGTGCTGGGCCTCATCTACCCAAACTGAATCGACTTTGTTAGCACTTGCCCTCTGTGACTCTGTCCGGATTTAGGGGACCATTATGATACTATTTTATATTAATATTTCATAACTGCAATAACCCATAGGAGCTATGCCATCTTTGGTACTAATGGGAAGGTTGTAATTGGCTGGGAATGATTATATGGTTTATGTGTAGGGATTATATCTGTATTAGAAGTTAGGAATATGTTTGTTATATCTGTATTTCAACCTGTGTGATTCTAGGAAACTCCCCAGATGGGATATCATAGAATCATAGAACCATAGGGTTGGAAGGGACCTCACGAGGTCATCTAGTCCAACCCCCTGCTAAAAAGCAGGACCTCTCCCACTAAATCACCCCAGCCAGGGTTTTGTCTAACCGAGTCTTAAAAATCTCCAAAGATGGAGATTCTACCACCTCCCTAGATAGCCCATTCCAGTGCTTCACCACCTTCCTAGTGAGAAAGTTTTTCCTAATATCCAACCTTGTCCTCCCCAGCTGTAATTTGAAACCATTGCTCCTTGTTCTGTCCTCTGGTACCATCGAGAACAGCCTAGCTCCTTCCTCTTTGGAGCAACCCTTCAAGTAGTTGAAGGTTGCTATCAAATCTCCCCTCAGTCTTCTCTTCTGTAGACTAAATAAGCCTAGTTCCTTCAGTCTCTCCTCATAAGTCATGTGCCCCAGCCCCCTAATCATTTTTGTTGCCCTCCGCTGGACTCTTTCTAATTTGTCCACATCCTTTCTGTAGTGGGGAGCCCAAAACTGGACACAGTATTCCAGGTGCGGCCTGCCCAGTGTCGAATAGAGGGGAATTATCACATCCCTCGATCTGCTGGCAATACTCCTACTGATGCAGCCTGATATGCCATTGGCCTTTTTGGCAACAAGGGCACACTGTTGGCTCATATTCATCTTCCTGTCCACCATAACCCCCAGGTCCTTTTCTACAGCGCTGCTACTTAGCCGATCGATCCCCAGCCTGTAGCAATGCATGGGATTTTTCCGTCCTAAGTGCAGGACTTTGCACTTGTCTTGTTAAACCTCATGAGGTTTCTTTCGGCCCAGTGTTCCAATTTGTCCAAGTCTCCCTGGATCCTGTCCCTGCCCTCCAGAGTATCTACCATTCCCCCCAACTTGGTGTTACCCGCAAACTTACTAAGCACGCAGTCTATTCCATCATCAAGATCATTAATGAAGATGTTGAATAGAACCGGCCCCAGGACCGACCTCTGGGGCACTCCACTCGTTACCAGTTGCCAACCAGACATCGAGCCATTGATTCCTACCCGCTGAGCCCGTTGATCTAGCCAGTTTTTGATCCACCTTACGGTCCACTTGTCCAACCCATACTTCCTTAACTTGCCGACGAGAATGCTGTGGGAAACTGTATCAAAAGCCTTGCTAAAGTCATAAAGTCCATGGCCATTGTTTCCTTAATGACCCATTAAGGAAGCTCCCAGGTACAGTGGGCCCAGGGAGAAACCTATTGAGCCACTAGGACTTGAACATGTGACTCAACTCCATTTTGATTGGAAAGAACTGCACACAGCATGGAGAAGGCCAGAGGGGATAAAAGGCAGCAGCCCTGGCTCCATCTTGTCTCAAGTCCCCAGTCTACAGCCAACACCCATCTCTGGAACTATTCCTCTGTGACTGGACAAAGGACTGAGACCCATCCAGGAGCTGGGTGTTTACCAGAGGAAGAAGCCTGCAAACTCCAGAGGAACAAACCTGTGAACTGGTTTACATGGACTCAAAATCATTTGTATGTATGTGATTCACTTTGGCCCTTTAACATCTCTCATATTTGGCTTCTTTTCTTTTTATATTAAACCTTTAGTTGTAGTTACTAAAGGATTGGCTGTCAGTGTGGTATTTTGGGTAAGATCCAAGCCTATATTGTTCTGTGTGATGTAGATGGCCCTTTGGGGTCAGGAGAACCTATATCTTTGAGGGACCCTGCAGCTAGGTGGGAGCCAGAGGAGCTGGAGTGCAATAAAGGGGGCTGTTTCTATTTTGGGCAGACTTCTTGGTACCCTATGTGGGGAATCAGAAGCCTGGTTGTGACTGATAGGGAGACTGGTGTAAATACCACCCATCAATGTTTGGGGAGTTTGGCTCCCGGTTTTGCAGCTTGCCCTGATTTTTGCACATCCAGGAGGTTATCCCAGGAGGCCTCGGTCACACCCTCCCCATTGTAATGTTTCTCACCCTTGCTGTACTCCAAACTGTAGTTTCTACTTTATGCATCTGACAAAGTGGTTTGCAGCCCATGAACACTTTTGCCCAGAGGAATGTGCTAGTCTTTAAGGTGCCACATACTCTCGTTGTTTTGCTCTATACGGACTAACACGGCTACCCCTCTGGAACTTGTCACAATGATTTAATTATCTTCTCTTATCACTCAGGCTAAACGGCACAGTGCAATTTGAAAAAAATCATTTGCAGATTTTTTTTTCTTTATTTCGCCACTGCAGCTGAGCCCTCCCCACCCCCTCTCTTTTAATTAACATCCTGGAGTATTCACACACTGACAGTGGCCAAGACAAAGGATGATTTTTAATTATCTCCTACATTTTTGGAAACCTGGAATGTCTTTCCTGCATTGTGCCAAGAAGCATAAAGATAGTGAACTTTTTAATTAGCTTCTGAAATCACTTTAGCACATGGTAGGGGAAACTTCTTTAACCTGTCTATTGTCATTCTTGAACTGCTTTCACACACCTGCTCCCCATACACAGCCATCCTTTTCTTTGTTTGAGTAACTTCTGCAGCAGTCTGACCAGTTGTCTTTCATGGTATCGTTTTCATTACCCCACAGATGGTTTTCCCTACACCAAAATCGCACCCTCCTTCGGAAGACTCTGTCTCTGCTATGCATCCGCACAGTCTGTAATACAAAGCCACCGACTGCTACTTATTGTCACCAAAGATGCACAGATGGCAAGGTAGCTCTGTACGTCTGTATGTGGGGTGCCCCCTGTCCTGATATATGAATTTGCAAATCTTGTTACGCAGCAGACATTTATTATTGGCCCAAATAAAAGAGGCTTCCACGCAGATTGAGTTCCCGTTTTGTCTCCCTTGTTTACCAGGGACCACACCAGGCTGGAACTTTCTGCAGCACACAGAGACATCTAGTGGCTAAATGATGAACTTCAGCTGACCATAAAATTGAAGTGTAGGTCTACCCTAATGGCCTCATCCTTCACCAGGCTTCTGGCAGGGGGCATAGCTGCAGATGGGCCTGGCTGGGCATGTGTCCACCCAGATGTCCAGTAGGCCCAACCACCCAGCGCAGCACCTGGCAGTGGTGTGAGCTTGCTGCCATGCCAGCAGGTGACCGTGAGCAACAGCACTGCAGGCGGAGGAGCAGCTGCGGGTAGAAGAGTAGGAGTGGATGCTCCTCCGTCTCTAGCTCCCACCCAGTGGCGGGGGCCAGGCTGCCTCTCCCCCTCTCCTCCTTCTCCTGACACTCCAGTGGCTAGACAACTGGAGCATTGGCAGGAAGCTTCCAGTCATGTCAGCGGAAGCAGGACTGGCCAGGCCCACCCTGAAGAGTAAGGGGCTGGCCAGAAAGCAGGGGCTGGCTACACCCCTGGCTTCTGGAGGCAGAGGCGGCTTTTGGGGTGGGCGAAGCAGGCGGTCGCCTAGGGCCCCATGCAGTGGGGTCCTGTCACCTACCCCAAAAGCTGCATCTGTCTCCTGTCCTGTGCTGCGGAACACATGGCGGGCAGTGGGGCCAGCGGTGGGGGGAGGAGGGGTGGGGTAGGGGTATCCCCGTGGGACGATGGGGCCCAGGGCCAATCGGCATGGAGGGGAGGCAGGGCGGGCTGACCCAGAGACCATGCTCCACCATTCCGCCCTGTCCCTGGGCTGGCTGCTCCACCCCCCGCTGCTCCCTGCACTTCTGCCCCTTGCCTTTCGGGGGGCCCCATGGCGGCAGGGGGGGAAGCCAGTTTGGCCCCCGTAGGGATGGCAGTTGGGGAATTGGGAGCCACGGCAGGACACCAGGGCTGGTCTCCGGGTGCCCAGCAGGGTGCCACATTGCTGAGGGAGCTGGCCACGGGGAGCTGGTGTCACGGCGGGGTTGGGCCACCCTGTGGGGTGGGGGAAACATGGGGGGGCTTTTTGAGGTTTTCAGGACCCCTGGCGTGGCACCAGGGCCAGAGGGGGAGCTTTCAGGGCCCCCAGTAGGATGCCGGGGCCAGGGCTGGCACCAGGGAGCCCTATGGGGGCCGCGCAATGGGCCTTTGCCTAGGGCCCCAGATAGGCTAAGGCCACCTCTGTCCGGAGGCCTTTCCGCACAGTCTGGCACCTATGCAGAAGGAGAAAGGCTAGGCATAAAGTTTGGAGGCATATTGCAACCCCCATAGACATTTTGCAGAAAAGATCACGGGGCCTGGGGCTGAGATCTCTTTTGTGCACAGTCTCCCCCAGAGGAGTCTTTGGTAGCCATCACTGCAAAGGAGAACAATGAGTTCATGGGGCAGATGGTTGCAGGGAGAAAGCACAAAGGTGCTTGTCTGAAGACTTCTACTTCTGCAATCAATTCTTCTCTGTTTGCGAGCAGCAGATCGAGAGGTCCAAGGCCCCTAGTTGGTTCCTGCAGGATTTGTACCAGGAAGTTGTCCTCAACGCTCTCCAAAAACTTCTTGCCCTTGCCGGTGTGACCCTGCATCTGCCAGTGTCACCTGAGATATATGCAAAGTCAATCTGCATGGAGGGTTGAGCTGTTTTTGAGAATTCACCATTGCACCCCACCAGCATGACCTCAGCCACACAATGCATGTGCGGTCATGGAGAATGTGGGCAGGATGGGTCGCTCTTCAAAATGGCATCATGCGTCTAATACATCGTGTCCAGTTTTGATTGAGTGTCAGATGGGGAACAAACCCTAGAAAAGTAGGAGCACCCTATTTAATTCCTGCCATGAAGAAAGACCTGCCTGCCATGAGGTGTCAGTTTAACTTTAGAACCTGGAAGGATAATGGAACAAATAATCAAACAATTTGTAGGCACCTAGAAGATATAAGGTGATGAGGGGGAAACAGTAGATGTGATGTATCTCACCTTTAATAAGGTATCTTGCATGTCTTTCTCATAAACATACTAAGGAAATGTAGCCTAGAGGAACCTCCTATAATGGCTCACAATTGAGCTGGAAGCACATACCGCATACAGTCCCATTATCATCTTACATGTTGCTCCTCCAGACAGGGAACAGTGCTGGGTCCAGTTCTATTCAATACTGCCATAAATGATTTGGATAATGGCAAGAGAATACGCTCATAAAGTCTTCAGACGATACCAAACTGGGGATGGTGGGGGATGGGTTGCAAGCACTTTGGAGGACAGGATTACAATTAAAAATGATCTTAACAAACTGCAGAAATGGTGTGCAATAAAAAGATGAAATTTTATAAGGACAAATACAATGCACTATACTTGGGAAGGAATCATCAACTGCAAAAATACAAAATGGGAAATAACCGCTGAGGCAGGACTACTAAGGAAAGCGACATGAGGGTCATAGTGGGTTACAAACTCAGTATGAGTCACCAATATACTGATGAAAACAAAGGGGTTCAGTGAGGAGGCTGTTTCCTCGCTGACTCCCATCTCCCTGGCTGCAGTAGGGAAATCCCATGCATCCTATAGCCTTGTGTGCTCCACCTGGGTCCTTAAGCAGTGGCTGTCTTCTGCAGCCAGCAGGGATCCCAGTGCCTATGGACATAGGTGGAGCAGTTTGCCATGCTCCCTGCTACAGGCAGGGGAAGGGAAGCACCTGTCTCCCATCCCTTTGATTGCAACAAAGAACCTGCACTGGTTTTTTGGCCTCAGGGAAATATGTTCCACCTGGGTCCTTAGGCAGAAGCTCCCTTCTGCAGCCTGCAGGAGGGGAGCCACAGGCCACTTTGAAAGGCACTGTGGGCCACTTTTGGTCCCTGGTCCTCCGGTCAGGAATCACTGGGTTAGGGCTGGTCCAGATAATACTGCCTCAATGCAGGGGACTGGATTTGATGACATATCTAGATCCTTTATAGTCCATGGGGAGACGGGTTGAGATTTTTATTTGGCCAGAAGGAGACAGGTGTGGAGCAGAGAGGTAGATTAGTGAGTCACCACTGTCCTACCAGGAGAATGAAAGGGTTCCTAGTGTTCTGAAAAGCAGCTCTCTCCCCCGATAGCATTCCAACCCCCACATTCAAGTGTGAAGAACCAGAACCTCTTGTCTTTATTTTCAGTCTTGGCCCAAGGCAGTTTTACCACCTAGGTGCAAACATGCTGGGTTTGCTGCCACCCACCAGACAGATGATGAACTTTCTGCTTCAAGCGAGAGGCTGTCATCTGCCTTTCCAGCCAAGCATTTCTACAGAAGGGAACGGCTGCTGGGTCATCACATTTCATGGCAAGATGCATCTTCTTCCCTTTGGTTAGCTTCATTTCCTACTCATTAACTCCAGGACAGCCAATCCTTCATCCTCAGGCCTCCCTCGTCAGCATGAGAATTTAGGATCCAATTGCAGTCTGTCATTCAGCAGAGCTCCTCAATCGTTGAGTGAAACTCTAGACACTATGTCGCCCATATGCTGGTTGATAAAGTGGGCAAATGAAGTTAATTTATCCTCCTTTCTCCTTGGCTAAGAGGCGGTAAAGAAATGGGAAGCATCATTCCTTATTCATTCAGGGACGGAAATACAGAATATCTGTGAGTTCATCTAGTCCCTTTTCCAATCAATGCAGAATTCTTCCCCCCTGGAAACATACCCCAAAATTTTGCCCAATTTTAAATACCTGAAGTGGCTGGGCTTCTATCATCAGTGCTTTTTTTCTAAAAAAAAAGGTACCGGAACTCCTATTGATGTCCGTCGTGTCATAAAGAAATAACACTGAAAATAGTGCAGTAAACAGTAAATTTTTGAATATATCAAAGAAATAAAAATACAAGGTAAAAACTGTTAAGTTTTATTAACTATGCAGGCCGCTAATATACTGAAAGACAACCTGTGAGGTCTTACAGCAGGGGTCCTCACACTTTTTAAATAGGGGGCCAGTTCACGGTCCCTCAGACTGTTGGGGGGCCGTATTATAATTAGAAAAAAACGTGAATGCGTAGCTATCACGTCTGCTGCTGGCCTGTGTTTCTGGGTACTGGGTGGCAGGCAGTAATGCATCCACACACTTTTTGTTGGTGCTGTGGGCTCCGGCCAGGCCCAGAGTGTGGGACTGACCGATGTTAGCCTGCTGGCCTGCTGTTGTGTACGCAACTAGTAGCCAATGTTCCCTCTAGCTTTGGTGGTTTGTGTGCAAAATTTTCAAGCCATGTGAAAAACTTTTTCAGAATAAATTTTTGGGGAAAACTCACAAGACAGAAATTATAGGCATTAATTGAAGATAAAGTGACTGTAAATAGAATTAATTAATTAATTAATTGTGTTTAATTAATTTAATTGGAATGAATTTGGAATTGAAATCTAATTTTAAGAAAGGTTTTTATTTAAAATTAATTTTTAAAAAGTTTTAAAAAAGAAGGGAGAGAAAGAAAAAAGAGAAGGAAGGAGGAGACAAAGAAAAAAGAAAGAAAGGAAGGAAGCAAAGACAGAAAGAGCAGGAAGGAAGGAAGACAAAGAAGAGAAAAAGAAAAAAAGGAAAGGAAGAAAGAAGAGAAAGGAAGGCAGGGAAGAGGAAGACAAAGAAGAGGGGAAAAAAAGGAAAGGAAGGAAAGGAAGAGGAAGAGAAAGAAGAGAAAGGAAGCAGCCCCGGGGGTCTGGAGAGGGGGCGGTGGGGGCTGCCGGCCTGTGCGGGGGTCCCTCCTTGTCCCCACCCCTCTAACCCGGCCCGTCTCCTTGTCCCCACCCCCACCCCACAACCCGGCCCGTCTCCTTGTCCCCACCCCCCACCCCTCTAACCCGGCCCGTCTCCTTGTCCCCACCCCTCTAACCCGGCCCGTCTCCTTGTCCCCACCCGCATCCCACAACCCAACCAGTCTCCTTGTCCCCACCCGCACCCCACAACCCAACCAGTCTCCTTGTCCCCGTCCCCACCCCTCTCCAGGCCTCCCTCCAGCCCCCTTACCTGGCCGGAGGCTGGGAACCACAGGGACGGCCGGCAGAGCTGCTGCCGGCCAGTCCGCTCCCGCCCTGAGCACGCAGTAACTGCGCATGCTCAGGGCGGGAGATTTAAATCTCCCCAGCCCGGCCCAGCCTGCACAGCTGGGAGGGAGCACCGGCGGGGAAAAAAAGGTGCCGGAACGCCGTTCCGGTGCGTTCCGGCAGAAAAAAAGCACTGTCTATCATATATTTTGGGAGGCAATTGTACAGGTTTATATCCTGCTAAACTGCAGCCATTTCACCATTGTGTAAACTCAGTCACAAGGAAGTTAAGTGATTAGGCCCAGGTGTTACACCATTCCCCATGGCAGAGCAAGAAAGAAAACACAGGAATCTTAACAGATTCTTAGGTAACAGAGAATCTTTATTGAAGTGAATGTTACAAAAAAGGGTCAAGCAGACATGGTTTTAGGTAAAGGAAGCGATTGGTCATCCAGGGTACAGTACAGATCATTTGGGAAGTAACAGGTAAAGGTAAGGATGGGGAGTACAACCAATACATGATCTACGGTTTTCAGGATGGGGGGAGTCACAGGACTGCAGGGTTGAGAAGCAAGAGGTCAGAGATTCGGGATAAACAGCTTAATATGGGAGGGATACTGAGTGTGATGATATGGGGAGCACATATACTATTGAGGGTGGTTCATCCCGGAATGTGAATAGGGAGGGCGGGTAAAGAATCCATAGGGAGATATGTTCTCACGTAGAGAGGTGGGGGGAGGGGGACGGCGGAGCCCCCTGGTGGTAGATGTGGAAGTGGACCCTTATTCCTCCTGGTACTGTCTATGCCCAGTGATATGTTCGATGTAAATGTCTCGGGACCATCTGATGGTGTCGGATACCATGAGGCGGCGCATTAGTCGGGCGTAGCGTTTACCGACTCCACAGGCCTGCAGCACACCTTCGTTGGCTGGGTCCCAGGCACCCAAGGCGCCGACGATCAGGGCGTGGATCTGGACCGTGTAGCCCTTGGCTCTCAGTGTGTCAGCGAGGGGAGCGTATTTTTCCTCTTTTCGGGTCCGAGCACCAAGAAAGGCCGGAGACCGGTTTTCGAAGGGGACCGTGATGTCGACCATGATGACTTTCTTCTGGTCCTCGTCTGTGACCACGACATCGGGTCTCAGCAAACTGTCGGTACCGGGGACGGTAGAGTTGACTTTGACCGCCCCGAGGTGAGGCGGGATCGCTTTCACAAGGCGGGCCTGGACCGCGTTGTGTCTTAGTTGCCAGGCTCTGGAGTGCAGCTTGCAGCTGCAGAGGACGTGGGGCAGAGTCTCGTTGGCGTAGCCACATTTTCTGCAGCGCTTGTCCCGATGCCCGTGGCGGACGGCTCCGTTCAGGGGAACACAGTTGAGGCGGGCACGGTGGATGAACCTCCAGTCCGCGAACCGGGTGTAGCTGCCTTCCGGGAGGAAGTGGTTGCTGGCGTCCCATTTGCTGGTCAGCTCGAAGACCTTGCCTTGGTCGGGTTTTCTTTTAAGGTCTTCTACGTACAGCGCATGGACGGCAGCTTTCAGTATCCTCTCCAGCTGGCCTCTAGCATTAGGGGGGACGATGGTGCGGTCTTCAGTCCTGTTTCGCGGCACCAAGACTGACAGCTCCTGCCGCTCCTCACACCATGACCATCGACAGCCGATGCGCTTCCCCAGGCGACGCGTGGCGACCCGGGCGCGGGTCCAGAGGGAGGAGATGTCACCCCTGTCCTGGCCGAATTCGCCCTCCAGGGAGCCGCTGAGGTAAGTGGTGACATCTGTGTTGGAGGGGATTCTTTTGATCCGTTTCGCAGCCACCTCGTGCAAGGCATTTGTCGCGATGTTTTTGACGGTGGGATCCGGACAGGTCAGGAGACGGAAGGCGTGGGTGATTACGGCGATGTCGCAGAGGTCGCCCATGCGGGGGACATTGGCACCTCCCTGCTTGTGGTCAATGTAGGTCAGTTCATTGCTGGCCCTCAGAGGGAGGAACAGCCACCTTTTTACCAGTCGCCGGATGGCACCATCAGCTTTGTTGAGGGGCACCTTGGCTACCGCGGAGCCTCGTAGGACGAACGCGATGCGGGGGATCAAGAAGGAGTTTAGGGCGTTGACCTTCTGCCAAGGTGCCAGCAGAGAGGCGTCGATCTTGCCAGCATCCTGCAGGATCGATTGGATGGTGTCATCGGGGGTTTGTTGGACACGGAAGCCCGTTGGCGTTCCCAGGTGCTGGTACGCCTGCCCATCTTCGAGACAGGCGACGGGCTCGCCCTGGATCTGGAACGATGTTGGCTGGGCTGCGTCTTTCTTGCTGCCGTCCAGGTGGAGGGACGCACACTTCTTGGCATTGAAGCGTAGCCCCATCCAGTCGGCAATCAGGCTGGTGGTGTGTAGCATGTTGTGGAGATGCTTGGGGTCATCCGCAATCAGGACCAGGTCGTCCGCATAGGCCAGAATGCTGACTCTTTCCCCATGGAGGTCGAGTCCCCCAGGGCCCTCAGCTATCGCCCGGATGAGAGGCTCCATGGCGAGGTTGAAGATGATAGGGCTGAGGGGGCAGCCCTGCTTCACTCCGCTCCGGATTGGGATCTCGGCGGTCTCTCCCTCGATCGAGCGGATGGTGGTGGTGCTTCCATCATACAGTTCACGGAGGAGCTGGAGGAAGGTGGCCGACATCCCAAATTCCTGGAGTGTGGAGAAGATATGCTGGTGGGGCATGGAGCCAAAAGCATTGGCCAGATCTAGCCAAGCCATGGCGCACTGCTTCCGGGACCTCCGGGCGGTTTGGATGGCGGTCTGGAGGATGAAGTTATGTTCGTAGCAGCCTTCACAGGACATAAAGCCCTTCTGGACGGAGCTGATGGCTCCCCCGTTCACCGACCAGGTTGTGATCCTTGCTGCTAGGCAACTGGCATAGAGTTTGTAGATGGTGGAGCAGAGGGAGTAGATTCACTTAAAGGCCAGATGGGACCATTTGCTCATCTAGTCTGACCTCCTGCTTAATTCAGGCCAGAGAATTCCTGTTTTGAATCCAATAACTTGTGGCTGAACTAGAACCTACCATTTGGAAAGCCATCTAATTTTGACTTAAATATTATTAGTGGAGAATCCGCCAAATCCCTTGGCATGTTGTTCCAATGGTCAATTACTCTCACTGGTAAAAATCCTGATTCTTATTTCAGTTCTAATGTTTCTAACTTCAATATCTAGTCACTGGAGGTTGTTACACCTTTGTCTACTGGATTAAAGAGCAGAGGAAGAACAGACACAAAATATCTGGCTGCCCAGTCCAATTTTCCTAGCCATTGGATTAAAATGTCTACTCCTCCAGAAACTTTACTTTAGTCATAACTCTTCTGCTTTCCTGTCTCATACGCACACAGCTTCACAATTGCTTAAATCCAGAGATGGAGGTCTGGAAGGGACCTCGAGAGGTCATCTCATCCAGTCCCTTGTGCTGAGGCAGGCCAAGTAAACCTAGACAGTCCCTGAGAGGTGTTTGTCTAACCTGTTCTTAAACACTGCCAATGACAGGGATGCCATAACAGGGAAGCCTGTTCCAGAGTTTAACTGCCGGTGTCAAGGCTGTTCCTCACTCTGGCACTTTGAGTGTGGAAGGTGGGGGCCGGCAAAAGACCTTAAAACTACTGGCTCTAAAGCCTGGTCTTAAAATTCTCCAAGGCTAGCAATTCCCTGGCCTTGGATTGGTATTGCTGCCACCACCCAAATGTAAAACCCCTTTTGAGAACCCAGGAAGGAGTACTTGGGAATTCCTTCCTGCAACGTACCCTCAATCTCTTTTATTCCTCTCTCTGGAGAGTGACTGAATCCCAGCTGTGATATCAGCTGAAAATGGAACTCAATTCCTTTTAATAGTTGACTGTGCAGTCTGAGGCGCACACACACAGAACTTCTTGCCTTTTACGACACAGAATCAGATCTTGTTCTTAAAAGGATATTTTTTTTCTTGAATTAAGAGGAAGAGCTAGGAAAACACAGAGTAGCTTCCCTGGGCTTTAACTTGGATAATTGCAGGATAATGGGGGGAGTACATGTGCTGGGCCCAGAGGAGTCCAAACAAAAAAAAAAGAACCAAAACAAAGAAATAACCTAAACACGTCTAGCTAAACATTTCCTGTTCTACTCATGCATGGAGAGGTAAAGATTTACTTTCTTTTTAGGCATGGATGTCGCTGGATTCGCCACTCTTGGCTTCCTGGCCCCCTTACCAGTCCTTCCAGGAGTTCTTCCCCAACCAAACAGAAAACAGGAAGGACTGCTGCTTCCGATTAAAAAATGTATACTCTGTTTCTATTGACTTTCTTGGTGTTTTGCCAACTTACTTCCTGCGACTTCTCTAGGACTCACTGTCTATGGTGTTACCCCAAGGTTACCACAGCCAGTATAGTTAAAAAGTTCTTCCCAATATCCAACCCAAATCTCTCTTTCTGCAGATGAGGCCTATTACTTCTTGTCCCACCTTCAGTGGACTCAGAGAACAATCTATCCCTTCTTAAGGTACTTGCTGATTGTTATCAGGTCTCCCACATTCTTCTTTTCTCAAGAGTAAATACACGTTCTTTTATTAAACCTTTCCTCATAGGTGAGATTTTATCCTGAGGTTTTTGGGTTGGTTTTTTTTGCTCCCCTCTGGACTGTAGGTGGTCTTCCCTCCCCAATAACATAATGTACCCCAGGCTCTGGGATCCTGTAGAGCTATACAACAGAACTGAGATTGGAATTTGTCTTTCTAACTATCATCCTGACTGTAGCCTTGAGGGAAGACATGCTCTCTCTCTCTCTCTCTCTCTCTCTCTCTCTCTCTCACACACACACACACACACACACACACACACACACTGGCTATGTCTACACTTGCACTTTTAAGTCGACTTTAACTAAGTCGACTTAACTAAGTTGACTTAAAGGTGACTTAGTTAAGTCGACTTAGTGGGTCTACACTTAACATTAAAGTCGACTTAAAGGGGAACTTACAAAGTCGACCTAGAGCGTCCACACTGGATGCTCTAGGTCGACTTTGTGGGACTAAGGGGACCTTGGGCAGGTCCACGGTGGCGGGGGGGAAGCACCCCCTGTATACAATGGGGCAAAGGGGGACAGGGACCCTGGCAGGGCAGAGCCCTGTGTGTGACACTGTCTGGATTTAGGGAAGCATTTATGATATTATTTTCTATGGCTATCTCATAAATGCTATAATCCATAGGAACTATGTCATGTTTGGTATCAATAGAAAGATAGTAATTTGCTGGGAATGATTATATAGTTTATGTCTACGAATTCTATTTTGATTAGAAGTTAAGAATTTGATGTTATATCCATACTTTAACTTGTGTCATTCTGGAGAAATTAGATGGGAGGGTGTGAACAACCATTGTCTCCTTAATGTTTAGGAATTTTCCAGGTAGAATGGTCCCAGGGACTATCCCTGATGAGCCATTGAGGACATAGGGAATACAACCATTGTATCCTTAATGGCTCATCAGTTTACTCCCTGGAACCATATCACCTGGCAAATTCCTAAACATTAAGGAGACAATGGTTGTTCACACACTCCGTCTAAGACATTCCTCCAGAAGGACACAAGTTAAAGTATGGCTATAACATCAAATTCTTAACTTCTAATCAAAATATAATTCGTAGACATAAACTATATAATCATTCCCAGCAAATTACTACCTTTCTATTGATACCAAACATGACATAGTTCCTATGGATTATAGCATTTATGAGATATCCATAGAAAACAATATCATAAATGCTTCCCTAAATCCAACAGAGTCTTGTGGCACTTTTAAAGACTAACAGATTTATAAATCTATTAATTTATAAATCTGTTAGTCTTTAAAAGTGCCACAAGACTCTGTTGTCTTTCTACAATAGACTAACACGGCTACCCCTTCGGAATTTCCCTAAATCCAGACAGTGTCACACTGTACCCACATGCCCTGCCCTTTGGGGGGCATGCCAGGCTCCCCCTGTGCCCCCCCCTGCAGGGAGGGCATTGGTGTAGTCCTGGGGTAGCCCTAAGTCGACTTAGGGCTACCCCAGGGCTACACTGGCTTAATTCGACTTTAGAAAGTCGAATTAAGCCTTAGGTCGAGTAGAAAGGTGGTTTAATAAAGTCGACTTAATTTTCATTAGGGCGACTTTATTTTTCTTAAGTCGACTTAAGCAAGCTGCTTAAGTTGACTTAAGCAAAGTGGTGTGGGCGCAGGGCTCATTAAGTCGACTTAAGCCAAGCTTAAGTCGACTTAATTTACAAGTGTAGACGCACCCACACAGACATACATATTTATGTGTGAGTCCCACTCCCTTTCCTTGCCAGCCATAGAAATGCCTTCCTCCTTTGTGCTTGTCTATTTAATTATCACACTCAGGAATGATGCCTCCAACTATAGCTGGACTCCTTGATCAATTTAGATCAGTCTTCAACCCGATTATTCCACCTTTGCTTCAGGCCTTTGTCTATGGCTCATAGATCCCTGCGAATCAAATGCCTTGATCCCCCCACATCCAAGCCTGTGAAATAGCCATTGCCTCATTCGACAGCTTCAAATAATCTCTGGTCTCTTTGGTAACCCAGAATCAAGGCACTACATTGGTCTGGGCAATGAACGTGGCTGGTGTCGAATGGCCAGATTGCTGCGATACGTGGACAAGAGAAAGGATACAAGTACAGAGACGTTGGCCTGCCCTGCACTGAAGGGAAATGAACAGGACCCCACATATATTCTTCCCACAAGGCAGAGCAGGGACTAACCAGACATTCAGTTGCAGCAGATTGGGCCCCAAAGTGGATGGAACACTTGGCTGGGACTCAGGTGAACTGGGTTCTATTCTAAGTTCTGCCACGGGCCTGCTGGGTGCACTTGGGCAAGTCACTTCCTCGTCCCCTGCCTCAGTTTCTCCAGCTGTAAAATGGGGCTAACAATCCTGCTCTCCTTTGTACAGTGCTTTGAGACTTGCAGCTGGCTAAGAGGTGACTATTATTATAAGTCACCTTACGACACCCATGCCTGCCCCATTGTCCTCACAGGAAGCGAGGGTCGCGCAACTCAATGCTAAGGCGGAGACACAAACGTGTGTACACCACCTCAGTTCCATTCAGTTGCAATGCTGTCTCCCCTTCACCCCATCTCTGGTTTGACTCTTTCCCTGTCCCTCCCGCCATGGATGGAATCCAAGGCCCTCTGAAGCGGGGCTGAGTCATTCATGACAAAAGGGGGTGGGTATTTCAATACTATGGAAATTGCCGGTTTCTTGGCTATCTGTGGGCATGAGATCTAATGCAGGTCTAGAATGATTTTCCCCAGTGGGCCCCTGCATTAATAAGGCTTGGACCTTTAAAACACCTGTCATGGGAGGAAAGGAAAGCCCTTCGCAAAGATGAGTAACTGCCATTAGCCTCATTTTGTAACTGGGAAAACTGATGAAATTAGCACAGAGCCTGCTTGAGAACTGAGTGCAGAACAGAATTGTTGGAAGGTCTGGTGCAAAATGGAGATAAAGGTGGCTGGACTAAAACTGGAAGAGGAAATAGCCTAGAGATCAAATTCCAAAGGGGTAGCCGTGTTAGTCTATTGTAGAAAGACACACTCCCCTGCATTTTATTTCCTCCCACTCTGTAACTTTCCTATCTTCAAAGCGTCTGACGAAGTGGGATTTTCTCCCACGAAAGCTCATGCGATTAATAAATCTGTTAGTCTTTAAAAGTGCCACAAGACTCTGTTGTCTTCCTAGAGATCAAGACAGAGAATAGGAAGTGCTAAAATTCTGAATGATGGGTAGAACTTCTGGCCTGATTCCTCCACCCTGGAAAGACAGACTCTCAGCTCACTCTGTGTTCAAACCCTTCTTTCAAGGAGCAACTTATTTTTCAGACCCAATTAAACAGGTCAGCTCACGTTCCACATATAAACTTGGTCTTTCCCCTCTAGCCTGAGGTCTTCTGCAGGAGCACAGAGACCTTTCCCATTGTGTGACTCTCTGCCTCTGCTCTATGGTCAGCTACAGGAGCACTCTTCCTTCTGAATTCTCCTCCACCCAAGCCGCTTGCTGGCTTTTACAGTCAGTCTCAGCCAGGATGTAGCTGATCAGCCCCTGGTGAGGCAAAGCTCTGTTCCCTATGAAGGGCCAGCCACCCTGGAACCTAGTGTTCAATACTTTCACTAATGAGCTAAACGAGGTTTGACTGACAATGCTTCCTGGGGGTGGCATTGCAAGAAAGCCCTTAAGCACCTTCAGAACAAAGGAACCAGTTTGCTTTGTGTGAACCCTGCATCCCTACTTAGTTTGGAGACCCCAACCAAGATGGGAGGCCCATTTGGGGGAGGCATGGCGACCGATCCAGCTGAACATAAGGTAATGAACGCTGGTGATTTCTGAATTAGTCCCAACCGCTCCTGGAAAATGATCGAGCCGACGTCACAGGCAGCTCAGTGAAAATGTCAGCTCAACGGGCAGGAGCTTTCAGGCAAACGACTGACCTGCTGAGAAAGAGCAATGTTCCTGTGTATGTGGATAGGGCAGCACACAGCTGTGTCCACCGCACTTCACAAAGGCCAGCCACAGCAGGAACGGAAAGGGCTCACCCAGGATAATGATGCCTCGCAGAGGAGCCGGGCTCTAGTAAACATTAAAATGAGCAGATTTAGGTTGTTAAATTGGGACATTAGGAGGAGGGGATAAGCTGCAACCCCACTGTAAGTGGCTAAGACCAACGGAAGTTGCATTTGCTCGGGGCCTCTTCCCAGCAAAGCACTTATGCGCATGCTTAACTTTAAGCACATGGAATGGTCCTGTTGACTTGCTAGGCTTAAATGCTTTGCTGGACTGGAATGTTATCTGATGAGCACAGGACTTAGAGCCAGGATACCTGGGTACTGCTGAGAGCTCCGACATGGATTCACTGCATGTCCTTGGTCATGTCACTTTCCCTCTCTGTCCTTCCTTGCCCCAGTATCTGAACCGTGGGTAATCAAAGCTTTAATCGCACCACACTCCCTGCAAGAGCGGTTTTGGCTCTGGGATTATGGGGTAGTTATGTTCTGCCTGTTTGTGCTGAAGTTCCAGTTAGGCATTCTTCTCCTGTCCTGTCTCCAGTTATGTGTGTCAACAGAGGGGGCATTGATACTTTGTGGATGAAAGGTACCATGCCAATATCAGCTACGATGCCCACTCTCCCTGCGCAGTGTGTGTAGTTTTGTGTTTGTTCTTACTGTGCAAGAGGGAATGAATAAGGAGAAATACACCATGACCGGTGGCTGAGGCAGAGAGACAGAAAGATGAAAGGTACCTTGAATCTAACAAGCTTATGTATCACTGTGTGTAAATCAATCCCATCAGTAGAGGCAAAAGTCAGCAACGATCCATCTAGTGAGCTCTGCTTAGTCATTGTATTAATAACACCTTGCTAATTAAATGGCAGCCAACAATGCGCACCTCATCTCTGGGCAGATCTAAGTAGCTAGAACCAGAGTTTGCAGGTTAATTAATCAAATCCCACTTAAAAGAAGCTCAGAAACAATGAGTCTGCCTCTCTGTGCTTAGCGATCTACTCAGTTTCAGGGGAAATACAATCAGAGGAGGATCAAATCTTCAGCGGACTCCTTTCCAATAAATGGGAAGTTAATTCTGAGTAGGAGTGATTGGCTTGTTAAAACCTCCAGGGGAGTTCACTGGATTATTCATCTTAAAATATTCATTGCAAATGCATTTTTCATTTCCAGGCTTTAAAATTGAGAAGCGATGAGTCTGCGGCTCGTGCTGGGGGCCCCCTCGCCTCACAGCCAAAACCAAATGCAGCAATATTGCCCTTAATGAGAACAATAGCCCGCGCAGAGAGAGACTACACAAGAGCAATTTGCAGCAAGTGCACCCTAAAGCGTAACATGCAATGAATTAGCATCCACAGCACTTGATGGGTTGGCCGCAGGTGAATGCCAGTGAGGTTCTTATTCAACCCTCTTCATCCATAATGCATAAGACTCATCAAAATTCAATGGCAGCCACTGGGGTATTTCTGATGCTTTGCCTCAGAATTCTCCAGGGCCCTGCCTACCTCCATTTTAGCATTTCAGGCCCATTTGGAAAAGACACATTCTCTGATGGTTGTTGCTGGGTGAGTTTCACTTCTCAGAAGTCTTCTACTGCAGTCTGTTTTAAAAAATGTGTGCAAGCCTCAACTATAATGTACACCCCCCATTCCAACCTTTCCCAAAGCTGGGGCTGCGGCGGATTTTCTGATTAGATCGCTGTATTATAGGTGATACCAACCGCATCACCTATGGTTAAGATTGCTTGACATTTCCCTTTATAATAAACCCCGGTTTTCAGGTGCTTACAACTTTGCCAGACTTTTAGGCTGACAGTTTCTCTGCTGACTGTCTGCCTCAGAATGAATTTTTTGGAAAAGTGTCAGCTAAACCGGGTCAACTGTTTCCAAAAGCAAAGTAGAGAAAGTGTGTTTTGCCCCTGTTAAAAAGAAAAAGTATCATTTTACTGAAAACCTCTAGTGTCTCCATACTTTAAAACAGGGTCTTGGAACTTGACCGGGGGTCACCCTGGGATTCAGGCTGTGCTTTTTTTTATTGTCCCCATGAAAATTCACCCAAATTTGGCCACGTTATGAGCCTTTGGAAAAAAAAAACCCTCAGTTTGCACATGCTCAGTAGAAAAATGTCAGTGTTTGGCTGCTCAATTGTCTGAAGATTCCAGATGCACTGAGCATGCTCCAAGATCTCACCGCTCCTAGGTGGGACTAGGCTGAGCATGGTTCACCCGCCCTGGGATAGAGAAGTGGTGCAGGCCTGTCCCTGCAGTTGCTGCTCCCAGCACTAGCAGAGGATTGAGAACAGGCACTGTGGGTGCATCTACACTTGTAAATTAAGTTGTCTTAAGCTTGCTTAAATCAACTTAATTTACCCTGCGTCTACACTACAGTTTCCTTAAGTCAACTTAAGCAAGCTGCTTAAGTTGACTTAAGGAAAATAAAGTTGATTTAATGAAAATTAACTCGACTTTATTAAACCTCCTTTTAATTCGACTTTCAGCTTAAATTGACTTTCTAAAGTAGACTTAAGCCAGTGTAGACCTGGAATAGCCCTAAGTCGACTTTAAGTCGACTTAGGGGACTCCAGGGCTTCCTCACTGCCCTCCCTGCCAGGGTGGCTGGCACAGCCACAGCCTGGCTGTGTCCCCCCAAAGGGCACACCCTGCCCCTATGCCCTGCCAGGGTCCCTGTCCCCCTTTGTCCCATTGTACTTATGTACAATGGGGCAAAGGTTGAGCCCCCTGGCACTGGGCAAGGGGTGCCCCCCCTGCCACCGTGGACCTGCCCAATGTCCCTCTAGCCCCTAGAAGTCGACCTAGGCATCCAGAGTGGACACTCTAGGTCGACTTTATAAGTTCCCCCTAAGTCGACTTAAAATTTAGGTGTAGACATGCTAAGTCGACTTAACTAAATAACAGCCCCCAGACAATCACACAATCACAATCCCAACTCACACAGTAACTGACAATTCACAGAAATCACCTGTGGGAAAAAAAGACACAAGCACAAGCACACACAGTCAGTAATTCACTCTCTCCCTTGCTTCTTCAGCAAGGGGATCTCCTTCGCCTCCTTCTCAGGGCTTCTCCTTCTCCTTCCCTCGCAAACTCCCCTGTTTGCAGTCCCAGTGGCTAGTGGGTCAGAAACCAAGGTCCCTGCTCTTGTTCTAACATCCCCCGAAAGTGCCCTAGCCACTGGGCACTTGCTTTTCTGTGATCTCTTCTTCTGACAAGAAATTTCACCCTGGACTTGAGGCGACACCCAACGAAAGTTTCCCCCCAAACTAGTCCGTTACTGCATTTCTGTGCATTCCTGCTAGCTGACCGACCGTCTCCTCTCCATGCCTCATCAGTCAGTTCTCCATTATTGAAATGCAGATAATGGCACTGATCTCCTTTATAAAGCCCTTTGAGATTTACTGGTGAAAGGCCATAATAGTATTATTATTCATGCTCAGCCATTAGCCCTGCAAGGGGCCTCTACGGTCACCTAGCCCATTGCCAGCTCCACTGCAAGATCTTCTTTCATATAAACCTCCCCACTCCCACTCAGTATCACATGGCTCCTAGTGAGCAGTATATGCGCCTATTCACTATACGCCATCGCTACAGTTGTATTACATCCCCGTCCGGCATGTCACACGTCTTTCTCTCTTCCCATATTCCATCACATCAGCACTAGAAACATGGATACTTTTTTACAAATAGCTCTTGGAAAACAATTAAGGGCCCCAATTATCGCAGCTGAACCCTGGATTGGTTGGCTCAGGTTGCAGCCGCTGAGCTCTGTTGTACACATATCCTTGGCTCAACACGTATTTTCCACCTCTCCTGAAATACACATGGCCGCTCTCAGAGGTTGGTCCTGTGTCCATTGACCATTGAGTCCCTGAAGCTGTATTACGTGATCAAGGTTCCATTGCGCTCTGCCCTGAACAAACGCAGCGCTGAGCCAGAGAGGGCGAAGCAACAGGCAAGCTAAATGGCCCAAATTCAGCCTTTAAAAGACAAATTAGAAAAGTATGTAAAAGGTAACCAGGGCCATTCCCTATAAACAGCTAACAAAGCCATGTTTGAAATGCAAATCTGTATTGTTAGGGAGTTGGGGGAAATAATAATTGTATTTGTCCGTGTTTACAAATACAATTATTTACATCTCATTAGAAGTTAACCGTGTAGCCAGATTAGTTTGTGAATGCCAATTTGCTTTCATGTCTTAATTACATTACATTACGCTTGCCAGGGCTTTAGTTAACTTTAAGATCAAAGATGTAAGATGTTGCAGGAAATATTATTACTTACATTATCTTCAATTTAAACTGTCGGTGCCATAATGGAATGGGTTGATACTTTGAATGGATAATTACATCACATTAATTAATAGTTTGCCCATGTCTACATAAGAAACAGGGCTTTTTTACTTCAAAGCAATGATGTGCATTACTGAGTCTTCATTCAAGGAATGCCTACTGTGTTATCATGATGTCAAGAAGCTATGGTACATTGCCAGAGATCTATAAAAACTCTAGTAGCTGACCAGAGATCTATAAAAACTCTAGTAGCTGACCCTGTCACCTCAGATCTGGCTAAATTTTGTCTGGGGAAGCTTGAGTCACAAGATTAAGGTCTTTAGATCCAATCTGGATTACCCTGCTTATTCTCATGAAAGAATTTGAAGAGTCTCATATATGGCTTGCTTATTGAATTATCTATAGAATGATTCTGAAAGAACTTTTCACAACTCAGCCACTCCACTATGAAATTGACCTAAGGCTTTCATTCATATTTGTATGCATAATGATCTTTAATCACAATATTCTCTCTCCCTCCTTCTTTTTAATAAATCTTAAACGAGTTCTTAAGAACTGGCTGTAAGCATGTGTTTGGGAAAGATGTGAAATATTCATTGACCTGGTGAGTAATGTGTCTGATCTCTTGGGGCTGGTAGAACTTTATAGAAGAGGAACAAGATTTTCAGTTTGACAAGTTCCGAAGGGGTAGCCATTATCCTCATCATATTTGAGTGGGCTGTGGATGGGAGCCCATGGCTGAATAGGTTTAAGGGAGCTGTATTTTTGGCTCCTGAGTAACCAGTAAGCTATAGCAGCAGCTGTTTGGTTACTAACTTGGTGAATCTAATTATTAGAACCACCACCAGCTTTGGGGACCACCTCATAGACTCATAGGCTACATCTACACTGGCAATTTAAGTCAACTTAAGGAGGCTTAAGTCGACTGAAATTAAGCCGCATCCACACGTGGTTGTCATTAAGTCGACTTAAGCAACTCCTTAAGTCGACTTAATAACTACTGGTCTTTAGTCGACTTAACTCTTAAGTCGAATGGTTAAGTCGACCTAAAGATTTATTCTATAAGTCGACCTAGGGCATGGTACCAGGGAGAAGGGACCTCCACGGGTCCTGGCAAGAAGGGAGCCGGGGCTCCTTTCTCCCTGGGCCCCTGCACGGGTCCTGGCAAGAAGGGAGACCAGCTCTCTTCTCCCCGGGCCTGCGGGGGTCCCAGCAAGAAGAGAGCAGCAGTCCCTGGACAGGGAATCCCTGGAGGTTCCTCTGTCAGCTGGAGCACCGGTGGCTTCCTTCTTGCCCGGACCCACAGGGGTCCGGGGAGAAGGGAGCCTATGCTCCCTTCTCCTTGGAACCCGCGTGGTGGTCCAGGCAAGAAGGGAGCCTCAGTTCCGACCAGCAGCTCCCTTCTGCCAGGAAGCCACAGGTCCCGGTGAGAAAGGAGCCGTGTCTCCCTCTTTGCCAGGACTGGCGCGGGTCCCGGGAGAGAGGAGCCTGGCTCCCTTCTTGCCAGGACCCCGGCTTCCTGGGGAACCGTAGGTCCCTTCTCATCGGGGAACCACAAAGCCTTGTCTACACTTGAAAAGTTAAGTCGACTTGTTAAGTCGACCTTGTTAAATCGACTTAACAGAGTCGACTTAACTTTTCAAGTGTAGAAGTAGCCATAGACTTTAAGGTCAGAAGGGACCAGAACGATCATCTAGTTTGACCTCCTGCAAATGCAGGCCTCAAAACCTCACCCACCCACTCCAGCAAGAGGCCACTAACCTGACTGAGTTATTTACCTCCTTAAATCATGATTTAAGGACTTTAAGATACAGAGAATTCACCGGTAGGTGAGCCATGCCCTGTACTATAGAGGAAGGTGAAAACCCCCCAAAACCCTAGTCAATCAGCCGTGGGGGAAAATTCCTTCCCGACCCCAAATATGGCGATCAGTTAAACCCTGAGCATGTGGGCAAGTCTCAACAGCCAGTTACCCAAGAAACAATTCTCTGTAATAACTCAGAACCCACCCCATGCACCCTCCCTTCTTAGGCCACTTGTATATCCACCACCCGTAGCCAAATATCAGTCAATTTCCAAAATAACGTAATCATACCATCCCCTCCATAAATTTATCAAGCTCAGTTTTGAAAGCAGTTATGGTTTTTGCCCCCACAACTCCCCTTGGAAGGCTATTCCAGAACTTTACTCCTCTAATGGTTAGAAACCTGCGTCTAATTTCAAGCCTAAATTTCTTGATGGACAATTTATAACCATTTGTTCTGGTGTCCACATTGGTGCTGTACTCAAATAATTCCTCTCCCTCCCTGCTATTAATCCCTCCTATGTATTAATAGAGAGCAATCATATCCCCCCTCAGCCTTCTTTGGGTTAGGCTAAACAAGCCAAGCTTCTTGAGTCTCCACTCATAAGGCAGGTTTTCCACTCCACAGACCATCCTTGTAGCCCTTCTCTGCACCTGTTCCAATTTGAATTAATCCTTTTTAAACATGGGGGACCAGAACTGCACACAATATTCCAGATGTGGTCTCACCAGTGCCTTGTACAGCAGCACTAACACCTCCCTGTCTCTACTTGAAATACCTCTCCTGATACATCCTAGAACCGCATTAGCTTTTTTCACGGCCACATCACATTGGCAGCTCAAAGTCATCCTATGATCGACCAGTACTCCCAGATCCTTCTCCTCCTCAGTCCGTTCTAACTGATGCGTCTCCAATTTATAGGAGAAATGCTTGTTATTGGTCCCTAAATGCATGACCTTGTACTTCCCATTATTAAATTTCATCCTGTTCCTGATACTCCAGTTTACAAGATCATCCAGATCTTTCTGTATGGTATCCCGATCCTTCTCTGTATTGGCAATACCTCCCAACTTGGTGTCTTCCACAAACTTTATTAGCACATTCCCACTTTTTGTGCCAAGGTCAGTAACAAAAAGGTTAAATAAGATCGGTCCCAAGACAGATCCCCGAGGGACTCCCCTGGTAACCTTCCTCCAGCTTGACAGTTCACCCTTCAGTATGACCCGCTGTAGCCTCCCCTTTAACCAGTTCCTTATCCACCTTATTATATTCATATTAATCCCCATCTTCTGTAACTTAACTAATAACTCCCTGTGTGGAACTGTATCAAATGCCTTGCTGAAATATAAGTAAATTAGGTCCACCTCATTCCCTTTATCTAAAAAATCTGTTATCCTTTCAAAAAAGGAGATCAAGTTGGTCTGGCACGATCTCCAGTGGACATAGTGTACTTAGATTTCCAGAAAGCATTTGACAAGG
>ML685850.1:4651966-4708372 GCA_007922175.1 Pelusios castaneus | reverse complement strand
TAAAATTATGACTGATGTGGAAAAAGTGGACAAGGAAAAGTTGTTTAAATACTCCCATAATACAAGAACCAGGGGTCACCAAATGAAACTGATAGGTAGCAGGTTCAAAACAAATAAAAGGAAGTTCTTCTTCACACAACGCACAGTCAACTTGTGGAACTCCTTACCTGAGGAGGTTGTGAAGGCTGGGACTATAACAATATTTAAAAGGGAACTGGATAAGTTCATGGTGGCTAAGTCCATAAATGGCTATTAGCCAGAAAGGGGTTAAGAATAGTGTCCCTAGCCTCTGCTTATCAGAGGATGGAGATGGATGGCAGGAGAGTGATCACTTGATCATTGCCTGTTGGGTTCACTCCCTCGGGCACCTGGCACTGGCCACTGTCGGTAGACAGATACTGGGCTAGATGGACCTCTGGTCTGACCCAGTACGGCCTTTCTTATGTTCTTATGTTCTTATGAACTAGGCTTCAGTCTGCAGAAGAGAAGAATGAGGAGGGATTTGATAGTAGCCTTTTAATACTTGAAAGGGGAGGATGGAGCGAGGCTGTTCTCAGTGGCTGCGTCTACACTTGTAAATTAAGTCAACTTAAGCAGACTTAAGTCGACTTAATTTACCCTGCGTCTACACTACAGTTCCCTTAAGTCAACTTAAGCAGCTTGCTTAAGTCGACTTAAGGAAAATAAAGTCGAGTTAATAAAAATTAAGTCGACTTTATAACAACTCATTTTAATTTGACTTAATGCTTAAGTCGACTCCCTAGAGTCGACTTAAGCCAGTGTAGACGTGGGGTTGCCCTAAGTCGACTTTGGGCTACCCCAGGACTGCACCAATGCCCTCCCTGTCGGGGGGGGGGGGCACAGGGGAAGCCTGGCATGCCCCCCACAGGGCAGGGCAGAGCCCTGCCCACCCTGCCCCTATGTCCTGTCAGGGTCCCTGATCCCCTTTGCCCCATTGTACGTATGTACAATGGGGCAAAGGCTGAGCCCCCTGGCAGTGGGCAAGGGGTGCCCTCCCTGCCCCCGTGGACCTACCCTAGGTCCCCTTAGCCCCACAAAGTCGACGTAGGTGTCCAGTGTGGATGCTCTAGGTTGACTTTGTAAGTTCTCCCCAAAGTCGACTTTAATTTTAAGTGTAGACTCACTAAGTCGACTTAACTAAGTCGACTTAGTTAATATCGACATAAAATTACAAGTGTAGACATAGCCAGTGTTAGTAGATGACAGAACCAGGAGCAATGGTCTCAAATGCAGTGGAGGAGGTCTAGTATTTTCAGGAAAACCTTTATCTCTCGGAGGAACTGAAACAGGTTACCTAGGAAGGTGGCGGAATCTCCATCCTTAGAGGTTTTTAAGGTCTAGCTTTACAAAGCCCTGGCTGGAATAATTTAGTTGGGGTTGGTCCTGCTTTGAGCAAGGGGTTGGATAAGGTGACCTCCTGAGGTCTCCCCCAACCCTAATCTCCTACGATATGGCAACAACTTTCTTTATGTCTGTCTTAAATGACTGAGGCCTCATAAACAGCATCTGCATCACCCTCCAGAGGTGGCTGCTTTTCTTTGGTGCAAGATATTATTCCAATACCTAATATGCAAAAAGCCACATTTTGTCCTGATTTTTCCTGGTTGTGCATAAGTCAGACCTAGAGCTAGGAGTTTGAAGTGCTCTGGGAGACAGCAGTTGCCTCATTGTAATGTGACATAGGTGTGCATGGCACCTTCCAGCAAGTGAGCGATGTAGTCTTTGTCCTGAGGAGTTCACCATCCAATGTAAATAGAACCAAACTGTGTTGTAAGAACATTATTAAAGTTTCAGGATGGAGCACTCAGGAGTTAGGAAAGGCCAGAGTTAAGGTGGTCCATTCAACCTTAACTCAGCCCCCTTGGCCACAGGCATTATGATGCAATCATTAAGTTCATGACCACATCTGATTATTTTTCCCCCACAGGACCCCAGCCTCATTGAATACACTGGATGGAGGTGCTCTGGAGACGAAGCAGGGTTGTGCAGCAAAAGAAGGTGCTGTCTGTAGATTCCTATCTCATTTGTTACAGAAGTTGGAAGGTATGTAACATTTGTAGGTACTGAGACAGGAGGGTTTAGGCCTGCCCAAAGGGAGAGGCCCACCACCTCCACTGAGGGGGAGGAGCCATTGGACGTAGGCCATAAGGCTATGTCTACACTTGGTAATTTAAGTCGACTTAGTGTGTCCACACTTAAAAATAAAGTCTAGTTAAAGTCGACCTAGAGCGTCCACACTGGATGCCTAGGTCGACTTCTAGAGGCTTAGGGGGACCTAGGGGAGGTCCACAGGGGCAGGGGGGACCCCTTGCCCAATGCCAGGGGGCTCAGCCTTTGCCCCATTGTACCTAGGGCAGGTACAAGGCTCTGCCCTGCCAGGTAGGGGGGCCATCTTAGGCTCCCCCTGTGCCACCCCCCCAGCAGGGAGGGCATTGGTGTAGCCCTGGGGTAGCCCTAAATCAACTTAGGGCTACCCCACGTCTACACTGGCTTAAGTTGACTCTAGGGAGTCGACTTAAGCCTTAGGTCTACTAGGAAGGTGGTTTTATAAAGTCGACTTTATTTTCCTTAAGTCAACTTAAGCAGCTTGCTTAAGTCGACTTAAGGAAACTGTACTGTAGACAGAGGGTAAATTAATTTACCAGTGTAGATGCAGCCTAAGAGACTATGGGGCACAACAGAAGAAAAGACTGAGGTGGGAGTGAAGGTTAAAAGTTAAAAATCAGGGATGCAGAGGGGGTGAATGAGACGGGACTGCAGGAAGAGATAGGAAGGTCTCATAGTTAAGGCAGTTTGAATGGGCAATGGGATTCTCTCCCTACCATGCAGGGTTCCTGTGCGATGCTGGGCAAGTCACTTAACCTGGACTTTTCACAGGCAGTCAATCACTACATTCCTGATTTTCTGGGGGCCTGCCTTGTTAGACCCTGGGGTCTGATGTGTAGACGTGCTGTTCACTCACAGCTGCATGTAGAGACATGCTGAGCGCACAACAGGCATTATCCAACGCTAAGGGCTGTGACAAATCAGGTGCCGGGTATCTCACATTGGACACCCAAAATTAGGGACTACTTTTCACCTTCATCTCACTGTGCCTCAGTTCCCTATCTGTGAAATGGGGCACCCTTAATAACAGGTGATGCTAGCACCCCTGCCTAAAACAGAGGGTGTCTATCTGGTCCTGTGACTAGTCAAACCATCTGAGTTTCATTCCTTGGCCTGCTGTGACGCTGTGGGCAAATCTCTCTGACACTGACTCTCTGAAATTCTATCCCTTCCCCGTCCTTTAACTATTTAGATTGTAAGAGCTTCAGGACATAGGTGCTCCACATACCATTTTAATACATACAATAATACACCACAAAGATACTAGAGCAGTAATCATAGATACATATTATTGGTTAGGTGAAGATGGCCTAGTGGAGGGAGGCCTAGGGAGCAAAGCACTGCACTGACACTGAGGGGATCTGGGTCATGTTCTCAATTTGGGCATGAGCCTGGAAAAAAAAATCATGTCCCTGCTCTGTGCCTCAGTTTTCCCATCTGTAAAATGGGGATAATGATGCTTCCCTCCTTTGTAAAGA
Source organism: Pelusios castaneus (assembly GCA_007922175.1). NCBI lineage: Eukaryota > Metazoa > Chordata > Testudines > Pelomedusidae > Pelusios > Pelusios castaneus. Next base: position 4,704,767 of record ML685850.1, on the reverse strand, counting down.
GCTGACAAAAACACTAAATAAGATATAGGTCCTACAACCTCTCTAGGGTATATATATATAAACTCTACCATGTTATATGGTAGAGAAGGTGATATTTCATAAAACAGTTAGCAGTTGAGGTGAGAGCTGTGAGGTCATCTCCTAATCAGTCACAAATGCCATCTCAGCCTTTTTCAAAATTAACTGGGAAGACTTGTGTTCTCATCATTAATTACCACGTGACATCTTCTCTAATCTGCTGTATTTAGCAATGGCATAGCCGTTTCCAGCTTATCGTGCTAATTAATTATGCTGCTTTTGTTTCTGAGGTTTAAAAGGATGCTGATTAAAAAGTTAGCTTTAATATTAAAAACATTGAATAGATGTGCAGGCCTGAAAATATCCATGCTTCAGGGACCAGCTCTCCACGCTACCCCAGAAATGCATAAATTAACCCAGCAAAGTAAGTCTTGTTGCATTCTCTCCAAATCTTTTTCTGCCATATTTTCTATAAAGCGCATCATGCAGAGCACACTTTGAGAAAAGCCATCTCTTAGATAGACTCAAAACTCTAAGGTCAGAAGGGACCAATATGATCATCTGTTCTAATCTGACCTCCTACACAATGCAGGCCACAAAACCTCAGCCACCCACTTCTGTAATAAACCTCTAACATAGGACTGAGTTATTAAAATCCTCAAGTCATGGTTTAAAGACTTTAATGTACAGAGAATCTCCTAGCAAATGAGCTGTGCTTCATGCTACAGAGCATGTTTGTTCACCCTTTGGCCCGTGGGCTGGACACTGGCCCGCCAAGGGCTTTCGTCCGGCCTGTGGAGTGCTGCCACGGGAGTCTGGGAGCTGGGGTGGCCGTGTCCCTTTTAAATCTCCCGTCCTGCTCAGAGCCTCAGTGCGGGAGTAGCCTGGCCAGACGGCTGCCTTCAGGGGCTTGATTCAGCCCCTTTCAGGTGAGGAGATGGGCTAGGAGAGGAGTCAGGGAGACCCCGTGGTGTGGGGCTATGGAAGGGGAGCCCCAGCAGGGAAAGGAAAGAGAGTGGGGAGAGGAGAGGAGCCTGTGCAGGAGGGAAAGGAGTCACGCGAGGACAGGGAAGGGACAGGGAGTTGGGGAGAGGAGCTGCCAGTACATGCAGGGTAAGGGACGGGGGCGTTGGGGACAGGACCATCCCTAGTGGGGAGCGGTGCCCAGGGCCAATGGGCTTGCGGGGGCCCCCACCCCATGTTGGAGGGGGAAAAGGTGGGCCGGGCCGCTCAGCCCCCGGGACTCCGGCAATCTGAGGCCCCCTTTCTTGAAAGTAGGAACTATGTTAGCAATTCTCCAGTCACATGGTACAAGCCCTGAATTTACAGATTCATTAAAAATCCTTGCCAATGGGCTTGCAATTTCATATGCCAGTTTCTTTAGTATTGTTGGATGGAGATTATCCATCCCTCCAATTTAGTGCAATCGAGCAGTTTGAGTTTGACTTCTACCTCGGAGAGAACTGAGCAGGTCTGGGATAGTATGGGGTATTGGACACACGCTTTGCATTTCAGGTCTGAGTATCAGGACCGTCTAATTTTTCCCAGCTCAGAGCAATGATTCATTTAAGCACTGACAGTGGTCAGGCTCAGATAATTCTGGGGAACACCATGAGTGTCCCAGATACTTTAATTTATAACGAACGTAACAGGAAGCAGGAGTTAATTCCCAGGAAATCATATAGTCTCAGTCTATACAGAGGCCAGAGCAGACCATCACAATGATCCCTCCTGGCTTAAAAACATATGAATTGCTTCATACGTTGTTGTATCTGGAAATAGGGTAGAATCCGTTTGGGACCCCTCCACTGATGCTTGATGCGTTCTGTTTCTAGAAGTCTTCAGAAACCAATGAGAGCAGCAGCATGTACCGGTAGGTGGCTAGGTCATTTGTGTTTATCTATAGTCAGTAAACACAGATGTTTGAGACACAGCTTTCCCTGTTTTTCTTCCAATCATTTTTGTTAAGTAATGAGCAGTAGACACAATATAAACAGCCTGTCCCCAGCTGGTGCTTATGAGCTAGTGTCCTGACGTGTCCTATTGCTGTTTACATGAGCATAAATCTGGAAAGAAGCTAAGTACTACAATGGACTCCCTCCATAGTGGTGAAGGTTCAGCGAAAGCCAGGGAAGCCCTCTAGCTTTTCAGCAGGCTAACAGAGCAGAATTTGGCCCATTTCCTTGGAAGAGAGATGAGAAAATGGAGGTCTAAAATGTAGATTATATTAGAAAGGTCCTTCTGGGTCCTGCAATTGTTCTTTGTCTGCATTGATGGCCAGTAGGGCTTTATATCTTGGTTTGGAAATTCTGTTTGTCGCTTGCATTTCCACAGCACATTACAGCAGGATCTAGATATTCTGAAGCAATGGACAGAGACTGTATTTCAACCGCGATTCAAGCTGCTTCAAAGGTTTAAAAAAACCCTCTTGTTTCTCTCTTTCCCTTCCTCTGAGCAAACGCTACTGCCAAAGGTCAGACTTGAGCTGACTGATTTCAGTGGAAAGGACCCCACATATGTCGTGTCTGAATCACTCCCTACTCCCTCCAACAGAGGTCATACAGTAGAACCTCAGAGTGAAGAACAGTTCGGGGATGGAGGTTGGTTGTAACGCTGAACCAAGGGTGGCTTTTGGGGTAGGCAAGGCAGGCCCCTGCCTAAGGCCCCAAGCAGTGATGTACAGTGGGCATTTTGACCCCTCACTTCAACTTCCCCTGAGGTGTTTGTTGGTTGCTCAGGTAGTTTCTTCAGACCTATGAGCTGGCATCTAGGCAGCATGAGGTTCTGTGGTTTGGTTATGCACTCAGAAGCTTGGATGCTTGTTCGAACTGTCCAGGCCCTTGGATCCACCTAGTTATGGTGGAAGTCTTGTAAGAACAGGCTCTCTTCTGGGATTTCTGCTACTTTCAGCTTCCCTATCAGCCCCGAAATCCCTTGAGAATTCACTTCATCCTGGCACAGAGCTTCCAGCTGTTATTATTTCTTGAGTGCAGGGCAAAGTAGAAAATAGAGTTGCTGCCCGGGTGAATTTTCAATGCAACTAGACAGATGACACCAATCAGAGATGATGGGAAAGCGGAGGGTGGTTCTCAGCTTGCAGCATTCGATGGAGCGAGTGGGAGGAAGGTGCTTTGTGGAAGTGGTTGACATTCATGCACTGCAAGGAAGAGGTAAAATGTCAGAATGGGTTTGGAATAAGAAGACAGAGCTGCTGTACCAAGCGGGGGAGCATGAACAGAGCTGTGGAGTGTGGGACAGAAGTCTAATGGGTGCAGAGAAAGGGGTGGCAGGAGAGGAGATCAGAGATGTGGGTTGGAGCAGCAGAGCGCCTTGGAAGTCGAGACGAAGAACTCGACAAGGACAACAGGAAGGCCATGGGCAGATGGTAGTGAGGTGCTGCCAAATGCTAGGGATTTCTAGGAAGCATCACAGGGAACAATTACCAAACCAGATCAAAGCAAATTGAGTTTGGGGCAACGATGTGAACATTTGTTTTATTTGAACTAAATATGTCCAACCCTAGTACAGAGCACTTGAGACCCAAGGCTAATGAATATTGCTGTTCAAAGAGATCAAAATTTGTGACGCACAATAGCCAGTGACTAGCTGATAAGTTTCTCCTGGGAGAGTGCATTAGCCACCAGGTTAGCGACTGAATTCATCCTGCCCGATGTTATGACAACAACGTATAGCAAAGGAATTCACAATACGTTCTGTTAAAATACCGGTGGTAAGTACAACACTTAGCCATTGATTATGGAGCGCTGTCCAAATAATCATTTGTTACAATGCCACTATGTTTAACCTGGTTGCTAGCTGATAAAGTGGCTAGCAAGCCGGCCTGGCAGGCACTTAAGGATCAATACAGAGAGGCACTCAGAAGAGGTTCATTGACGTTAGGAGAATATAATCACCAGCATACCAAGCTATCAAGGAGAACGGGATCCGTTCTTTAACATTAAGCATTATGCTTAAGCTATTATGGATCAGTAAAGTGTTCAAAATACAGGCGGCATCACAGCCAACCATAGGTAGCTCACTGTAGTGTTACAATATTGGGCCTCATTCCACCACACTCTCCTTTTCTGGTTAGATATAGTCTAAAATTGCCTAGCCCTGGCAATGGCCACCACAGGTGCTGGAATGAGGAATGCAGGGTGGTGCTACTGCCCCCTCTGGCTTGAGGGGGCTTCCATCATAGACAGGGATTATAATGGTCACAACCCCAAATCCCAAATGTGAGCACACCACACTTGGGGATCGTCCAACCTTGAGCCAAACTTGCTCTTGAGCTATCTCAGGGTGTAGCAAAGAGTCAAGTGTAAAATACTTAGCTTGATTTTTCTGATTTTTTTTTTAATAGCAGGACTTGTAATATCCCAATTCACTTAAGGCTTGGTGGCTGAAAAATCCCATTCACTCCATGCTGACTGTGGTGTTTGCAGAGAGTGGTCTTGGCTAGTTATTCAGAGAGGGATCCAGGCTGAAAAAGGATCTGATCCACCAGATTGTTTGGGTCCAGATTCAGGAGTGTTGAGATCAGAGCTTGGACCTACATTAACTAAAAATCCTGGCAGAGAGGAAAATACATCTACTGACTATTAATTTGTTGAGTTTGGGAAGAGAGCAGTTCCAGTAATTGCTATGTTTAAGAAGTGTGAAATTGGATTGTTTTATTTAAATTTGTAATGTCATGTCCTGGTTTGCAGTATGGGGGGGGGGGGGCTGGATGCAGGGGTCTGTGACCAGAAAAGTCTGTTAAAACTTAGCTGAATAGTGAGTCCTTAACTGGAATATGTCCTATTTTCAGAGAAGAAGTGCAAGGAAGAGAGATTCACTTTCCTTTAAGTTCTTGTCCAGCAGGAACAATGCATGGTGAGTACACACAGAAATACCCACCCATCCTTCAGATCAGAAACCAACCACAATAAAGGATTAATCTTAAAAAGAGACAGGGATGTATATGATGTGAATGACTGTTCACTAATCTTTTCATCTGATGGGCACTGAGGTTCAGATCTGGCCAAGGCCACTCATGAAACAATTCACCCAGTTTCAGTTTATGGTGGTGATGGCAAACTTGGCTCATCATTAAGAGGACAAAGAGCAGGCCTGGGAGAAGGTAAGGTCTTTGAGGCAGGGGCCAACATTGGTACGCAGTACCAAATACAATGGAGTCCTAGGCCACAGTGTGGCCTCCTGGGTGTTACCTAGGACAAATAAGATCATAACATTTATTACTAGGAGAAGATGAAAATCAGGGATTGCCTAGCAGCTGAGTGTGGTAGTTCAATCTTTTTCCATGCCTGGTGCCCAGCCTCTCCAGGCAGGTCTTCAGGGGCGTAGACCTTTGGCTGAGTCACAGTCAAAAACCAGACCCCTTCTGGGTTATTAAAGGGTTCCAACTGCCTGTCTGCCCTCACCAGTATTGCCAGCTCTATCTTTGAGCCCTTTAAATCCTGCCCTTTGTTTGGACTTCTAAAGAAACCTTATCAAACTTCTCAGGACTTAGATCCCTGTGCCAGGGTCTGGTGACATTCAGCCTACGTCCTGGATGCCTCACAAATCAGGGCTCGGCACTGAGACCGCTCTTGGGGCACAAAAAGGTGACGTCCTCATGGCCATGGATGCAGGAAAGATCTCCAAGCTCACGCTGCTGTGTCTCTCTGCAGCCTTTGGCACCGTGGACCACATAGGACTACTAAATCACCTACGTGCCCCAGCAGGAATAGATGGTCTAGTTCGGCAGTGGGTCTAATCACTTCTCTCCAGGACAGTTACCCTATTAGCCTGTGAGTTCCCAAATAAAGGACACAGTTCAATAGAGGGGGAGTTGGGAGTGGGGGTATTAGGTCACCCATATTTCTGTACTGCTGCTGGTGGCATCACAGTCTTCAGAATTGGGCAGCCAGCCAGGAGCTGTCACTCTTGGGCCACCCAGCTCTGAAGGCAGTGCCCCCAAACTCGTGGACATTTGTTCATATTTCAGAAATCCACCTGGACGGCAGTCAGAGGACCACAACAGATGTCATGTCAGAGAAAACCTGGACATATGATAACCCTACTGCAGTACCTCTCAGAGCAGTTGCTGGGTAATGGCTTCTCCGACACATCCTGCATGGATGTGGACTATCACTGTTTCTCTGCACTAACTACATGAGACTACCTGAAGAGACAGGGAGATGGAAGGGGCTCCGTGGCTGACAAGATGCTCATGACACTCAATGGCACTATTCATTCTCAGCTGACACAGCCAGTGCCTCTGTTAAAGTGTCAGCCATTGTCCAGGAGGCAGGCTTTTGGATAAAGGGCAGATGGGTTAAGCTGAACTCAGACAAAACTCAGGTGATGAGGATCAGAAAGAAGAGAAGTTCAAAGAATTGGTCAAGATATCACCCACGTTCTACCATAGAGATAGAGTCTCCATTCATTCATCAACATGGAACAAAGTCTCAACAGCCTGTGACTTCTTGCTCAGCTTGGAGGACAAATTTGTAGTTAGATGTTAGTAGTTAGTAGTTTTCCAATGAGAACTTCCTTCTCACTCGGAATCTTCATCCCATCCCCACAAGGACCTGGCCACAGTCCCCACCCATTTCTCCCTTCAGACTGGAGCACTGCAAATCACAGCGTCTCAAGCTGCACACAAAAATGATGTACGGGCTCCAGATGGTCCAGAATTCAGCTGCCCATCTGCTTCGATGGCTCAGGCCATCACGAGTGCATCAAATGTGGCTTTAGATTCCTTCACTGGCTCTCAGTTAGTTTCAAGCTTTGGCTCTAGCTTTCAGACTCATTAATGGACCAAGCCCCAACTGCAAAGGTGGAATTTCTGTCTATGAATCACTCCAACAGCCGTGCTGCTCTGGAACAATACAGATCTCAAAGCCTAGGATGAAGCATTCTCAGTCGAGGTTTTGGTCACTGTGTTCATGGGGCTTGTTATGGGGGGAGGTGCCTATGCTTCCTTTTCGTCCCTACCGTCTGTACCACATACCTCCCCCAACTTCCCACGTCCTACCGGTGCTTTACATGATAAGTCCCAAAATACATCAATAAAGGCAACTGAAGAGGCATTGTCCAGAAGCTCCAACATCTCCTGTGGAATGCCCCCTTCTCGCCTTATTTGTGCCCAGTTTTGGGAGAGTTCAAAGATGCAAACTTGTGGGCGCTAATCTGATCTGCTGGGCAATTGCCCCTGCTCCTCATTCTGCCCCATGTATCTGATAACCATGACAACTCTACAGAGGTCGCCAGAGAGGCAAAATAAGAAGACCTAGATCCTCAACTGCTATAAATTGGCCTAACGCCACTGGCTCTGCAGTCTAGCTGATTTATACCAATTAGGGAAATGACCCTCTACTGGATAGCCAAGAAGCAGTGAAACCAAGGAAATCTCTGATTGACAGCATGGTGTGCAAACTGCAAACAAGAAAAGGAAAAAGTGGGCAGGGCCTGCATGGGTAATGAGCCAATCAAAGGCCAGCTGGTGAGCCCAACCAAAGGCCAGTGTCAGGGAACCCACCCTACTGTGACTGAGACTCTGATTGGTTGATAGACTGCAGGCAGAGCTGAGCTGGGATTGATTGAAATCCTGGACATTTTTTGCTGTTTAAAGAACCTGGCCAGACAGAGATGTAATGTCCAAAAACAAGGACGTGTCCAGGAAAAACCGGGCATGTGGTTACCCTCGTTCAACGCAGACTGGTAAGAGATTTTCTCTGGGCCGGCCTGGCCCACACATGGTGGTCCCTGGCTGCAGCCCCCAATGGCAGTGCGGCTTTGGGTCATCAGGACCAGATGCTGTTCATCCAAGAGTTCTGAAGAAACTCAGATACGAAATTGGAGAATTGCTTCAATCAGTCTCTGAACCAGAGGAATGGAGGATAGTTAAAATAATGCGAATTTTTAAAAAGGGCTCCAGAGGCGATCCTGGCAATTGCAGGCTGGTAAGCCTAATTTTAGTACTAGGCAAACTGGTTGAAATTTAATAAACAACAGAATTATCAGACACATAGATGAACACAATATGTTGGGGGAAGAGTCAACACAGCTGTTGTAAAGGGATATCATGCTCCACTAATCTATTAGAATTCTTCGTGGTGGGGTGAATCAATTAATACGTGGACAAGGGTGATCCAGTGGATATAGCGTACTTAGACTTTCAGAAAGCCTTTGACAAGTTCCCTCAACAAGAGCTCCTAAGCTAAGTAAGTAAACAGTCATGAGATAAGAGGGAAGGTCCTCTCATGGAACTGTAACTAGTTGAAAGATAGGAAACAAAGGAGAGGAATAAAGGGTTAGTTTTCATAGTGGAGCAGGATAAGCAGCAGAGATTCCCAAAGCCCTATACTGGGGCCAGTACTAGTCAACATATTCATAAATTAACTGAAAAAGGGGGTAAACAAAGAGGTGACAAAGTTTGCAGGTGGCACAAAATTACTCAAGATAGTTAAGTACATAGTTGACTGAGCAGTTGCAAAGGGAGCTCACAACATGGTGTGACTGAGCATCAAAATGCCAACTGAAATTCACTGTTGATAAGTGCAAAGTAATGCACATTAGAAAACATAACCCCAACTATACATATAAAATGATGGGGTGTAAAGTAGCTGTCACCATCAAGAAAGATCTTGGAATCATTGTGAATAGGTCTCTGAAAATATCCACTCAATATGCGGTGGCAGTCAAAGAAGCTAACAGAATGTTAAAAAACCCGAATAAAGGGATAGATAATAAGAAAATATCATAAAGCTATTATATAACTCTATGTTACATCTGCAGCTTGAATACTGTGTGCAGTTCTGGTCACCCAACCTCAAAAAAGATATATTAGAATTGGAAAAGGTACAGGGAAGGGCAACAACAATGATTAAATGTACAGAACAACTTCTATCTGAGGACAGATAGAAAGGACAGGAGTGTTCAGCTTAGAAAAGGGATGACTACGAGAGGATATGCTAGAGGACAATCAAATCCTAAAAGGTGTGGAGAAAATGTGTTATTTACACCTTCACATAATACAAGAACCAACGGTCACCAAATGACATTAATAAGAAACATTTAAAGAATATATGAGAAAGTACTTCTTCAGACAACACAGCCTGTGGAATTTGTTGCCAGGGGTTGTTGTGAAGACCAAAACTATAACTGGATTCAAAAAACAATCAGATAAGTTCATGGAGGATAGGGCTATCAGTAGGGACAGCCTACTGTTGAGGATGCAACCCCATGGTTGAGGATGCAACCCCATGCTCTGAGTGTCCCTAACCCTCTGACTGCCAGAAGCTGGGACTGGACCTCAGGAGATGGATCACTGCTGATTGTCTGTTCTGTTCATTTCCTCTGAAACACCTGGCACAAGCCACTCTCGGAAGACAGGGTACTAGGCTAGATGGACCAATGGTGTGAGCCAGTAATACCATTTTTATTACATTCTTCAGCATCAAAAGCATACCTCTACTTGAGTTAAAGGAAGAAGTCTATTAGTCAATACTCAATTATAGGCATTTGCCTTTTGCTCTGACTATCCAGTCATGAAAGAGAGACAGGCTCACAGGTACTTGGTGTAGTCTTTGCAGATCAGATACGATATAGACAAGCTTTTCATAAGTTTTAAAGGACTAAAGATATGATCAAGTCTGACATTCATAAAACTGGCCATAGACCCTTACCCAATAATTTCTGCATCAAGCTCATAGCTAGAAAGATGAGCTATAGCAGATCTTTTAGAACAATAGCCAGTCTTGATTTAAAGACTTCAAGTGGCAGAGCACCCATCACAACCCTAGGTAAGGTGTTCTGACATTTAATGGCTCTCATTGTTAAAAGCGTGTACCTTTATTTCTAACCTGAATTTGTCTAGCTTCAGTGTCCATCCATTGGATCCTGTTATGCCTCTGTCTGCTAGACTGAAGAGCTCTCCCCTATCCGAAACCTCCTCTCTATTTATGTGTTTTGCCTAGGCGTCCCTGTGGAATGGACAATTGCAAATATTGCTCAGAGGAGGAAAACAGATATGTCTTTGATCTATAGAATCATAGAAGATTAGGGTTGAAAGGGACCTCAGGAGGTATCTGGTCCAACCCGCTGCTGAAAGCAGGATCAACCCCAACCAAATCATCCCAGCCAGGGCTTTGTCAAGCTGGGCCTTAAAAACCCCAAAGGATGGAGATTCCACCACCTCCCTCTGTATCCATTCCAGTGCTTCTCCAACCTCCTAGGGAAAAAGCTTTTCCTTAATCTCCATCCTAGACCTTCCTCACTGCAACTTGAGACCATTGCTCCTACTTCTGTCATCCACTGCTACTGAGACCAGCCTCGCTCCATCCTTTCTGGAGCCCCCTTTCAAGTAGTTAACGGCTACTATTAAATTCCCCCTAATTCTTCTCTTCTGACACCTACCTTGTACCTGCATATAAGTAGCCTCAAACCTGACTAAACTGAGTGGGCACAATGGGTGATGTTTATCCAGGATAAATGTTCGAAGCAGGTAAGCTCCTTTTAGAGTCAAGTAGCTGTCAAACCTGTAGCTAAGAGTAGCAGAGGAGTTTTTAGTCAATGCCAAGGATCAGGGTCCATGTCAGGTTTCAGGGTCCAGATCAGAAGCCAACGTCTAAATAAAGCTGAGATCAAATGGAAGGGAGCAGGCCTGAATTTGAGACCTGCTGGTCCGGTCCTTACAGATGCCAAAGAAGTGCATCCGACTTGTCTCCCATCCTTGCTATAATTTCACCCTGACCTTGCCTGAGGCAGTCAGTGCCTTCCCTCCCAGATCTGACTACAATCTTCAGCAGCACAATAGAAAAACAAGCAACCATTCCCTTCTGTCTGCCCTGTCTTTCAGGGTCAGGCTGGATATCAGGTTGCTATCCTCTCTTGCTTTTTTCTTTCCCTCCGGCCTCCAAGAGATAGAAATGTTTCTTTTGTGGAGTTGCTGCTATCTGATGAGAAATATAAATAACTGCCCTGGGCACCTCCTTATTCTCACTTGTCTCGCTTCCCTCGTTCTCAACATTCTCCCAAGATTTTTATCTTTCTCAGAACCGTATGCCAGATTCTAACAGCAAACCAGGCTTTTCTCTGACAAGCACCATTTCTTTAGTGAGTAAAGCACTCTGTATGGGATATTTGCAGACATTTTGGCCCGTTGTGGCTAGGGTGAACTGTTGTCCCAATTTTATAGGGACAGTCCCAATATTTGGTGGGATTTCTTATATAGGTGTCCCTTATTCCCTACCTTCATTCTGGCTTTTCTCACTTGCTCTCTGGTCACTCTGTCTTATGGAGAACTGACCAAACTTGGAATAATAATAAAGGATATTTCCTTTTCCTCTAGCACCTTGCATTTAAGGGGCGTGAAGGATCTCTTGTGCCCAGTTAAGCCTCACACTCCCGACCAGGGCAGAAATTACCATCTTCACATTTCAGATGATGAGAAAACTGAGACACAGAGAATTCAGATCAAACTAGATGGAGCTGATCTGGCAGCTGAGGCCAGGTCTACACCAAGGGTGCTACAGCACCAGAGCTACAGCGCTAAAATACCTGTCACGAAGATGGAGATTGCATCCATGGAAGAGGTTTCCTTCACCAGTGGTAATGAGGTCAATGGGAGCATTCTGTTGCCAACCTAGCTGTGTTTACACCTGGGGCGAAGTTGACATAGCTAATGGAAGGTGGATTTTTTATACTCCTCAGCTCCATAGTTATGTAAACTTCAGTATAGGTATAGACCAGACCTCAGTCTCATCTGTATGCAGATCTCCACATTTCTGCATTAAAAGGGGCAGCGGACAACCCATACTATGGCACATATACCCCATGCTGTTTTTAAGTGTGCCCAGCAAGGTAAAATACAGACTGTTTTAGAAACAGGCCAAAAGGATTCCAGTTTCCTATGCACTCTGAGACACTCCTGTGCTTAAATACCCCAGACCGGGCATCCTTCCTCTGCATCTGCTCAGAACACTTTATTCCATGCGACAGGGAAGGTTGTCATTAAGTGGCAAGCTCATCAGAACACTGCATGGAATGGAGAGAGACCACTGGGTGCGTCTACACTTGGAAATTAAGTTGACTTAAGCTTGCTTAAGTCGACTTAATTTAACCTGCTATATTTTCCTTAAGTCGACTTAAGCAGCTGCTTAAGTCAACTTAAGGAAAATTAAAGTTGACTTTCTTAAACCTCCTTTTAAGTCAAATTTTCTGGCTAAGTCGACTTTATTAAGTTGACTTAGCCAGTGTGGATGTGGAGTAGCCCTAAGTTGACTTTAAGTCGATATAGGGGGCTTTAGGGCTTCCCCACTGCCCTTCCTGCGTTCTCTGTTGCCTACAGGTGGGATCTGCTGCACTGATTAGCTGTGAGTTCTATTCATGGAAGCAGCTTCTTCACTTGTGGCTTCTTCTAGAGTGTCATCGATGTGACTCTCCCCCAGCTGCTCCGGTGAGAGCCATTCCCTCTCTACTGAGACTCCTACCGACAGCGTTTTGCAAGATGTGGGCACTTTGACGACTGGAGGCAAAGGCTTTGTACACACTAGAAAGTATTGCCAACAAAAGGAGTCAGAAAAACAATCCTAGCGTACGCATTACCCAGACCATTTGTGAGCAAAACTGCCCTGTTTTGCCGACAAAATAAAACCACGTAACCGAGAGGCATAGACCTTTTTTTTTGGGCAATGCTTTTGTGGAAAAAAGCTCATTGGTAGACATTGCCCTTAGGTTATATCGCTAAAAGTAGCCGCCTTATTATACCGGCATGTGTTCTAAGTGCTGCGCTGGTCACCTCTTCGATTTTGGCTGCCTGCAGCCGCCTGCCTCCATTCCTCCCCTTTCAAAATCTCAGAGAGTTTTCAAAACAAACAAGGAGGTTTCAAGTTCCAGAGGGGTGGCCATGTTCGTCTAGTTCAGCAAAGCAAACAAGCGGTCCTGTGGCACTTTTAAAGACTAACACATTTATGAGGCATTGCAAACCCTTCCCAAAGCAGGCTGCGTGCAGTTGCACGGAGGGATCGCTACCCACAATGCACTGCTCACTTTGTTGACCAAAGAGCTGACAGCGTGAATGCAGGAGACAGTGAAGACGCGCAACAGCCATTTAATTAGAGCGGTGGCTGTATGCCGGCAAAACTTTCTAGTGTAGGCAGAGTCAGTCTTTTCAGAAGTGACCTAGTGATTTTGGGTGCCTTACATGGGACACCTTAAAAGGGGCTCAGGTTGGAACACACACAAAAACACTCGTCTTTTTTGAAAAATCTTGGCCTAAAGCTCCCATAGCACATGCTGCAAACAACAGATCTAGTTATAAATCAGATGGACAAACAGAGCTGGGCAGTCAGGGCTGGAAGCGGAGTCCTTCGGCAACAAACGCACAGGCTTTTACTTCTTGAGCTAACATCAGAGGCCCGTTGACCTCAACAGGCATTAGGGCCGGTCCCATAGGCTACGTCTACACTTGTGAATTTAAGTCGACTTAGCATGCCCACACTCAAAATTTAAGTCGACTTAGAGGGGACCCTATAAAAACGACCTAGAGCATCCACACTGGATGCCTAGGTCGACTTGTAGGGGCTAGGGGGACCTAGGACAGGTCCACGGTGGCAGGGGGGGCACCCCTTGCCAAGTGCCAGGGGGCTCAGCCTTTGCCCCATTGAACCTTGGTACAATGGAGTAAAGTGGGACAGGGACCCTGGCAGGGCATAGGGGCAGGGTGGGCAGGGCTCTGCCCTGCCCTTTGGGGGGGCATGCCAGGCTCTCCCTGTGCCCCCCCAGCAGGGAGGGAAATGGGGAAGCCCTGGAGGCCCCTAAGTCAACTTAGAGTCGACTTAGGGGTACTCCACATCTACACTGGCTTAAGTCGACTTTAGAAAGTCGACTTAAGCAGAAAGTCGACTTAAAAGGAGGTTTTATAAAGTCGACTTAATTTTTCCTTAAGTCGACTTAAGCAGCAGCTTAAGTCAACTTAAGGAAAGTGTAGTGTAGACACAGAGTAAATTAAGTCGCCTTAAGCATGCTTAAGGCGACTTAATTTACAAGTGTAGATGCACCCATAGTGAGTCTCTGCTACTTGCAAAGTTGCATGGCGAAAAAACAGTGATTTCACTAGAGGAGACTATATTGCAGGATATTTCTGATGGGGAAGAAGCCAGCATGAGCTCACATTACTCTTTTCCTGGGAAAGCTTTTACAAGCTCCCAAACTGATCTTTCTAATCTCACCATTCTGTATTGCTGCTTGTCACCATAGTATTTAATGACCTGCTTTCCATCCCAAAGTCTTTTGGCTTTTTGGCTGTTTCTCTTGAAATTCACACACTGCTAGCTCCTCATCCGGCTAAGCCATGGCAATTTTATTGCCGTTCTCCTTTGGAGGGGAGATTGGTTAACCAGACCAACGCTTTACCTCCCATTAAGCATCAGAAGAGCCTTATGTTTACTGCTAGGCACTTCAGGATAAATTGCCTGCTCCTCTGAGATGTGACACGCAAGAGATAATGTTAAGGAAATGTGAGGAGATTTATTCATACAGGCCATAAGTGCTGGCATTATCATTGTAACTTACTCCTTGGATCATCTCCAAATGTAACAGAGTGCAACTACCTGAGCATAAATTTCCCCTCACTTGCACTCCGGATGGGAGTTTTCAAATTCTTTAGCTGACACTGCGTCAGCTGATGACAACTCAAACTTCTTGGTGTGACAAAGCCCACTGTTACGTGGTTGGTGTTCTGGTGCACTGCGGCTGTAGAATGAAAATATTCCCCAGCCGCAGAGCTGACGGGCCCTGATGCTCACAGAAACATGCTCCTGCAACAGGCTCTGCTAAAACGAGCCACATATCTACGGACTACCTGAGTCATTTCATAGGCCAAAGTATAGGGTAAATAAATAATGATCACTCTTACATCCAGAGAGGGTGCCAAAGCACTTTGCAGACATTAATGAGGGTATTTCTCAAACACAAATGTACTGCTTCAAATTGACAGGTGGCTTGACAGACGCCAACCGGATCACGCACCTGAGAACTTAAACTGGGTACCAGCTGCTAAGTACCATCAGCTCATTGCGAGACTCAGCAGGACACAGGGCTGGGCTCTGATAACCTCTTCCCTCATGCTGGGGAGATGAGTAAGCAGCACTCAATCCCCATTTTTGAGAAAGGGGAAACTGAGGAAACCGAAAGGTGGGGTGATGGGCTTAGCATCACACAGGGAGCCAGCTGGGTCATGTCTTTACAGCAGCTGGGAGGTTTCCCTGACACATTACCCTACCTGCTCCCTCTGCAAAGTTAGATTTGGGACTGAATCATTTCATGATCCCTCCGATCTGCTTCTTTATTAAGTCGCAAATGTTTCCTATGCTTCTCATCCCAGGCTGAAGCTGGGGGAAATCACATGGTGCTTGCCTGGGTACCCAGGAGAGATATTAGCGTTGGAAGAAAGTCCCTAAAGGAGGCCAAGATTTAGATACAAGCCATGTAAAACATTCAGGCCAAAAGACCTGGCTACAGATCTCTTTCCTTGGTTTTGCTGTCCTAGCCTGTCTAGAACAGAGCACACCGCTTTTGTTCTTCAACACCAAATGAAAAATAAGAGCTAGATTGCATTCAGCTTCTTCATGGAAAGATGATAAAAGTGATCCAGATCTCTCTTTTCCCTTTTATTCACTGTGCATGGATGGGACCATGTTAGTAAGATGCAGGGATAGCACAGAGCTGGCAGCACTGTCCATGTGAACATCTGGTGACACGTTGTATCCTGAAGTAGCACTCTGGAACCCCCATATTCACTATTGTGATAAGATTAGGGTATGTTTTCTACAATTCATGCCTGGTGAGATATCATTGTAAAAGTCTTGATCTGCTGAACATTAATATCCTGCTGGGTTGTGTGTGTGAAGTTACGAAGTATTGCAATACGTGTTACAGAAATATGTTGTGGGGTTCTTGGATGCTCAAAGCCAACTTTTCAAGTGAAACAGAGGACCAGCTAGACATGGGCTGAGGGCCCACTGAAGGGAATTCACTCTCCCACTGGCCATTCCAGAGACTTCTCAGAGAGACCACACATGCAATGGAGACAGCCTGACCCATGGAGACCAGAGCAAGGAGCTTTACAGGAAGCTGGGAGAAGGTATAAAAAGAGATGCAGTGACATCATCCTCATCCCTTGGGCTCTCTTACCTCCCCCATCTCAACACTTGGAAGACAAAGACTTTGAACTGAGGACGGGTGGTCCCAGGCTGGAAAATAATCCCACCCTGCGTATTGAGGAACTGCAACTTGCTTGTACCATCTGCCAGGTGAGACATTGGTTGATTCAATATTCTCTTGAACTAACAGTTTAGGATTTAGAATGCGAGTTTACCTTTGTCGTAAATTCCAGGGGAGTAGCTGAGTTAGTCTGTTTTCAGCAAAAACAACTCTCACAGACCTTGGGAAGCAGGCCAGTCCTCACTTACAGACAGCCCCCCAACCTGAAGCCAATACTCACCAGCAACTACACACCATACAACAGAAACTCTCACCTAGGTACCTATCTTTGGAACAAACCCTGTTGCCAACTCTGCCCACATATCTACACAAGTGACACCATCATGGGACCTAACTAAACCAGCCAAGCCATCAGGAGCTTGTTCACTTGCACATCTACTAATGTGATTTATGTCATCATGTGCCAGCAATGCCCCTCTGCCTTATACATTGGCCAAACCGGACTGTCTCTGAGCAAAAGAATAAATGGACACAAATCAACTGTAAAGAATGGTAACATTTAAAAACCAGCTGGAGAGCACTTCAATCTTCCTGGACACTCAGTAACTGACTTGAAAATTGCCATGATTCAGAAAAATCTTCAAAAACAGACTTCAATGCGCAACTACAGAGCTTAACTTGACACTATCAGATTGGGTCTGAATAGAAACTGGGAGTGGCTAGCTCACTAGAAAATCAATGTTCCCTCTTTTACAATTCACACCTTTTATCAACTGTTTTGATGGGCCCTCTTCCAGCCTGATTGAATTGACCTTGTTAACACTCGGCCTCCTCTTAATATGTGTATATATACACCCAACAAACCAAGTTTCTACTTCATGCATCTGACAAAGTGGGTTCTAGCCAACAGAACGTTATGTCCCCCCAATTTTTTTTTGTTAGCCTCTAAGATCATAGAATCATAGGGATGGAAGGGACCTCACGAGGTCATCTAGTCCAACCCCCTGCTAAAAAGCAGGACCACTCCCACTAAATCACCCCAGCCAGGGTTTTGGCTAACCGGGCCTTAAAAATCTCCAAAGATGGAGATTCCACCACCTCCCTAGGTAACCCATTCCAATGCTTCACCACCCTCCTAGTGAGAAAGTTTTTCCTAATATCCAACCTTGACCTCCCCAGCTGTAATTTGAAACCATTGCTCCTTGTTCTGTCCTCTGTTACCCTCGAGAACAGCCTAGCTCCCTCCTCTTTGGAGCACCCCTTCAAGTAGTTGAAGGTTGCTATCAAATCTCCCCTCAGTCAGATGCCCCAGGATTCCTCATTGCTTTTATTGTCTTAAGGTAAAGTCTCTGCTCTTTATACCTTCCACTTATAATCACTAAAAATCTATCTTTGGGTAGTTAACAAACTTATTTTGTATTTTACCTAAAGCAGTGTGTTTTGAATGACGTACTTGGGAAATCTCAACTCAGGTTAATAAGAGCTGTTGTAGGTCCACTAATCTTTTGTCAGAGTGGCAGACTAAGCAATGGACTTACACCCAGCACCATTTGTGGCCAAGAAGAAGCCAAGAATTTTCTCAGTCTCATCAAACGTCACAGCTAGGACGCTGTGTTTCAGAGGCTGCTGAAGTCAGCAGGTGTTCTGCACTCGTGAAAAAAAACAAACCAAGCCCATTTAAGGCGAACACCCAAAACCAAGCCAACCAAACCCAGGGCCTGCTTTTGAAGGCTGAGACCATCCTCCCGTCTCTCAGTTATGGCCATTTGTGAGATCATGTCGACATGATCGATGGTGCTCCAAAGACATTTTACATCCTGTGGTAGATGAACATACGTTTCTGATTTTCACATTGATGCAGCAAACGAAGGGTTTGGGTCAGGGCCTAGTCCCCTGAGAATCTTTTCCAGCCACAGTAATTGACTGCCACAGCTCCCGGTGGTCTTAGCCACTGTTATATTTTATTGTACAGTATCCTTCCAGCAGGCCACAGCCTGGAGTGTTATTCACAGACAGTTTAAGAGCTGCAGTTACTTTCCCCAGCTTGCATCTAGGAAAGAATCTAGGCTGTTCCCCTTCCTACCACCTCCTTGCTGTCTGTTTATATAGTCCCAGCTGCTGGGGGTCTTTCCATCCAATTAGCCCCACAGCTGTATCTCTGTGCAGTTAATTTGCATCCTCTGCTAACTACCTTTCTTGCAAACAGGTCCCAATTAATGTCTAGTGTTGAGGATTTGAGTGACAGGGTGCTAAGTCAACTCCCGACACCACACACCCTTATACACATGGATTCGGCAGAGGCCCCAGGGAAAAAACAAGCACCAGACTCAAAACAATCCAGAGAGATTCCAGAAGAGCTGCGTTTTTCTGGATGGCATTGGCCAAATTCCAAGGGAGGGGGAAATCTTTTCATAGGCCAGAGTCATCACAAAAGACAAATCAGTCTTAGTTTATGATGTCTCTGGGGATGCCCTGCTCAGAGTTGGTGTATTTGCAAGACACAGATACTATTGAAAAGAAGAAAAGATGATTGCTATTCTCACACGGATTATCATGTACAAACTACTCTGACCTTTCTTCAAACGATCATTTGCACAGAGAGGTTTTTCTTCCTCTCTCATATCTGACAAGAAAACCAAATTATGAATCAGATGATTGACTTTCTATAGGTCACTGCTTAATCTCTCTCCGCTAGCCAAACCCAAGACCATATGCTTTCTGTACCCATGGAATCCATCCCTTGCCACTGAATTGTCATTCCAAGCGTCCATGAAAAATATATAATCTATCTTTACGGTTGTAAATAAAGCTTGAAAAACTAACAGATGTAACTAATGCATTGTCCTCTTCCTGAGTCTGTACAAAGTCTGCAACAATAGCTTTCTCCATGGAGAACTGTCTTATTTAGCTCAACAGATCGATAACTCTGGCACATAGTGAGAATAATTTAAATGTCAATACTGTTGACCATTTCACTGCTGGTCATTTTAACAGAAACATTTAGCCATAACATTTATTTCACAGTCCCTAGTTGTCTCAGATCCCTTCCTAGGAGCTGACAAATTCCAGAAGGGGGAGCCGTGTTAGTCTAGTTCAGCAAAACAAACAAGGAGTCCTGTGGCACCTTTAAAGACTAACAAATTATTTATCCCACGAAAGCTCATGCGATAAATCAATTTGTTAGTCTTTAAAAGTGCCACAAGACTCCTTGTTTGTCTTCCTAGTTGCTGAAATCCACCCCAACCCAGCTATCAAATCCTGTAGCTTTCACTTCCTGACAACTTCTATGCACTGATACAAAATATGCAGCAAACTGAGAAACCAAAAATGTGGGGGAAAAATAAAATAAATTGAATTCAAGAGCAAACAAGACACAGGGACTTCTATGCATTATTAATTTCCCACATAGAACCCAGGAGCACACAGGTTGACTTTGAGTCTTCCTTGTCCGTCTGGACCGTACAGGGGTTTATGAGTGGCCTTCTGCCTGGATTTAATAGAGGTGATGCTTTTAAATCTAGGGATCTGGTTTCAATCCCTGCTCCTGGCAACCCAGCCAAGCGAGTCAAACAATACGTAGGTTTGACAGAATTCAATTTTTATATACTTTTTGGAGTTTCAGTGGATAACATCAACATTTATTTTTAAGTATTTATATTTTTACCACTGCAGGAAACTATGACAAGAAGATCGTGGGGGAGATCAGACAGTTATTTAATGACAGAAGGCACTGAGATTCAAAAAGTTAAGGTTTCATAATTGTTAAAACAGAAATGGTCAATGTCACCTGTCAAAATACACAAAGTAAATATCTTTCAATCAAACTCTAATATATTCCGAAGCAGAATTTTTATTTTTACTTTCCCAGTCTGTAAATTTCAATTATTGAGGAAATATTTTTGGTCGGTTTGTGACTGCACGATGAAATTGACATCTACCGATAAAAAGCGAATCCTTTGAAGCCTAATTATATATGTTTATTCAATGAAAACCTCTATCTTTAAGAGATATAAGTTACTGCACTGGAATCTTGCTGCAGAATTCAGATGCAATTTGCCACAGAGAATTCAGAACAGGCAGACTTCCCCATTCTGTGAGCGTCAATGAATTTTTGCCCGCCCTCTAACTCTGATACTGTTCACTCCATGCTGCCTTTTTCTGTCCATAGAAAGTGTCACCCTGTGATGACGTGGGTGGCTTTGGTCTACAGCTGTCTATCTTTTTGAACAAAATATTTTGCTGTTGAAAAGTATCTTTTCCTCCTCCGCTCAAAACCCAGATTTTTCTTCCCCTTAAAAACTCTGCTTTCTCACCATTTTTTTTAGTTTTCACAACATTTTTTAAAATTAGAAACCATTCCCAAATTTTTTCCAATTACTCAATTTTTTGGCAGATGAAAAATCTCAGTGTAATACCACTGTGTAGATGCTTCCTACATCGATAGAAGGTTGTTGTGGTAGTGGTGGGCTCTCTCTGTGTGTGTGTGTGTGTGTGTGTGTGTGTGTGTGTGTGTGTGTGTGTGAGAGAGAGAGAGAGAGAGAGAGAGAGAGAGAGAGAGAGAGATATTAATCCACCTCTTTGGGAGGCATCAACTGGGTAGTGGAAGAATTCTCCCAGCAATTTAGCCTGTCTACACTGGGGGTTAAGTTGACTGAATCACGGTGCTCAGGAGATGAAATATGTCACAGCCCTGAGTAACGTAATCAGTGGTTAAAGTATAATTTGACGGGCCCCGGAACCCTCCTAATCTCTGGGCCCTCTTCCCGTATTGTCTGGGCCCCCTTCATGCATGTGCGGGCCCCAGCCCAGGTAGGCATTTGCAACCACTTCTCAGTACCACATGCATCGGTTATCGCTCCATAAAAATATTTATAATTTTATATGGCGTTTATGTCTATAGCAATTATTGTCACAAGCTAGCAAACACAATAAGTATTGTGATTAACAACGGTGGGGCGTAGGACCTGCCAGCAGCTAGGGCATGGCGAACATGTGTTCCACCAGATTTTTCTATTTTTAGGGGCCCCAGAACTCTGGTTCCTCATATTTGTGGGCCCCAGAACTGCGTTCCAGTGCGTTCCCCCTTACTTTAGCCCCTGAACGTAAGTTAATTTGGTTTTTAAGTGTAGACCAGGCCTTAATATTTGAGGCCTCAGTTCTCCATCTGTAAACTAAAGATACTAATACACCTTCCATCCCACCTTTTTATCTGTCTCGTCTCTGGCAATTGTAAGCTCTCCCTGGCAGCGACTGTCCATTACTAGAGGTGTGTACAGTGTCTAGCACAATTGTGGTAGTGCCTAGAGAAAAGGGTCTACGTGTGCAAATTGGGAGCCTCTCCTGAAAGCCAGGACCTGGGGTCAGCAGCTCACTGCGGCACTAAAATTCTCACAGGGCCTAACAGGTGCCAGGGCCACTCAGGCTTGGAGTCCAGAGTGAAGGACATGTCGTGTCAACGCCTGCTCCATGCGAGTTGGCTCTGCTTAGCTGCAACCTTTCCCCATTGGTCTCCTAGCCACCCATGATGTCCTTTTAACTAGCAGGCCCAGCTAGTCAGGCAACAAAATTGGCCAGTCTGCAGACACAGGGGGGGCGGGTGGAGGGGCTCCAGAGGGCAGGAGTGGGACAAGAGGTAGCTGACCTTGCCTCCTTTCCATTGCGAACTGCCTGGAGGCAGGTGCAAGCCCAGGGCTGAAATGCAGACCTCGCTAAAATGAATGAGGATTCTGACATCACTCTACACATTTTAGATACAACAACTGCAGCACTTTGCCAAACACCCCACTCAAATTTTGTCGGCTTCTGAATCGAGAGCAGGTGCCTCTACTCTGTTTACAAGTTCCAAACTGGTTTCCGGCGACAGTCTTAATTAGTGCGTTTCGCACCAGGACAAATACATAATTCTCTTTTAAGTTGGAGGCTATTTTTGACAGACTGTTTTGCTGCGTGCAGGAGACATGGGGTGTTTGCCTCAGGGAAAGAGGGGTTGGGGGAGCCATATCCCTCAATGCAGCATTAAACACATTTAATCCCCAGAACTCCAAGTCTGGAGTTTGTTTCATAGTTTCTCAACTGATGTGTCTCCACCTAAAACTTTTTCCCCTCCTAGTCTATTCTCTTGAGGCTAAAACAAATAATGAGTACAAGCAATGGAGCCAGACTAAAATCAATCATTCTGACACATTCTGAGTAATAATAATCTTACCTTTATATGAAGATTATATAGTGCTGTTCAGCCAAGGCACTTCTGTAGTGCCAACGTTACCCATAGGGGAAACTGAGTCATGGAGAAGCCAGGTGATTTACTCAGTGGCAGAGAAAGCTGATATTAGCTTGATGCAGGAATGGCTTAGCAAAATTCTTCGACACGTGATGCATGAGGTCAGGTGATCAAAATGGTCCATTCTGGCCTTAATGTGATTTAGGTGGTACCCTCAGGGCTCATTTCCTCTACCACTGAAAGACAGCCTAGGGTGGAAGGTGGCATGTATTTAACAGGTGATGCAGCAACCATTTAGGATACGCTGTATTAGAGAGCCCTGGATAGACTCATAGACTTTAAGGTCAGAAGGGACCAGTACGATCATCTAGTCTGACCTCCTGCAAAATGCAGGCCTCAAGACCTCCCCCACCCACTCCTGCAATAGGCCACCAACCTATGACTGAGTTATTTACCTCCTTGAATCATGATTTAAGGACTTTAAGATACAGAGAATTCACCGGTAGGTGAACCATGCCCTGTGCTACAGAGGAAGGCGAAAAACCCCCAGAGCCCAGGCCAATCAGCCCTGGGGGAAAATTCCTTCCTGACCCCAAATATGCTGATCAGTTAAACCCTGAGCACGTGGGATACTGGATCATCACAATACTTCATGGGGCCTGGCTGCTCTAGGTTACTCCAAATTACCACTGGACTGCCTCATAATCCCTGGAGTGCTAGGTTGTGATAGTTAATTTTGCCTCCCTCCTGCATCCTGCAGTTTGTGCAGAGCTCAGCTCAGCTGCAGCCCAGAATCAGGGCCCATGTCTTTATCTGCTTTGTGAAGCACTGTGCTCATTGGTGGCTCTTTAAAAGGGGCAAGGTGATCCAAGGGGCCCATTGAAAGAAATTCAGCTCCGTGTCCAATAAAATCCATGGCAGATTCATTAGTAGTGGGACCAAAGTATTTCAGCAGAGGAAGCACAGGCAGAAGATGTGATTGTACTGCATAGTGTGACCATCCCATAATGCAGTTCAACATATCTGGAAATTGCCCCAAGGCCTCTGAACTTGACAATGGTGCTGGGAGAGTAGAAATAATATCCCAAGAATCCCTAGTTGCTTTGGTTCAACAGTGATCAATGTAGATCTTTACCACCACACCTTCCATCACAATAGCTGAGCACCAGGATCAAAATGGTTCCACCAAGACAGCGTTGCTATGGGGACACCAAGCCGTGGATAGGACAACCAAGTCATTTCACGTGGAAAATGCCCCTGCAACAGCTAGGGCTAACTCCGCTCAGCACCCAACCTACGTAGCCAGGGGAAGCAGCAGGATTAGAACTGATGGAGTGGGCAAGGACAGGACTGGAGTTCGAATTCTGACACTTCCTCCTGCTCCCTTGGCCAAGTCACTTAAACCTCCCGTGGTGCAGTCAATATTTGTAAATGTGCTTTTTACAGTCAAAGAACTCGGTCAGAGGTAAGTCCGACGCAGTTATAAAAATAATAGCAGACTGACACCATTGAGGCACCCGGGGCTATAGGCTGCTGTTACACCTTGCTTCCTCAACAAGTGAGACCTTTGTGGGGGCTTAACTTGCGTCATAGAACCAAGAGCTAGAAGGGACACACTGGATCATTCAGTGTGATCCCCCCTTTATTGCCAATCGAGCACAGTAAAAAGTGCCGTGTGTGGGCTACAAATACAAGTATGCCCCTGACCAGTTTACTGACTCAGTAAAGAGGGGGACTTTCCGTTCCTCACTCAGCCAGACAAACACGCTCCCTTTGAGACCCTCCTTTGTACACGGACACAAACAAACTGCATATTGCCCTTTGGACGTAGAAAGCGAGAGCCTGAGACGAAAGGGCCTCATAACACGCCAGGTATGCGGCCGAAAGCCTGAGATAAAATCAAGCCCCGCTGTTAGAAAGCAAAAAGCCTGCCAGCATTCACAGCCTGGCTTTCGCTGAATCACAGTAACTGGCAGGAACCGAGCTGAGACAAGTGCTACGGCCAGTACGCTCATGCTAACGCGTTCCGGAAAGGTACCAGAACATCCCAATACCCCCCAGATAACGAGGGCTACTGACTCTGCAGAACGCCAATGGGGTGGATGCAGATGTTTCAGCTGAACCATGCAGTACAAGGTAAAAAGTGGCATCTTACCACATCAGAGTGTGGGGACTACACCGTCCCCAGCCCTTCTGGCAGGAGGATCCACTCTTCACAGAATTAGAGTAGGGTTCCTTTTGTCCCCTAAGGTGTCCCTCCCTTTCTCTGTGTAGTGCAGGATTCTTCTCAAGTGTCTCCCCAGCTAAAATGGTGCTCCTTCTTCCCCATTCTAGAGGGGGAGCCGTGTTAGTTTAGTTCAGCCAAACAAACAAGGAGTCCTGTGGCCCTTTTAAAGACTAACCCGTTTATTTATTGCATGAGCTTTTGTGGGAGAAAATCCCACTTCGTCAGATGCTTGAAGATGGGGGAATTTAGTAATTTACAGAATGGGAGGAAACTAAATGCAGGAAGTGTAAGTCACAGGAGGTATGGGGGCTAGAGTGGCCCATGCTGGTATAATAAAGAAAGAACCTGCATTGCTTCAACATGATTCCTGGTTTGAAAGCACCATTCGTGTCTAGGTAATGTAATTCTGCTTTCCACATGCTAAGAAATTCAAAAGCCATTAGCCAGCCTCAAGATATGCCAATAACGACTTTGTTCTGTAATTAAAAGTCAGACTGCTGCTTAATTGAGTTCGTTCCAGCTCCCGCCCTGCCAATTACACTCAAAGTGGAGGGAGCTGCACCCAAAATGAGGGTAGTCACCTAGTCCCTAAGGGGACACCCCCATTTGCTATAGGAAGAGTGGTCAGTGGACGGGGGGGCTTTTACCCAGTTGTTACAGCCTTAGACCTGGCTCCAGCCATTGTCACTCTTCTCCTTTCCATCTACACCAAAGTCATTTTAAAAAAGCCAGAGTAGATATTTCGCCTTAGAACGTGCTGTGATTATTCCATCGATCAACACATTTCGTTGGCACAACCCTAATGACACGGGAAATGCTGTGACCACCACTTCTCTTGTCTAATGCTAGCATTTGCTTCAGGAATCTGGGACCACAGTCGCCACAGCTCCCCTGTGTCACGGGTTCTTGCCAGAAATTTAAGAGAGATTTTTAAATGAGGGAATCTGAAGCCAACTGTTCTAGGGCTGGGGAGCCATGTCTGAGTTTTCTTTGGAAAGCCTCAGCTGGCTCTGTGTCAACAAGACACAAACCCCACAGTTGTACTTTTGTGGAAATTTGAGACATACTTTCAAATCTGAAAAGGAAAAATCTGAACTACTCTGAATGGATCTGCCAGGTGAGTAACTGGTCTTCCTCCAGTGGCATGGTACAAATGGTAGCTCTATCCAGAGGCAACACACAGAGAAAATCACCACCAAGTAGATCCAGCTGCTCATTCCAATAAATGATCCATTTGGTTAAGAAATAAATGGACTAGATGTATGTCCCAATGATGGATTTACCATGAAACACACAGTGCCCTGGCATGAAGCCCCCAATGATAAGGGGCCCCCATAATTCAGGACAAATCCAACAAATGATTGAATTTAAGTGTAACCAATGGTGAAGCAGTCCACGCTTTCTGCATTCTACGAATTTATTCTGCACGCTGTGCTCTAAACATGATTTTTTTTGCAAGCAATTTCCATCGCCGTTTTTTGCACTATCTTGGCAATGGCATGACAGCAATTAAGCGTAAGCAAGGGAAAGGGCCCACTATTGTGGAGAATTACCCTGTCTCATATATTATCCCAGTGGACTAGCTCAGCAAAAGGCTCTGAGTCCTTGCTCCCATTCCCTTTACCCAGAGGCCTGCCTGACCTCAAGGGCTCTTCTCCACTCTCCTGTGTGGTGGGGTCCTCAGAACCCTGGCAAGGCTGGGCCCAGGATTTCTGGGGGGCTTGACCACCATTCTTCTTGTGGTCACATAGGTCAGGGGCTGGGTGTCCCCACTCCAGGATGCTATCTCTGCAGTGGGCGCTTCCCTGACCCACAGATCATTGCTTATAGTTCAAAGCAATACAATTTATTAAACAAACAGCAATTTAAAAAAAAAATCCAATAAAAAAGAGAAAAGAGAAAGGTGTTTTCCCATAACTTAACACTGCCCCCGGCACAGGGACTCCACACACACAGCGTCTCTGAGGCGTCAGGGACATTCATCGTCTATTCCTCACATGGCACAAGCCCCCTGCCCAGGCCCTAACTGCACCGCAGGGATGCAGAACACCAGACACTTCCTCCGGTAGTGGCCACACACCCCCAGGCTCGAAGGGGAAGCATCCTTCTCCCCAACATGAGTCACCCATTGGGGCCCTGATCCCCATCCCAGTCTGGTCTGCGAGGCCTCTTGGCTAATGATGTTCCCCTGTACTGGGCCCTGCCCAGGGTCCCCCTCTCGCTCCCCACTGCACCAGCCCCACTCTGCTTCAGTGTGGGCTTGGCTCGTCTCCCTGGGCCTCTCCTTGGGCCCCCTAATTCTGCTGTTGTGCATCAGCCCAGCTCCCTGGTCATCTCCTCTGGCCTCCGGCACCCAGCTCCAGACAGCTTCATCACCAGCCCCATTCTGGTCAGCTCGGCTCCCTGATCTGGTTTGTCCTTAGCTCAGCCCCACTCTTTGGCTCTGCCCAGGAACAGGCAGGGGGCTCCAGCTCACACAGGGGTCCTACCCTTCTGGCTCCCTCATTGGACTGTCTTCCCAATCAATCAGGCTGACCTGGCTCATTGGCCCTTTCCCATGGGCCCTGGGGGCTATCCATCTCACATTCCTGTTTCCCCAAGGGATACCAACCAAAAAGACCCACTAAATTCCAGTAAGGGGCTAATAGACCCCCTACATGAGGGAAATGGTCATTTGCTAATCAAAGTCTCTTTGCTTGACCAGTTATCCAGTTGAACAAAAACACCCTCCCCTGCGCTTTACAGCAATGCCCATGTTTTGTCACTAGTCCGCAATGGTTCAAAATCCTGTTTTTTTTACAGAGCCTGATTAAAAGCACAGGATTAACACAGGATAAACTGCATTAAACCTAGGTGGGTATTCCATGGCCCACCCAGGCCCACCTGAGGCTTTGATCCGCTCTTTCAGACATTTTTAGTCTGCCTAAAATGAAAGTCAGTTTTTTAGCAATAATAAATCAACACCATAAGTCTGGCAGTCAAAAAAAAAAAAAAAAAAAAAAAGTGAAGGCAAGGCAAGACAAAGCTAAGCAACAAGAAAGTTTGTCATCTTATTTTTAAAAGCTCAAATATTAAATAGTGGACATTCATCAACAGGGATGGAGAAGGAAACATCTGCATTACCTGGTCACTTGCTGAGTTATGGGGATACCCTCAGCAATTTTCAAGTGATACGTGAAAAAAAAAGTTAGCCTACAAAAACAATCAAGGTACCTCACTTTATTTTCATTTGCTTCCTACTACTTATAAACATAGGAGGAAGAAGAGGAAAAAAAGAATGAAAAACAGGAGGGGTGGGGGAAGATTCCATTCTGAAATACTTGAAAGAAAATAGAGTGATCAGGAACACTCAGCATGGATTCACCAAGGGCAAATCGTGCCTGACTAAACTTTCTCACTAGGAGGATGGTGAAGCATTGGAATGGGTTGCCTAGGGAGGTGGTGGAATTTCTGTCTTCGGAAACATTTAAGGACCGGTTAGACAAAACCCTGGCTGGGTTGATTTAGTGGGAGTGGTCCTGCTTTTAGCAGGGGGTTGGACTAGATGACCTCATGAGGTTCCTTCCAACCCTAAGATTCTATGGCTACGTCTACACTTGCAAGTTAGATCGACTTAAGGAGGCTTAAGTCGGCCTAACTTAGTCCCTGTCCACACCAGGCTTTTATTAAATCGACTTAAGAAATTCCTTAAGTCAGCTTAATGAAAGGTTAGGTCGACTTAATAAGAACCGCTGGTTAGGTCGACCTAACCCTTAGGTCGACTCCTTAGGTCAACCTGAGCACAGTGTGGACACTTAAGTCCACTTTATTAGGTCGACCTAAGGGCAGTTAGGTCGACTTACTAAGTCCTCGTTCAGGGGAAGCACTTTGTTAAGTCGATCTAATAAGGTCAACTTTAGGTCGACCTAAAGTCTACCTTATTAGGTCGCTTTAAAGTCGACCTAACTTTTTGTAGTGTAGACATAGCCTATGATTCTAAGATAAGAGAGTGATCTTTTTCTTGGCTAGGTCCTCGGGAGGGGAGGTTGTCAAAAAAGAAGCTGGACATCGCCGCCACTATTACGTCCTGCTCTCAACTACATCTGTGGAACATTTGCTGTTGCCTCAAAGAAAGCAGAGCGGGTCCCTTTTTGATTAGACGTTATAAAATTGGAATCTCATATTTGAGATTAAAGTTTATCAGTGGGGGGGAGGGGGAAATACCCCAAAACTTACTGAAATGAAAAGGTGACCTTTAAAAGTACACCGAAATTGCTTTCCTCTATTAGGCCTCCTACTATTCCAATCAGAATACACCTTTATTAGCCCCGGTTACATGGTGGCAGCTTCCACTAGCCATATGACAATCACTCATATGCATCCCCAAGCTTGCAGCTTCATTTCTGTCTCTGTTCTGTCTCCCTTTGCTCCACTTAATGTTTCTCTGTTCTCCAGCTGTACCATTACTTAGCGTAGGAAGCAGAAAGTTGCACAGAATTTAAACTATTGGATTTTCACTGGGCCGCCTTCCTATTTGGTGTAATTCCATCAACTGCAGTGGAGTATGCCTGAGATTAATTTTGCAGGTAGCATTTAGTGAGGGTTACACACCTAAAATCTCTGTACGAGCATGGCAGGAACTGGATTTTCTATTTGGTGGAAAAGTTCACAATTGCAAAAACTCGAACACCCAGCAAGGGAACAAAACTGAAAGAACAAAATTTCCTATGGAACAAATTCTGGGAAAGAACACCATTTGGGGGTGAATCAAAATGCTTTATTTGGATAAAATCATAAGATTTCATGCCAATTTTTATTTGACATTATATCCTATAATAAAATTGAAATAAAAAGATATTCTGAAAGGGAAAAAAAAATCAACACATTCAGCTATGAAAGGACTGTTTCGTACCACTCTGTTCCTTCCCCCTCAATGAAATTTCACCAAAATGGACACGATTTCTGCAAAATATTTTGCTTTTGATGAATCAGCATCTTCTGATGATAAACATTCTGTCCGAGCACTCCTGACCATCTCTAGTCCCTACAAAACTGCTGTTCCGGAGCCTTACACCTCCGTCTACTCTCCATGGAAGTAGTTTCTTTTTATTGCATGAAGGCATTGTTAGTCAGTGGAATGCACTCTGCTGGGCCATTGGAAACTCAGATGATCCACAATAATGAGAAGAAGGTTGGTCTAAAGGTGAGGGTGCAAGCCAGGCATCAGAAGACCTCTGGCAATTCACTTAGGCCTGATTTACACTACCACCAGCTGTTGGTGGGAGATACACAAGCTCTCTCTCATCAGCTTATTTATGTTGCTGTACTGCGGCATCTCCACTGCACTGTGGCGAGGGCAGATTCCATCTGGGTGATGCAACCTTACTCTTCTCAGGGGAGTGAATTTACTGCATTGGCTAGAAAACTCTTCTGGGATTGATTGAGCAGGTCTCCACAGCTTGCTCAGTTGATCCTACAGCATCGATTGGTGCAGCCTCCTCAGTGTAGAGACATCCTAGGACCTAGGTCTATCTGTGCCTCAGTTCCTCATCTGTAAAATGGGGTGGCATTGGTACCCTAACTCAGAAGTGTTATGAAGCTAAACATATTAAACCAGGTGTCAGGTGCTCAGATACTACACAGAAATACAAAAGACGGTTTGTACTGCTATGTCCCACATGCAATAATATCTCGAGAATCTATTGGAGGTTCTTGCCTGAGTCTCTTTTGTTGATGAAGTGATGGGGTCAGGCTGGCTGCTGCCCAGGTTGGAAATACCATAAGAGCAGCGTCTCCCACAGGTCATTTCCTACATCATAACTACGCTCAGAAGGTTTCAAGTTTTTAAATCGATAAACATCACTTTCATCATACACACGTAAACCGATGGCAAATGTATTTCCATTGTTAAGAAGCAAAAAATGTATAGATAGGAAAAGTAAGACAAATGCTGCTGGAGAGTACATATTAGAGTTTGATGTAATGATATTTTCTTTGTATATTCTGACATGTCAAGTCACCCATCCGTGTTTTAACAGTTAGCAAAATTTTCACTTTTTTAATCTTAACCCCCGCTGTCATTAAATAATTATTGCTCTGCTCCACCCACCCAATTTCCCACAATGGTGGAAATGTAAATTTGGTAAAAATAATAATAAAAAAAGCATTAATATTATCGGTCAAAATGATAAAAAATAAGAATGGAATTTTGCAGTGCCTCATCATAACTCCCACCCCATTTAACGGGCGTGAAGTGAGGGTCGTGTAGTGCTTTGCAGTGGTCTCATTCAAATCCCATCTCCTGGGCCACCCACAGAGACTCTTCGTTCTGCAATAATTAAATCCTTCTCCATGAATCTTGTGGCGAATCTGCCCACTTGATCATAAGTAATAGCGCGTGGCAGCAGACAATGCCTTGACTAAATGCTTTTAATTGTTAATGAATTGAACCCTTAGGTTTCGTACATCTCATTCCCTCTCTGTTAATTAATTTCACTCCGTCTCTGTGTCAGATAGATTAAAATCTTGTGGCTATGGATCCTGGGAAACTTCACTGTAGCAATGCCCTCTGTATCCTGGGAGCAGGATCCAGCTGGGTGTTTCATCTGACTGACTACAATGATGGAAAAAGGTGTGACGTGGTGATAAGGGCAGCCTGCAAGGACTTTAAACTTTTATTCTTTACAAAGCAGAGGTTATGCTGTAATATGATTCCAGGAAGAATAGCTTTGTAGCTGTCTGAGTGATGATGTTTCTTGCATGTAGCATTTTTTCCCCTCTTACTGCCTTTCCACCTCAACGTTCATGAGTGTAATATTTGCATTTGTTTCATGGGCAGATATCCCCTGCACCTCAATTTCAATTCAGTAAAGCAAAAATAGTTAGTTGTATAAAAGTCGCCAAGCAATATATTGTTGCAGTGCTGATTTCCACTGGCTGAGGAGCAGGCCCTAAATATAGATGACAGAATACCTTTCACAGGGTTACAAGGGGGCTCAGAAATCTCAAAGACATTCTGAACCTCATCAAAAGCCAGGAAGTAATCAGAGCAGTTTGAGTGAATTTGGCTGCCTTTCAAGAGTACGATGCAGAGAACAGCAGAAGTATTTAAAAAACAAACAAACAAAAAAAAAACCTCCCAAAATCCCCAACCTTCTGACTCTATGAATCTTTACTGACATCTTTGAGAACTCTGTCATATCCATTATATCAGGAACAGTCTGACGGCATTGCCAACTCTTGTGATTTTATTGAATGTCTTAAGATAGTTCCAGAGGGGTAGCCGTGTTTTTTACAGCAAACGCAATGAGAGTCCTGTGGCACCTTAAAGACTAACAATTTTCTTCAGGCATAAGCTTTTGTGGGCTGCAACCCACTTCATCAGATACATAAAGCGGAAACTACGGTTAGGTGGTGTATATACATATGCAAAGATGGGTGAGAAACAATGTAGTGGGGAGGGAAAGTGCAAAGGAAGTCAATTCAGTTACGGTAGGAGGCCCATTCACAACAGTTGATTAGAAGGTGAGAATGTGTGAAGCATCTAGGGATGAGATTTTTTTTCCCCAACCACTGACTGGTAATGTGACTACTCCAGACAACTTATATTTAAAAGTGACTTCTTCTGTCTAATTCCTTCCAGCAGGGAAGTGGCACTCTTTATCCCTGCAGGTGGCATTGGTTCTGAGCTGTATCTGAAAATAAAGGAAAATGCTCTCAGGGTCCAAACACATAACCCTGTCGAGGGGCACACCCTCTCAAAAGTCCAGGATTATTACTATGCGGGTTAGAATCATTTTGCCAGCGTTGCAATTTAGGGCAATTAAGAAAGTTTCAGCATCGCCGCTTGAGGTGCTGTCCTCACAAGTCACTCAGTCCTCAAGGTGGGACTGGGTTGTGGCTCCTGAAGTGTTGCAACAGGGGCACTATGGGTGCGTCTACACTTGTAAATTAAGTCGACTTAAGCTTGCTTAAGTCGACTTAATTTACTCTGCGTCCACACTACAGTTTCCTCAAGTCGACTTAAGCAAGCTGCTTAAGTCGACTTAAGGAAAATTAAGTCGACTTTGTTAAACCTCCTTTTAAGTTTTAACTTCCTAAAGTCGACTTAAGCCAGTGTAGACCTGAAGTAGCCCTAAGTCGACTCTAAGTTGACTTAGGGCTCTCCAGGACTTCCCCACTGCCCTCCCTGCCAGGGTGGCTGGCACAGGGAGAGCCTGGCATGCCCCCACACAGGACAGGGCAGAACCCTGCCCACCCTGCCCCTATGCCCTGCCAGGGTCCCTGTCCCCCTTTGCCCCATTGTACCCAGGTACAATGGGGCAAAGGCTGAGCCCCCTGGCACTTGGCAAGGGATGCCCCCTGCCACCGTGGACGAGTCCCAGGTCCACCTAGCCTTTACAAGTGGACCTAGGCATCCAGTGTGGACACTCTAGGTCGACTTTGTAGGGTCTCCCCAAAGTCAACTTAAAATTTAAGTGCAGACATGCTAAGTCGACCTAAATTAACAAGTGTAGACATAGTCTATGTCTCAGACCCATCTTAAGGCCTTTCCCTTAGGTCCTTAATCCTCAAGGCCAGTGCAAATGTCAACCTTTTCCTTCAGTTGGGGAAGAGAATTATGGATTGACAAACCAACATATTGTGGCCCCTCTATATCCTCTTTCCCGTGACTTAGCTAAGCTGCACCTAACAGCAAATGAAACTGATGTGGAGTCTCATTAGGTTTCTGTTTTAAATTTGACAGAATGGCCACTCCAGCTTGTCCTGGGTGTTGTCTGGTTTATCTGGAGGCATGAACGATGTGCATAAATGACCTGGACTAGAAATAGGTCCCTAGAATAGAGCAAAGAGTAGAAGATCTCTCTCTCACACATGCCAGAGACACGTGCAGCCTTACAAACATTTTTGGAAGGAGGCTGAAAGAGGTAATGAGCACAGGCCCCTAGGGAATCTCCCTCAATCCCAAATTGTGCCTGTTGGGGATTACCACTGGTACGACACAGAGTTAACACAGCTGCTTCACAGTTTCCTGTCCCTAATCATACCAGAAGAAAAACATTTCTTCAGAGAGGAGATCTACATTGCAAAGCAGAAGTGGGGAATATGGATTAATCTCATCAAGAAAAATATGCACTAGTGGGGGCAGATTGAATATACCCACTAGCAGGAACAGAAGTTTTGGAATATAAATTATTTTCAGCAATCAATTTCTATAGGGTTAAGAGAGAGAGAGAGACGCACTCCTTTATGTATCTGGCCCTCTGGGCTACCTGCCCTCAAATATGAAATATGATGTTGTCCTCAAGTGCCATGGGATGTTTAATTTCTGCTTGGACTGTCCTTAAACTGGGATGAAGAGACACTTATTTTAGCCTCTAACCCCAAGAATGTCATCAGATTAGTACTGGAGCCTGGAAACAAATATTAAGCCCTAAGGTCCAGAGACCAGAGTGATGGGGGCCAGACAGAACACACCTAAAATTAGAGTTCATTTAGCTCTGTTCGAACACAGAAAACTTTGGTGTGCTTTTTAGGGTGTGTTTCCAGTGAAGTCTTGCAGGGTCCAGGTTTTGCTCCTATGCCATTTAATATTTTTACTCCATGACATGAAAGAGAATATAAAATCATCACTGACAAGATTGCAGAAGATGCAAAGACTGGGGGAGCATGAAATAAAGAGAGAATTTCACTGAAACAGAATGATCTGGAGAAGTTGGTAAACTGGGCACAAACTAGGTAAGTTTTAATATTAGTAAGGACAATGGATTGTTCTGCTATGCCTAGGAGTGCAAACAGAGACCATGGATCCTTCACCACAGATGCCAGTTGGCCATTTGACTTATCTCATGAATAGAAGAGCACAGCAACGCCTGGCTATAAGACTCTGGAAGGACTTTGGGTGAGCATTGTTCTGTAAAAAATGTAAGTATCTAGTTCAGCAAGTCTAGATTCTAGAATGCACGTTATTTCATTTCATAAGGAAACCGTTTGTTTCAAACACTTCTACATGCTATTACGCGAATCCCTATTCTTTGTTAAAGAAACTTGGACTTGTTTTCACTATAAACATATCTAAGTGTGGTGTGTCAAGCCGAGTGGTGATCTGAGGTGGCACTGGTAAGCTGGAATGTAAGCTGGTTTTGGGAGCAGCAAATCTGTGACTGGTACAAAAGTCGAGTGGACCAGAGGGGCTGGACACTCCAGGGGATGCTCAGTGTGTTAAACTGGTCCTATTATTAACCTGTAGAGAGGGGAGTCCTGCAAAGTCTTAGAAGAGAGTGCGTTTGTTACCATGGCTAGTACCTTGCCCACTTTGCAGTGAGGACACAAGCTAAATCACTTGTGCACTGCGAATCCTCCAACACCTTCCCATGGTTCCACCCCGGGTCCCTAGAAGGGCAGACTAGTTCTTGCACAAGAATGATAAAGTGGCTCAGCTTCCCCTAGCACAAAGAACTGTGATGTGTCCCCAGTAGTCCCAGTGCATCACGTGGTGAATGCAGCACTAGGTGTGCAGGCAATTGAGTGGAGACACTCCGGTACAGTTGGGCAATGTGGCCACTTACACAAACTGGGCTAAGCTGGGTGCTTACACTTGAGTGCCAATCCCTTAAGTTAGCTCAGCATTGAGGACATTGCCTGTAACGTTGGGTTCTTAGCTGGGCAGGTTCCAAATTTCCTTTCAGTCGCAGGAGTTACTACAGACTCACATTGATGTAGGTGAGAGGCGAAATGTGCCTACAAAGCATACAGTCCCAAATCCATTCACGGTCCATGAAAACCTCTGGAGTTCAGTTCAAATGTTCACCAAAGCGCTACTGTTTATACACTGGGAACTCAACAAGATCTCACCTGATTCATTCTCACTCTTGTGACATGACTGAGGACTTTTACTTGGCATGAGGGTCAAAGGCCAGTTCATGTGATCATATATAGCAGCACCTTGCAGCAAATGTGAGTAAATTGCCACTGAAGGTAGAAGAAACTTCCCAACAGTGAAGGTGAGAACTTAGGGCCCTGCAGAAAACATCTCTTAGAAGGAGCCAGGGAATCTTTAATATTCACAGATGTTGTGTCCTTTGGTGTCTCACCTAATTACCTGGGCTGCCACAGCAACCCAGCTCACTTGTTATGTTGTCATAGTAATACAGTTAGACTATTAGGGGTTAGCTCAGCCAGTCCTGGCTGGTTTTAGTGCTTTGTTAAATAGAGACAAACATGGAGTTGCTCTCATTCTAGCTTGCCTGTTGATCTCTTCCTTAATCCAAGCTGTTTCAAAGATTCAGCAATACATGGTGCTGCTGGGGCCCAGTGGACAGATCATGGGACATAAGGAGACCCGACTTCTTTTCTTAGCTCTTCCACTGGCTGACTGTGCAACCTTGGTCAAGTGACTTCTACTCTGCTGCTGTTTCATCCTCCCACCATTTGTCTACTTAGAATGTAGATGCTTGAGTCAGGGGATGTGTCAAACCATGTGTTTGTGCAGTGTCTAGCATCTTGCATGGGCATCCAGGTTCAACTGTAAAATATATTAAATGAGTAGAAAAGGATATTGAATTTTTTTAAAAATCACCTATGAAAACCTCACACATTAATATGCGTGGTGCTCAGTTTTCTCTTCTGCAAAAAGATGTAGGGCTGAGTCAGTTTGCTGGGAATCCAAAACAGGTTTCAACCAAGGAGGCTAGATTTTGGAAACTGAAGGGTAGGCTGCAGATGCTCCTGTGAAATATCTAGTGCTTCTGATGCGACAGGCTGGAAATACCAAGAAAGAAAGTGTTTCAATTGTATTTTAGTGCTCTTGCTTTCAGTTCAGACAAGTAGTTCAATAGTTCATGAAATGTAGGCAGGAAACTGGTTTTCAGCATCCTATAAAGAGTTGGGTTGGGTTAGCTTCAAGTTTTAGGTGAAAATGCAGACTGCATCTTTTTATAGCTGAACATTGGTGCACTAAAAGGCAGAGACACAACTTTCAAACCTGATCCAGTCTTTTTTTATAACAGTTATATATTCTCCATATCTTGGCTAGCAAAGCAGCTCTTACGGTAACTGTCATACTCCTTACAATGAATTTGCTGTGGTGGCTACTTTTGAAACAGATTCCTGCAGCCAGAGTTAAAGCAGACCAAGCCCAGCCAGTTCATCTTTCTGCCAAATTCTATACAGCTGAAGTTTTGCTTTGCTGTCATTATTGAGTGACCATAAAAATTATAGAAATTAGAAATGGAGGAGACCTGTTGGGTCATGGAGTTAATGTTTCTGCCAGCACAGGATTGCTCACTAGCGTGTAATATCATTTGTTTGGTCCGGCTAGTTTTAGGGGCCATTCCTACCAACTTTGCACAAGTGTTAAACCCATTCTGCAGAGACCTAAATTCCCCAATAGTTCAATGGGTGTTTTTGCCCAAGGAAGGATCTTGAGGGACTATATATAACCAGTATAGGATCAGAGTAAATCCTAGTAAACGTGCTCTGTTGTTGAGGCAGGGCTGTGAACACCCTCCTTAGATGTTTAATGCTCCGCTTTGCCTCCAGCTTGTCTCCTCATATCTGGGAGCTGACCCGTTGAACCCAGAAGGGGTGTGATGAGAATTTCATTTTCCTTTGCAACAAGGCTTGCATGTTTGCAATAAAGGGCAACATATGGAGTCTGGGGCTTTCCTCCTTCAATTTTCTCTGCAGGAGAATGGGTGGGCTAGTGGCCAGAGTGATAGGTTGGGGCTCAGAAAAAACAGGTTCAGTTCCCTGCTCTGATACAGGTTTCTGGTGTGACCATGGGCCACTCACTTATTCTCATCGGGCCTCACTAGGTGTGCGTCTACACTTGTAAATTAAGTTGACTTAAGCAGCTGCAGGAAAAATTAAGTCGACTTTATTAAACCCCATTTTAAGTCGACTTTCTAAAGTCAACTTAAGCCAGTGTAGAAGTGGAGTAGCTCTAAGACAACTCAGGGGCCTCCAGGGCTTCCCCACTGCCCTTCCTGCCAGGGTGGCTGGCACAGGGGGAGGCTGGCATGCCCTGCCCACCTTGCCCCTATGCCCTGATAGGGTCCCTGTCCTCCTTTGCCCCATTGTACCCAGGTACAATGGGGCAAAGGCTGAGCCCCCTGGCATTTGGCAAGGGGTGCCCCCCTGCCACCGTGGACCAGTCCCAGGTCCACCTAGCCCCCACAAGTTGACCTAGGCATCCAGTGTGGACGCTGTAGGTCGACTTTGTAGGGTCCCCTCAAAGTCAACTTAAGATTTAAGTGTGGATATGCGAAGTCGACTTAACAAAGTCAACTTAAAGTTGACTTAGCTAAGTCGACTTAAATTAACAAGTGTAGACATAGCCTGTCTGTAAGACATGGATAGTGGGACAACCCTACTTAACAGAGATGCAGCGAGGCTAAGAGGCAAAGAGTGTCAGTTGCTATGGCAACAGAAGGCGCTTAAGGCCATGTCTCCACTTTGAAGTAGGGGTGTGATTCCAGCTGAGCCAGGACAATGCCAGCCGGCACTTCATTCATCCTCTGCAACTGGTGCTAGACAGCTCTTTGTGCTTGAGTTTTGCCAGGCTGAGGGGAGCTAGTGAGAGAACATGGCTCTACGCATGCACAGGAATCATGGCCCCAGCCTGTACTGTAGATGGCGGTCGGGGGGAAGAAGTTCTTTGGAAGAACATGAGCCCATTCTGGGTTTTGACACAACTGCCGAAAAGTGGGCTCCAAAAATCAGGCAAAACAATCCCCTCCACTCCATTCTTGAAGGGGCGTGACTTCCCTTGGACGGCTGTAGTGCACTCGGTAGCTCTTCCTGTCTGATGGTCCTGAGCCACAGCCTACATGAGCCCTGTCTTTATTCCTCTCCATTAGTTCATGTTGTACCCCCTTTGGTTAGAGCTCCTTACACAGCACCTCTCCCCTGCAAGTTATTTATACAGTCGAGCTATGCACAGACAGAATCAGGGGGGCAGGTGTGACCTATAGGGTTATTGAGTCAGTCCCCTCTCTCATTGGTTTCCCCAGCCTGCACCTATTGTCCTTTTCATCGTCAATTCTTTCTTCCTCTTAATTATTTTCTTTCCTGAATCCTCCTCATACATTATGCGGCTTTGGGAATGAGGGGAGGGGAATGCCTGGCTGTGGAGTATCACACAAAGACCTGGTATTTCTTCTCTCATTTTTCCAAACCCTTTTTTGGGGGTGAGGGGGAGAGAATTTTGGGAAAAAAATGTATTTAGCTAATGCCAGCTCCATTAATTAATAGACACAGCTAAAGTTCCATGGCACTTCAGTACATGTCTGGAAATGGAGGCAGGGATATTAATACCTGATTGCAAGTATGGGCAAAGATCAAAGATCAAATTCATCCCAGGGGTAACTTTCCCAAAGTGCAAAGCAAGAGAAGAAATAATGCCAAATCTAAGTTTTATTATTACAGTAGATTGGTACCTCTAAGTACTGTGCTAAGCACTCTACAAAACACATAGTGTGAGACCGTCCCTCCAGTCTAAATAGAACAAATTGGGTGGAGAAAGAGAAGCCCAGAGAGATGAATGATTTTGTTCAATTCATCCAATGAGTCTGTGTAAAATAGAATCACTGTATCTTGATTCCCTGTCCAGTGCCCTTCCCACACCAACAGATTCTGCATCTTTATGTGTGGCTGTAGTTGCCTTTTAGGAACAAAATACAGGTCTGGTCTACACTCATAAGTTAGGTCAACATAGCTGTGGAGCTTAGGAGTGTGAAAAATTCACACCCCAGAGGGCCCTAGTCAACCTAAGCCTTGGTGTAGACACAGCTAAGACAACAGGCTGAGAGAAGAGTTCTTCTATCTACTGCTGCTTGGAGAGGTGGATTACCTTCGTCAGTGGACAAACTCCCTCTATCGGAAGTGTCCACACTATAGCACTACCGTGGCATGGCTGTAACACTGGAAATGTACCTATGTAGTGCCCTGTGCCAGGGCTCCCACTCACTGTTAATACACCTCCTCCTGTCTACAGCTGGACAAGCAGCTCTCGGGGCATTGAGTGCCCCCTTCTGCTCTCTGCAATGGTTTCTCTTCTGGGAACTTGGCCCCCTAGCCCAGGTCATCGAGTCCACCCCTTCCAGGGTTATGAAGTCCAACAGGACACTGTCCAAATGCCTTCTCTGGATAGAGTTCAGCCCTTGGTGCCACAATTCTAGCCCCTGGCAGGGGAACCTGAGCCCACCTGCTGTACTGGATTCCAGCCCAAGCACCCTACAACCAGCAATCCAACACTACTCTATCCCATCCCTCTTGCTGTTTCCATGGGTTCCTTCCTGCCCCGCTTCTTTCTCTCATCTCTTGCCTGTTTCTGGATTTACCATGGGAGCCTGTCCTGCCCCCCTCCCTGGCTCCTTCGCCCACACCTAGCCTCTTGTGAGTCTCCTTACTCCAGGGTAAGAAGACGGGGCTTACTTTCCACCTGGACTTCCTCCTTGTCCCTGATAGTCTCTTTCCTTTGCAGCTGCCTTCTGCTTTCAGCATAGCGCTGGCCTCAGCTAGCCTTCACTTTGTTCACTCGGGCCCTCCCAGCCCTCCTTAACCCTATCCAGGATGCACACCCCATCACACACTCAGAGCATAGAGGTGCCCATTAGGGCCACAGAAAAGATCCAAGGAGTGGAAGATGACACAGGAGCAAGTGGAGGAGCTCAGTCACAGGGCGTCTGCTAGGAGCGGCAGAGAAGCCACCTTCTCCCAAGCAAGGGAGCAAACACAGAACTGCTGTGTGCCACTCTTACAAAACGAGGGCTAGAGTATTTTCCACAGTGCGGGAGCCCACTTGGTGACACCCTATTTTTGTGCCAATTGCTGGCATTCCCACTGGTCCTACCCTCACCCCCTCAGTCCTATCCCAAAACACATCACTGTGATATGTGAATGCCAGGCATGCTCTGTCCCAGTGGATTCTTCATAATCCTCCTAAAATCCTGTGGTTCCTCAGCAGGAAGAGGCCTCCACACCCAGAGATGAAGCAGAACTTTCGGTTGCACCCCTGTTGACTTCTTCTCTCAGTCTCAATCTAAGGAGACATCCTAGGGAAACGGAAGGAGGATTGCACAGAGCTAGCAGGGAAAGGAACGCTGGTCTGACGCAAGAGAGAGAATGGGTCAAAGTGAATCTCAAGGCACAGCTTTTAATGTTAAGTGCCACTACGGACTGGTGGAATAGTCTCTTGGGCTATGTCTACACTTGTTAATTTAGGTCGACTTTGTTAAGTCGACTTAGCATGTCCACACCTAAATTTTAAGTTGACTTAGGGGGGACCTTACAAAGTCGACCTAGAGCATCCACACTGGATGCCTAGGTCGACTTCTAGGGCTAAGTGGATCTTGGACAGGTCCACGGTGGCAGGGGGGGGGGGCATCCCTTGCCAGGTGCCAGGGGGCTCAGCCTTTGCCCCATTGTACCTGGGTACAATGGGGCAAAGGGGACAGGGACCCTGGCAGGGCATAGGGGCAGGGTGGGCAGGGCATGCAGGGTCCCCCTGTGCCACCCCCCATGGCAGGGAGGGCAGTGGGGGTGTCCTGGGGAGCCCTAAGTTGACTTAAAGTCGATTTAGGGCTACTCTAGGTCTACACTGGCTTAAGTCTACTTTAGAAAGTCGACTTAAGCCAAAAGTCGACATAAAATGAGGTTTTATTAAGTCAACTTAATTTTCCTTATGTCGACTTAAGCAGCTTGCTTAAGTTGACTTAAGGAAAGTGTAGTGTAGACGCAGAGTAAATTAAGTCGACTTAAGCAAGCTTAAGTCGACTTAATTTACAAGTGTAGACGCACCCTTGGAGAGGCTTTTCAGATAATTGAAGAGATTTGAGAATGAAGAAAAAAGCCACAAGGACAGAGAGAACACTGATCAAACCTGCAGAATGGCCCCACCATCCATGATTGTAGGTAGAGATCACAACAGAGTTACCACCCTCTTCTTTGTGCTCAATGCAATGGTCACAGCTATTAAAGAACATTTCCATGGCAACTTGGCCCCTTTAGTCCCAGTCCCATGCCTGATTAGCATGTCAGAGAGCAGTGGGTGATATATTAAAGAAAGAAGCTGAGTGGCATGGACAGAGTTTTAGAAAATGGCCATCTCTAATCTTGGATAAGAGCTCTGAGCAGCACGGAAGTTTGTTTCTTTCACCAGCAGAAGTTGGGCCCATGAAAGGAATTGCTTCATCCACATTCTTGCTCTAATCTTTGTAAAGTTAATAGTGAGTGACACATGTCCCTCTTTGATAGCTATGCTATGAAGGCCAAGACTTGGGAGTAACAAATCTGTGGGATTTTTGGTAAAATGAAGAAATAAGGATAATTTTTATGTCCTGCTGGCTCTCCAATCAAAGAGGCAACGGACCTGCATCACACCCTCTTAACCATACTAATGCTTTCAATAGCTCAGGATTTTAACAAGATGATGAAATGAGCGAGGTCCTGCTTTATGCAAAAATCTTTTAGCCACATGGCAAGAAGCTCAAGGGACAACTACACTGCTAATAGGTTCCCTAATTTTGCAATAGTTGCGATGTAACTGAGATCTTAAAGGTGGCCTGAACTCCTTCAA
Source organism: Pelusios castaneus (assembly GCA_007922175.1). Lineage (NCBI taxonomy): Eukaryota > Metazoa > Chordata > Testudines > Pelomedusidae > Pelusios > Pelusios castaneus. The sequence continues at coordinate 4,662,533 of ML685850.1, read as the reverse complement.
CCACCTGAGTATCTAGTTATGAGAAATGCTACGGGCTGCATACTTTGCATGTTTAAAACCACCCAGCCCCTCACTTAGAAAACCAATGGATCATGAGAGGCAGAACAACAGATCATAAGAGACAAACTGTCGGATCCATTGTTACTCCAAGCATGACCTAAATTCAGGTTTTTGCAACTGAGTGGACTATTTTTGATGGTTGAGAGATGATAGAATATGAACCATTTGAGCCTTGAAAGGAAGAAAAATAATACAAAGCCATCTAGAGAAGTTAGACATAGTGGTAGGGATTAATGAAATGAGATTCAGCCTGTAAAAATGCAGTTTCAATATATTTAAGGGGAAAAAATAATCAGAAACGTTCATCTTCAAGGGGGCTGAGGAGAGACACTGAAGGCCACATCCATGAAACCAACGTCTATTCACTTCAGTGGGGACCGGCGTCTGGCTGTTAGAAAGCAGGTAATGCTGTCTGGTGATGGTGAACACCAAGGTGGACACGAGTTTGCAATGTAAATACTGGAGCCCAAAAGGCCAATTCAGTTTGATACTAGACACACAGAGGAAACATGTCTTGGCGGAGAGATCCTGTCTTAATACATCTCTGGTAAGACCACAAGTGATCAGCTCATGGCATCAAAAATACTTAGACAAACTGGAGGGGATTTAGAGAAGAGCAACGAAAGTGACTAAGAAGCTGGAGAGACTGAACTATGAAGATTAAATTTAAAGAGCTAAATATGCTTCGCTAAGCCGCTGGAAGAGGATAAGTTACTTTTGTCTCAATGTTGTCTCATTTGCTTTTTGTACTCCTCTTTTCATAGAACCAGGCCTGGTCTACACTGCCGGCAAAATTTGGCAGCAGTCAATGGGAGATTCTCAGGATACATAGAGCAGCTTCCATATCTCCTATTGACTTCCTAAACTGTATTTAGCATTGCGTCCCCTCTACACTACACTGACAGTAAATGCCCCTTTCCCCCCGCCCCACACACCAGGGAGGAGGACAGCAACCATGCTCGGGCAGGCAGAGGCAGAAACTTTGCTGCCACTACCGCAGGGCTGGCCAGCAGCCGGTGGCTATAGCTCCAAGCAGGACAGAAGCGCCTGCGAGACAGCTCTGCTTGCAGCTGTGGGGCCTGGGGGCCATGAGCAGAGAAGAGGAATCAGCACCAGCACCTCTGCCCCACAGCCATGAGTAGAACAGAGACATCAGTGCTGGCACCTCTGTCCTGTTCCTGGCCGCCAGCTTCTGGGAGGCCCTGTGGCCACGGTGGCAAAGTTCATGCTACTGCTGGAGGCTAAGGTGGGACCTCAGGGCCAAGTGGGCGGGCCGCAGCCCACCTGTGGCTACGCCCTTGGCTTAAAATTGTTCCAACAAAACCCCAAATGCTCAATCCTGTACTGCTGACAGTGCTGCTGACAGTGTAGACATATTCTTATAAACTTTAAGGTCAGAAGGGACCAGGATGGTCATCTAGTCTGACCTCCTGCACAATGTAATCCACCAAACCTCACCCACCCACTCCAGTAATAGACTTATAACCTGGTCTGTTGGTTTATCCATTACTTGCGTCTTGTCTTATAGTTAGTTTCTATCCCAGAAAACTTACAGTCTATATTTCCTCTGTGTTTGTACAGCTCCTAGCACAACGGATTCTTGGTCTATAACTGGGGCTCCTAGATAGTACAATAAATACAATACAATATAAAGGAGGTAAAGATCAAGGAGAAATAGGAATTTGGTTAGGGTGTTCTAGGGAGGGTGAATAAATAAAAATGAAAATTAAAAGCAATAATTTAGAGTAGTGTTCTTGTCCTTCTACCTTCTTTTTTTGGAGCATGGAATTCAAGTCACACCATTCCCTTAAATGTAGAGCAATTGTTGAGAATTGTCCTTGTGTGTGTGGGACTAATGAGTTTTTAATGTCTGGTATTTCCCAAAGAATCTTTACAGCAAGAAGTGATGACATCCACAGCACTGGAAAGATACGAACCTCAGCTTCCTGGGGAAAGACAGCCATTCCTTCTCACTCTTTAGACATCTCAGTCCTTACCATATCATTCTGATAGAAGGTGTATTAAAAAAAAGAAGAAGTGAGAGGGAAATTAACCGCTGGAATAATTTGGCATGGTGAATTCTTCATCATTGACAATTTTTAAATCTAGACTGTATGTTTTTCTAAAAGATCTGCTCTAGGAGTAATTTTGGAGAAGTTCTAGACCCTGTATATGTAAGAGGTCAGTCTAGATTAACCACATCAGGCCGGTCTGGCTTTGAAATCTATGAACATATGATTTTAACCCTACCTCTCCTTCTCTTTCTCCTCTTCACCCACTCCCTTTCTTAATCCCAGACACTGGTTCCAGCTTGAATTCAGTGGCTGCTATTCACTGCAACCAATGTTGTACAGTGATGGATAGTTGTTCCCTCAAACTGTACCCCAGTTCATGTAGGATTCACCAGACGCAGTCAAACACCATTAAAAAGATGGATGATTTTTATTGAATTCCAGGGTGAATAACCCCGAGCAAGCAAAGCTAAGTAATAAATGGCAAGAGCTTACATCCCTTCAGCAGCCGGGGACCCCTGACGACTGCGGATGACCCTGAGGTAGTCCCGAGGCACCTCGGTCCTAGGTTACTGAGGCAGCTTGGTCCATGGTCTTACGGCGAAGTCCACAGGTTCCCAGGGGCTATGTTAACATACAGCATAACAGGAGAAGGCGGGATGAACAAGCCCTCTTTCCCTTCACACGCTCAGGCCCAAGGCCGAGGTAGCTTGAAGGAACAGATTAAAAAAAAGGTGCATCACAGCCAAGCCTTGCAAAACATCAAAAACCACAAAACATCTTATATCAGGCCCCAGCCGGTTCCTACAGGAGACTGGCTCCAGCTGGTGCTTTGGACATGAAGCCCAGCATCAGTTCACGGTCGGGTCACTCCTGGGGGGGTTGGGGGGGAAATGTGAGCACCACTGCCTGACTGTCACAAAATCTTCTGCTTTAGCTCTACAATAGTGTATTAGATCACTGACATCTGTCATGATGTGTTCTGTAACCTCAATACCTTTTACAGTTTAGTATATGACAATATATTCTGGTTTCTGTTTAAAATCAATGTATAATGGAACAGCTACACTAACATCCATTGTCTTTCAACTTATGCTTGGTTCACAGACTCATTCAAAAGACACATCATTGCTTCATTTCATCTTTGTTGATCACCTGTTACAATGGGGGATCAGGCACCAAGATGGCACCATAATAGTTAATTAGTTTTCAGAACTACTGATGATTGGTCAAACTTTGCTTTCACAGAAGTCAATGATAAAAATGTCCATCAATTTCAATGGGAGGAGAATGGGAGCAGAGTTGGACCAGCCTCTCAAATTCTCACCAAATATATATTGTGTGCCAATTGAATAACTACTGAGCAGAAAAATCAGTGTGGAAACAACTCATAAAGCTTTGAAATAGTCCAGAGTCATTCCCTGGTAGAATTCTATTGGCTTCTATGGATTTAGATTACATGTCATTTGAACGGCTAATGGAATATAGATAACAACCGTATTCAACAGCCTTTTGAACATGCTCTTCTATGAGGGTCCTATTAAAATAAGAGGCCCTGATTCTAACACCAGATCAGAATGTTTTGTGATGCATTCAAATGGGAAAGTTTTTGTAAAATTACGAAACATCTCGGAACAGACTAACCTTCTGAGATGCGTTAGAAAGATGGTTGGAAACTGGAGTGATAAAAAGATTATTTAGATTATCCTGGCACGTTATAGGTACCACATTGTGGTAACCTCAGAACGCCATTATACCCTGACATAAACCTGCTGAGAGGATGTTAAAGACAGAAAGAAGGAAAGAGACAATTTTCTGCAATCAATGACAAAAAAGATCTTACAATTTTTAGATCATCTGATTCTCCCAAGGAACAAAGGCTTCCAAAGTAAGTCAAGTTCACTCTTTAGTAGTCATGACAACACAACCTCAAAGAACTCACGTTCCAGGGAAGAAGAAAAGGAAGTTCTGAGATGAGAGACAAAGCAATCCATTGTAGCTCATGCATATCGGTAACCATCTGGATGGCACTAGCATTCACATTTACTGGCTCCCTGCAAGGTAGATGGCAGCATACAATACATCACACACAAAAACCAAGAAAGGAAAGAGCTCTGCAAAGTAGAGAGTCAGCTGGCCCGGGAAATGTTACTGTCTGTATCTATGCTGGTAGGGAGGGCTAATGGTTAAAGCACAGAAACATGAGTCAGTTCAGGGTTCCTAATCCTTCCTTTAGTGGGTGTCTTTGGCCAACTCACCACCCCATTGTTTCTTAATTTTCAAAGGAATGTTTCTGGTAAAAGGTGGGTACCTATTTAAACCCTGGGGTCGGTGGGGCTCAATGCCTAGAGCTCAACTCATTGTGTGGGCCACCCTGAGGAGTGTTGTATTCCTTTACTTGCCCTGACCAGGATCAATGGGGCAGTGGTAGGGCAAGCAGCCCCCCACACTGCCCTGCTCACAGGCCTCACTCCTGACGGCAGAGACGGGAACCATCATTCAGGGCTCACTCAGTCCTTGGCCTCTCTGCTGAGTCGGTCAGCCACAGGGGGCCTTTTGCTCTGCCGAGTCTCCTTGTTCTGCTAGGCAGCACCAAGCTCAGCTCAAAGGGACTATCACATGGTTGGATGAGACCTTTCAGCTGCCAGTGAATTGGCAACAGAAGCCGTGACACAGCAGTGAAAGACTTTATAATCGGCTATCGAAGCTGGAGACGTAGAGAGGCCTTATTGCTTTCAGATTTGAAGGGGAAGGATGGTGAAGGCACTGATCTAGAACTCAGTAGTTCAAGTCACGTCTCTGCCACAGACTTCTGATGTAACTTGGGCAAGTCACTTCATCTCTGTATCTTTTCTCCATATGAAAATGGGGCCAATACTTTTCCTCTACCCTTTGTCTGCCCTGTCTTCTTAGATGGACAACAAAATACTTTACAGTGTGTTCATACTCTTTTGTCTATGCAGATTGTAAGTTCTTGGGGGCAGGGGCTGTCTCTTACTATTTGAATGTACAGTTCCTAGCACAACAGAGTCCAAATCTCCTTTGGGACTTCTAGGCTGGGCTGTAATGCAGATAGACAGTACTAATACATTTTCTACTTCTAGCAAACATTTGCAAACTGTAATTTTCCCTGAGGCGGCACAAATCCACAAAGCACTGCAGACGCTTTTGCTGCTGCTTGAAATTTATGCTGCGATATATGCTTCAGCACGCTGAGCTGGAGGGAGGAAATAACTAGTTTCCCAGGGTTCGAGGCACCCAGCTCATGAGCAGATGGGAGTTTTGACAAACTGCAGCAGCAAATGCTTCCCTTCTCAGCTCGCATAGCCATCCTCTCTCTGCAGGGGCTTTCACACATGAACGATAAGAAGAGAACATTGCCCGAGTAGTTTCTGGGGCAACATTCTCACTTCTTAACTATCAGCTAGATTCAAGTAGCAGGGAAAATACTTCCCAAGTGGATGCCTGAATAGTTTGACCCTTTCAGCCATGTGTTCACTAGATACCAATAATCCTCTTGACAAGAGAAGATGTCATTACGTATATGAGAGAAGGAATATTTACACTGCCTGCAGATTTCGGTGGCAGTTGAACAGAGAGATACAAGTTACTTAAAATAGCTTGCGTATCTGAGTTCAACGCCCCACTTGTCCACTGTGGTGAGTTGAAGGGAGAAGGCATCCATTTGACTCAGTGCTACCCCAGTTGCCAGGGTGCTGTTAGCAATCAGCTTCCTGACCAAATGAATGGGTCTCCACAGATCCAATCAGCTGATTGGAAAGGTCAAGCTGACCTCTGTGCCTCAGTTTTCTTATCTGTAAAATGGGCCTACTAGTGGTCCCTCTCCTTTGTAAAGTACTGCAAGGGCTATGGATGAAAAATGCTGTATGAGAGATTGCATAAACCTATCACCATCATGTTTATTCAGCACCTTATAGCCTAAAGAAGTCTAAAGTGCTTCAGAATTTAGAAAGTCATTTTTACCCAAGCTTTGCTCAGGAAATCTCTCACTGGGAGTCTGCTGGAGCATGGCCTGTGGGTGGAAAAACTAAACAGTGATTTCAGTTTCTATTGCAGTTCTCACCATTGGGAGACCTGCGGTGGGCTGAGGGGAGCTGGTGTTGCTAACAGGATCCGTGCTGGTGCCAGTATTTCTGTTTAGCAGAAATTGTGTTATTTCAAAATCCCTCCTCCCCATTCTAAAATTGGAACAAAACACATCATAAAGGACATAAGAACCACCATAGTGGGTCAGGCCAAAGGTCCATCTAGTCCAGCATCCTGGATTCCAGCAGTGGGATTCACCCATGAAAGCTCATTCGAAAAATAAATTTGTTCGTTTTTAAAAATGCCACAGGACCCCTTATTTATTCTTTTTGGAATCCTGTGATACTTGTGGCCTTCACAATATCCCCTGGCAACAATTTCTGCTCCTTGGCTGTACGTTGTGGGAAGAAGTAATACTTCCTTATGAGTCTTTTTAACCTGTTGCCTATCAATGTCATTGGGTGACCCTGATTCTTGAGTTATGTGAAGGGGGCAAATAACACTTTCCTTTCTCCACACCACTCATGGATTTTATAGACCTCCATCATATTCCCCCCCCCCCCCATAATCATCTCATTTCAAAAGTTTCCCACAAAATGAGTTTTTCAGAAAGAAATTGATTTTGGGTTAACACACAGAAAACAATTCTTTCCCCCAGTTTATACTTTTTCCATAATATCAAAAAAATGGAAAAACAAAAAAAAAAAAATCAAAAATTTCCATTCTGAAAACTGTTTTATCATCAGAACACTTGGTCTCCTCCCCACCCCTCCACCAATGTAATTTCACTGACCGACAGGTTCCTGTGGACAGTTTTCATTCCAGCAAAACAGCATTTTCCCATGGAACAATGTTCCATCAGGAAATGTGCAACCATTCTTCTGCTAACTTCGCTGTAGTGTCCCATGGACCATAACTAAACATTCAGTCCTGTCCTTTCCGCAGAATACATCAGCCTTGTCGGTCAGTTTAATTGGCTTAGTTGGGATTCCAGCTTTCTTCCCTGAAGGTAGGTTTTCTTCACCCCGTCCAGCATATAAAGAAAAGAAAAAGCCAGTAGTCTAGCACCTGTGAGCAACCCTACAGTAACATATTTCATTCCATTGTATTCACAGAAAGGACTCGGCCTGGTTCTCAGCAGTAAGAAAGTTCCAAAGGGGTAGCTGTGTTAGTCTAGTTCAGCAAAACAAACAAGGAGTCCTGTGGCCCTTTTAAAGACTAACACATTTATTTATCGCATGAGCTTTCATAGGAGAAAAATCCCACTGTCAGACGCTTTGAAGATGGGGAACTTACAGAATGGGAGGAAATTAAAAGCAGGGAAATGTAAGACACAGGATTGGGTCAGGCTGTAACAGCAAATCAAAGTAGATGTTAAGAATCAAACACTGGGGAACAGCCTATAGAGGGAGGTGAGGTCAAATCACCTGTTGTAAGGAGAAAAAAAAAAATCCACAGTTCCTGTCAGCAGTAAGAAACACAGCCTTGTGGAGCATAGGGGAGATTTTGGTGTTACTTTTATGAAATATTATGTGTGACTTTCTGTTAAATCCTGTGTTCTTTGTCATCAGACCCGAAAAGCATAAACTTCTTAGCCTGTCCTCACTCCTAGTGAGATGTCTGGAATCAGTGTCTAGAGCGTGTCATGTCGCTTTGTCTTGGTTGAGTGAGCTCTCCCAACTCATTGACATTTGAATAGGTCTATTTGGGAAGTGCAATGGATATGCTAATGGAGGTGGCCAAATCTAGAAAATTGGTTCAGCCCAAATGGACAGGGACTGATCCTGAGTGGGAGACAGACACTCCATGACTTAGAGGAGAAGCTGTGTGCAGGATGCAGACCCTGGATCCCTTAAAGACATTCGAGAGTGTTAAGGAAGCTGAGGCAAGGAATGGCATAGAGGGCCTTTAAAAACAGCAAAGCTAATCAAGGCCCTTGAAAGGAGAAGACTGATAGTAGTACAGACTTGTTCATACTTTTTAATTTTACACTAAATTGCACCAGCGGTTCATGTGCCGTGTGCTGGGTAATATGAGAGGAATTCCTGTTTCTACAACTGCACTAGCTCTTTAGTAACAGAAACATTTACATTCAAATCATCTGATGAAGTGAGATTTTTCTCCTACAAAAGCTCATGCAATAAATAAATTTGTTAGTCTTTTAAAAGTGGCACAGGACTCCTTGTTTAGAAAAAAATTATGGAGTTTTTGCATCTGCAGTGGTCATTCCAGCCACGAGCACTCAGACTGACATAGTGGTGCATCCCCTTCATTCTCCCCTCCTGCAACCTGTGCCCCATCTTCTCAGTTCCATGCGAACTCCTACAACTACTATAGACTCCCCAGTTAAGATGTGATACACTAGTGCAAGACCTCACTCACACAGGGAAATTGTACTAGTGCATTTTGCACTGGCACACATATCTGATGTTTGCATTGATGTAGCTACTTGATGTACATTTTCCTACCCTAGATCAGTGTTTCCCAACCGTGTGCCAGGGCACACAGGTGTGCCGTCAGGCCTGAGCAGGTCTGCCATGGAATTTTTTGAAAAACTACTCAAAGAGTTCTGGATTGGCTCATGAATATTCATGAGTTCATTTGGAACCTATATGGTGGTGTGGCTCAAAATAATTAAAGGTATCAAGGTGTGCCACGGCAGAGAAAGGTTGGAAACCGCTGCCCTGAACGAGCCCTTTGATATTTTTCCAGGGAGTCTAAGACTGTGCCCTGACAAAGAAAAACTCATGCAAGCATGAGGAAATTCTCTGTGAATCCTATCCAGAGATTCATCTGAGTTCTTCCATCAGATGGGGGTAAGGGACCCACCCAAAGGCTGCCTATCCCTCTTCAAAAAACTCCATTTCTGGGTTCTGAGACAGAAGTGATTTAACTTTGCCACTTGAGGCTTTCATGGGAGTGTTGTGAATGTCAAGACTGACTATATTTAGCAATTGCTCTTTCAAGCTTGTAATGTCAATTGTGATCGGCTGAGAATTCTGGAGCTCTATAAATAAAACATGAAAACTAAGTGCAGCAGTTGTGAGGATGATCAAGGTGGTGCTTATATCTGTCGGCATGTTGGCAATTACTTCAATAAAGGGACCTTAACAGTGCCCAGAAGCTGTTGGCAAGGAGGTATTTGCATCAGAGCTATTCATATAGGAAGACTATAGAAGCCTCTTGGGCTGGGTGTTGCTGCTCAAAAGCAGTTAGTTATGCTTATGTAGCACTTCAATCTTTAGTGCAACACCCCTTTGAGGTACTGATGTATTATTATCCCCATTTTACAGAAGGGATCTGAGGCATAGAGGTTAGGTGATTTACTCAACGTCGCACAGCAAGTCAGTGGCAGAGCAGGGAGTTGAGCACTGGTCTCCCACCACCTAAGAACTAGATCTTCCTTCCCCTATTGCAAACTGACAGCTTCCTCTCTCAGCCTCAGATTCCTACTTCTTCCTCTCCTCCCACTCTGCCTCTGGAAATTTTGATTATTAGCACAGGTTAGTAAATCATGAGATGGAAACAGGGGCCCCAGTTGTATAGGTCCAGAAAGGAATGTAGGATGTGCTTGAATTGGCCCTGCGCCACCATTATGTAGGTAAGAGTTGTTATTACTCTGGTTTTGCAGATGGGAAGAGTGAGGCATAAAGAGGGATTGTGCCAGACCCCAAATCACACAGCAAGTCAATGGCAGAGCCCAGAACAGACCTCAGGAATCATGACCCCCTTGTCACATGCTCTACTCATTAGGCCACACTGCATACCCTTTCCCAGCATGGAATTCTCTCAGCCGTTTCGTAGAGAGAAAACGGAAAACATTGTTTAAATATGCCAAGCCTGGCATTTCTGCTTGGCATCTCAGATTAACGACATTATGAGCAGAGATGAGAGGATGGGCAGAGCAAAAGAGATGCTCACAGTAAATGGTCTGGCAAGTTCCCATTACCCCTTACTGTAGCATCAGTACAAGGGGAAAACCATTTCATCACTTGAAAGACGCATTCTAAAACATCAGGATGGAAGAACTGGCCTGCAAGACCATCTCTGAGGGGAGAGCTGAGAAGAAGGAAACTAAAGCAAGGAACAAAGTGAGGCTGTGTTTGATCTTATCTATTTAAAGCAATTAAAGAGAAATAAGAGGCTGCTTTGAAATCCTCCATTTCCTGTGGGTTGTGTGAAAGCAAGAACATTCAATCACACAAGCTCTTAGCGAGCTTAAATATATGTTTATTAAGCTATAAAGGTGCTTTTGAAAAACTAGTAAGACAGATAGATGAAGTAAATGGGGAGTGGTCAAAATTTTCCTACCCAAACTATTTGTTAGAAAATTGGATTTTTCATTCAGTTTTTGGGGTGAAAAGTGTCTGCTTTCCTGAGAAATGTTATATTACTCCTTAGAAAGAAAGAAAGAAAGAAAGAAAGAAAGAAAGAAAGAAAGAAAGAAA